>JAUBOC010000011.1:21384053-21394417 GCA_032275365.1 Anablepsoides cearensis | reverse complement strand
ATCTTATCTTATCTTATCTTATCTTATCTTATCTTATCTTATCTTATCTTATCTTATCTTATCTTAATTATTGATGCGCCACATGAGTAGATAGTTAGTTAAAATGTTCTCTATTAATACATGTCTAACATATGGTTCATGCATTTATAAGAGTATCTATATACAAATGCACACAGTATATATAGTAGTTAAATCATGTGTCATTGAGCATGAATGAACAATGAGTATGTTGGTTCTTTATGGGTAAAGCATTAATACACATATTAATTTATAGCTTTTTAAGCATGAATCATTGTTGAATAATTATATGTTCAACATTATCTAACCATTTATGAAGGATTAAGTAAGGCTAAATAGGGTGTAGTTATTATAAAGTGCAAACAACAATAATATTAACTTGGTCATTTTCTGAATGCAATTAAATGTAAAGAACAGGAATAGTTTCCTTATGCAAACCAGGGAAATAAAACAATCAAGTTAACTGTTATTGCCAGCGAAGGAGTCCATCTGTGTGACTTGACAAACAGGAATGAATTGCATCTATAAATGGCAGAGCTGAACAACAGTGTAAGACTTAAACTTTGGCCAACGTTTGTTCTGGTTCATGTTGCAAGCTCCTTCTGCTCCCCTTAAACCTGGCTTAACGTGCACTGGGCTGGCTGGTGTCTTCCTAATATTTGGCACCGTCACCAATATAACAGATGTAACTGCTGCTACCATAAGTTCTTCTGTTTCAATCCGAGAGGGAAGCCAAAGTTTAAGATTTACCCACATAATGAAGTCGTTCTGTATGGCTTGTTTCATACTTTGATATTAAATGGCACACTTGGAGCTTGTTTCATGTTTGAATGGACTTCATTTATATACCACTGTACTACACTTACGGAACACATATTCACTTATTCACACACGCACCAGCGAGCAAATCGGGGACAACTTAGGGTTCAGTGTCTTACCCTTTGAGATGTGGTGGTGGTGGGGGGGGGGGGGAAACCATTCATTTTATTTACCAGCTTCTCCTTCCCAGGTCACATGGAGCTTGTGCTCATCTCCAGTGGTCTCCACGTGAGAGGCGGGATACACCCTGGGCAGGTTGCAAGTCCATCACAGGGCCGCATAGGGACCAATGAGACAAACAACCATTCAGGCTCTCACTCACACCAAGGGACAATTTCACGTTACCAATTAACTTGCATCACAAGGTTCTAATACTGATTAAATGAGTTGATGCAAGTTGATTTCTAATAAAGCCCTCACTATAGTTACATTAAGCAGAACTGGCTTTGGAATAAATCTGAGTGCCTTTGCAACAGTTGGACAAAATGTAATTGAAGTTGTCTGCAGTTCAGCTTAATACAGTTTTACTTACTTTACTAGTATTACTCTTTCTTTCTCTGTTTTCCAGCAGGTCTTTCTGTTCTCTGCAGCTGCACATGTCTGACCTGCAGTTACTGGTCACTCCAACCTGCCTAGTGTTTACTGCTTGTTGTATCTCGGAGCTCATCTCTCCTCTCCCTGCGGTCCCCGAGCCAGTCTAAACAAGGCAGCCGCCCATCCTGAGTGCGGATTTGTCAGAGAGTTCTTCCAGGCGGAAAGAAAGTTTTTTTTTTTCCTCCCTTAAAGTCAGCAAGCTAAACTTAACGAGGAAGAATTGGCTTTATCATTTTTTCTGTATATTACCATGTTGTGTGTCCTGGAATGACTTAAACATTTAACTGACATTAGTTCTCAAAGTGGGGGTTGGGATCCCACTGGAGATCATAAAACAGCAAGTGGGGTCCTGGGATGATCTACAAAATTCTAATTTAGCATAAAATTATTTGTACTTGTATGATTTTTGAAATGTGTGTTACAAAAAATAAAAACAGGAGCCTTAAATTGGCAAAAATAAATATAATGATTGTCTTTGCTGCCATTATACCCCTGTTTTTTGGCTTTTTTTTGGCAAAGTTTGTCCACTTTAATTAGAAATCTTTGTCACAGATCTTTACACCAATTAGTTTGTGAGTCAAAGCCTGGAGTTTGGGAACCACTGTAAGAAAACTATAGTTAAACTATAATAAGTACGTATATTTTAAATAATATGATTAACTGTTTCCTCATTGTTCTCTTTTCTCACATAAAATTACTGAAGACTAAAACTAAATGAAATTTGGATATTTTATAAATGTGAGTTAATGTAATATCTTTTGTGAACAAGCATGTAAAAGACAAAGAAAGTAAATGACAAACATTTGCAAAAATGTTTTTGATTTTGAAGAAATAACATCAAACTTTCATTTGATGCGGTGTAATAAAATGCTTGTGATAAAAATTACAACTGAATAAAAATAATCAAAAGCTACGCTCCAAGACACTCCAGCACACACATAAACTCACTTCATGGCATCTTAACTGATGGAAACTTCCCTCCCAGGCACAGTATGAGTTGTCACTGTGGTCCATTTCCTGCCAGGTCTAAAACATTTGAGCCAGGGACTCATGTTCCACTCAGGGGGCTTTAAATCATTCTGGCTGCAAGTGTATCATAGACTGGTGTGAGGTGAGACTCATGGGAATTTGGGCCTGAGGCAGTTATAGGACAAGGTCTCCCTCTGCTGCAGCAGCATCATTTGTTCACAGAGAAAAAATCTCAAAAAACAATAAAACTGAATTTATTGAGAGATAAGAATCAAGTATTCTAGAACAAAGCGAAAAGATACAGGGAAATATACAGGAAAAACTCTCCACTTATGTAAACACCCATTCAACACGTGTTATGAAAAATTAATAAACATCTGTTTTACGCCAAATATTTTTTATAGAAGCAGCAACTAATGCACATCCATCGGTGTCAGTGCGCGCAGACTCCAGAGCTTTTACTTTGAAGGACAAGCAAGCCATTGCGCATGCGCAGTTGTTTTGTTTCGAACAGCAACCCCGGAAGCACCTCTATTCACGTGTAGCATTTGCCAACCTTGAGGAACACACTAGCCAGCATCTTATGTCAGCAAGCAACCCGTTATAGCGATGCCAGTCAGAAGAGTATTGTAAGTAACACGTGTCTGTTTGGTAAACGTTGTTGAGAAAGTTCCGGTTGTTCTTTGTGTTTTATTTAGACACCAAATAAAAAAATTATATATATATATATATTAAACCAAGTTAGCTTAGCATACTAAGTTTTTCCTCTTTTTACCCAAGTGTAACTATGGAAAGAGTCAGCTTGGATTTACAATAGACAGAATGAACTCGTTATAGTCGTCAACTTTTCAAATCAATGTATATTTGAAACAGACTAGGCCTCAACGATGCAGTTAGCATTAGCCAGCTAAGCTAAAAACAAATAGCATGCAGGTTGAATCGTACGTACATGGTAACTGGCGATTACTATACTGTTCTTTACAAGATCAGTGCAGAAACTTAACTGGGTCCACTTTATTATGTCAGAGCTATAATATTGTGCTTTATAATTTTAAGATGTATTTTTTAAGCCAACGTTGCTCACAGTAACACACAGAATGCTGTTGACAAGTTTAGATTTTTGTGTCTAGATTTCAAAAGAATTATTCACTTACATGAATGTAAATACAAAGTAAAAGAATAACATGCTTCATGGGTATGATGCATGGGTTTGAGTAAAACACCACATTTTTTGTAAAATGACTTAATTTGGTGTGTAATACAGATACAATAGTATTTTGGAAATTATTCGAGTTAGTGTATTTTTGTTTTGTATTGTTTTACTCTAGGCTATCATTAGTCAAAATGTTTTAGCAATATCTTGTTATTCTTTTTAATATTCCTTGTTTAGTAAAAACAATGTAAAACATATGCATTATTTTTGTGTGAGTAGTAACAAAACAGTATATTTTCATCAAATTGAAGAACATAACCATTTGTGTATAATAATCTAAACTATGTTTTTCAGGGTCCAAATACCCATCACCAAGCCTGTTCTATATTTGTTTAACATTAATCAATGAAAAGTAGAGATGCTACTAATTTGTAGAGATATAAAAACATGCCTCAAAAAAACTTTTTCAGATGTTGTCTCGTAAACTCGTTGCTGTTCTTCAAAATAAAACTGGCTATGTTGGATTTATATTGTAGATCTTAAGAGTCAGTTTCTTTGTCTCCTGTCAGACACTCTGTCTACCAGTGGGGGAACCCACAACTGAGGATCTTCAGACCCAACTGGTATCTTACTCTGGTGAGGCCGGGCGTAGAGCAGCCTCCTGACACTGTCCAATTTCGTGTCCCAATGGAGTAAGTTTGTTTAAAGATGTCCACTGTCATTATAATGCAGAACTTTAAAGAAAATGTAGTTGTTTTTAATTTCACAAGCTAAAGCTGGAGTTCAGTGTAATGCTATATTTTGAGAACTGATTTTCTACATGTAAAACTTGTTTCTTTTGGAAAAATGATAAAGTTTACACTTCTTTAGTGCCTTTTTTAAAATATAGGTTTTTTAAAAGGACTTTACAGTAATTTCTTTTACAAATATCACTTTATTAATTATATAGTCCATATATTGTTTTTCTGATTGTCACTGATAACCATATAGGGCAGTAGCACAATGAGGGATATCATTGTTTTCCCAATGATACTTCAACGTATGGTGATGAACATGTTTTACTTTTTAATTTGAATTAAATTTTCATTACTGCCTCCAGACTCTGCTGTTTTTGCTGAAGCAGTTTTTAAAGAGTGTGATGTTGGGTATCATGGCCACCAGGTGGCGCGGCAGCCTCAAGAAAAGAAATCAGACCATCACAGTGTAGACTGTATGTACTCATGAGTTCAGTTAGAGTAGTTGTAATGATGACATATGAAAGGCTGTCATGGGAGTTAATGTAGGAGATGATGCTCAAAGTGCTTTTGCTCAGCTCTGCTGTAAGAGTTCAGATGAAGCTGCAAACTGCAAGATAAAAAAGTCACTATTAGGAGCCAATTCTAGCATTCACAAGAAAGTGAAAAGCAAAATATTATTGTTAATTTTTAAAGACACATTATAACATGTGATCTCAATTTTGATTAGCATTTTATTGCTCCTTTAATGAACCCTTTTAGCGAGGATCAGAGTATTGGTCCATGCATGTGATCTCAGTTTGATGGGTTTGGAAAATACATATTCTGTCATAAAATCCTTCAAGAGTTTTTTTTTCTGTCAACCCCAGCAGTGATGAGCTGATTTTTGAGACCGTCTCTGAGCCAAGGTTACTGAGGTTTGCAGTGCTCCTCAGGCGAAGAGAGGCCCAGAACCTACTCTAAGGAGAAAAATTGAAGTTTGCAGCAGATCATCTATGTGTCTCTGGTGGGGTTTAGACCATAATCTGTTCATCCAGGTGCTTGGCCTCCCACTCTGATTTTTGCCTCTTCTTTGCCAAACTCCTAGGGTGCTTATGTAATTGCATGTGTGTGTGCGTGCATGCACGCTTTTGTCAGTATGGGTGAGTCAGTGAGAATGGTGTGTGTCTTTGTGTATCTATGCACAAAAGTGGGTAAGTGCAGGGTGCGTGAGTGTTTTTAAAAGGGTGTGTAAGGTTATTTTTCTGTGCAGTCTTTGATGCTTTCAAGACGTGCGCAGCTGATTGATACTCTGCCGGGGCCTCATTGTGTGCTTAAAACATTGTTATTTTTCTCTATTCATATAAACAATGTAGTAAGAAGACACACATGGAGAGACAATGACACAAACTAAATATCACTCCCAGTCCAAGCTTATTGATAGGTCTGAGACAGTTTGGCAGTGAAAGCTTTTGTAGTTGGGATTTGCGTGGGTAAACTCGTGAACCAAACAGCTGTTAATGACAAGTGCTAATACTAGCATTGTCAGGGCAATAAGACAAGGTAGTCTTTATCTTAATGACACCTTGCAGCTAAATATCCTCAGCCTGTTCTCTGACGCTTTGATCAGGTTTTCATGCTTTTTTTTGCGGTTGTAAACTTGTGCAAGCATCTGCAAGTTCTCACTTTCTTTTCCTTTTGTCGGACTCTGGATTCTGCAGTTTGTTTCCTTTGCTCCAACGCTTTGCTACGCATCCAAAACCAATCCTCCTTTGACGCTTGCTGCTTGAAACACCTGGCCAGGATTCTCTTGTAATTCCCTTTCTAGCTGCTGGAGGGAAGTAATTGGTTCGATGATCGTTCCCAAATCTATTGTGCTCTGTAAGTATTTCCTCCTTGGTTTAGAACTTTAGAACATCATCAAATTTCAAGGTTTCCACCCACACACCCCTCTTGTACTTCACCTGGCATGGCTAGAGGCCAGTGCTGACTAACACAAAAGCACGCGTCATTGCAATCACGCGTTGTTTCAATGCACCTGTTCTACTTAATAAAGCAAATAGTGGAAACTGGGTCATCATCTGGGCTGAAGAACTTCAAATAATGTTTGGAATTATTTAAACATCCACTTTCTGAGTTTACCTAGTTTTACTGTCCTGTTCCCTTGTAAAAAAGTTAAGTGACTCTTGATGACCTGGTATTTGATATATTTCTGTTTTATTGTCAGACCAAACCCCAAACAAAAAATGTAATCCTTCACACGCTGCTCTTTTACTCTCGTCTTCTCAACTGTCTTTTTTTCTCCTCAAGTTTCATGCTCCTCAGTGGCTTCCTTACAAACAATGTCCACTATTATTATCTCGATACTTAATGTTGGACAACTTCTGTGCATGTATTGTTAGTGCAGATGGGGGGGCGGTGTTAAAGTTGAGAGTGTGCATATCTCAACTCTACCTGACAAAGAGTTAGCTAACGATGAGGAGGAGCTTTCTTTTGCCTTTCATCCACATAGAACACAAGCCTCCTGCTTCATTTTCACTTTTAAGCCACTCTGACACAATGTACTTTGAAGTTATATGTGTACTTATTCGATATAATATGTGTATGGACTGGACCTCAAATGTTTCTTAATGTATTTTTTTATAGTATATTTACAAAGGCCATAAGTGAAGCCTGAAAGACTTAAAGTGCCTGTGACATGCCTATCTTTCAAATAAAAAAAGTCAAAGAAAGCATCTTTATACTTAAGAAAATTGACATAGTACACATGATTTTACACATTTTGTCACATAACTGGCTTATTTTCTTTTGAATTTGGCCCAGCCAAAGTGAAACAGGAAGTGACATCAAAGGGGAACTCATTAATAAAATAAACATGCTGGTCTCAGTTTATTAAAACAAAATCATTTAAACTTAAACTCTTCTTCGTCTCTCTTTGATAGCGACTAAAAATAATCTAAAGAAATATCAGATTCTTCTCCACGGTCTGTTTTTGTTAGCTTTTGTAACAATGCTCTGTTTACATGCTGACATTCTCCTTTGACATCACTTCCTGTTTCTTCACATGCAAATATCTCAACAACTGTTCATCTCAGCGACGTGAAATTTGTTTTGCAACATGTTATCAATGTTATCTTTCCTAAAATGCATTCATGTTTATTACAAAAATTTGACGTCACAGGCACTTTAAGATAAAAAAAAAAACTATATTTTGGGTTCGTTACCACAGAGTGATCCTATTCTTTTGACATTACATTTTACAGTTTATGTTAATAAAGTGTACCTGGTGCTTAGTGAAGATTTTAAATCATGGTGCTTTCCATTGTGTCTCAAGTTTTCAGCCTTAGTTGGTACAAAAGCAACGCAGTGATTACGGTCAACAGCTTAGCATGTCAACTTTAATAGAGTTTGTCAGTTGCTAATTTTATAAATGGTTATCAGATCAACGTAGGCTTGAATGAATGAGATTCTTCCAGAATGCAGTAAGTGCTTGTCGCCTGCAGCTCTGCATCACCTCTATGTGTTACTGTATCCTCCTCCATGCCATTCTCTGGTAATTCCTAATCTTTCTTCACCGACCAAAAAGGCACTATAAAAAGCCTCACAGTGGATTTAAATAAAGTTATATCAAACAAGAAGCCACATAAAAAGCCTTCTAGTGGTTTGCCAAGTCAAGTTGCTAAAACAGACAGTCTTTCTTAGAGGGATTCATGGTAGCCACAAGAGTCAAGATGGTCTCTGAATCATCCTTGTGTAAAGCAAAGTTCATCTTGAAGCAGAAAGGCATTCTAAGAAAACCCTCTATTCTTGGGTTTACGTGTTTATTCTTTGTCCAAATCTTCATTAATCTTGATTTATACTTTTGGTACTGTGCCCAGGCCATGCTGTGCATTGTCATATGTCCTATTTGTTTTATTCCGAGTTGGCTGTGTGTAGATTTTCATGATGGAGTCGAACAACTTCTCAGAGAAGGGATTCTTTAAACTACTTACTTTAAACTTAAAAGTACTAATTGCAAAATATAAAAATTAAACCAAAAAAAATGTTAACCAGATTTGTATGCAGTTCGGTAATGCAGATATACATTGAGGATCATCAATGTTTACCTGCTTTCAATCACTTCAGCAGTTTTCTTAGGTAAACAAAGACATGTGGCAGTCATCAGACATTTACATATTTTGCTTACAGTTTTTATTTAAGGCCACCGTAATGATCACTTTGGTTTATGCGTTTTGTTTGGTGTTATAATGAGTACTTTTAAAATGGTATGACTGTAAAAATACTGACTTTTTTTTCTGGGGCTCTTCTATGCTGAAGTGATTAAGTAAAATCACATAATGTAGTGTTTCTTAAATGTGCCCTGCTGTGTAATGTAGTTAGTATGAATTCTTTGTGAGTGTTTTTATGATTCTCCAAATAGAGCCAATTATGGCTGTTTTCTGCTAGATATAAGACACCTCTGCAACCCCACAGCAAAATAATATCCATTGATAGCATGACTTCAGTCTGCTGTTTGGAGCTTTTTGTGTATCTCATTATGTCAGTAGATATTACTACTTATATTGGAACACAAAAAGCTAATGAATGTTTAGCAGCACTTATGTTTAATCACGTTACTGCTTGAGAGACAGAAAGAAAGAACATCTAAGGACATGGTGTGCTTAAAACTATAAAACTGATTGAATCGATACATGGATTGGTTGAACTATTTAAAAGAGAAAATGTTTCCACATGCAGAATCATTGTTCATTAAGAGCTAGAGAGCTAGATTCACTGGTCATCATCTATTGTTTTAACAGATGTGCTATCTTTGCATAAAGCAAAAACAGGGCAAAGTAATTTGTCCCAGCATGCCAGCAATATGTAGTCCCATTTTAGGTAGGTACATGTTGTGCTTACTACGGTTATAGTCATAAATTTTTGGCAGAAGTAAAAGTCATGCATTAGCTGTTATCAAGGTGTTGTTGCACCGATCCACAATTTACAGTGACCTGCACAGAATTTACATGATTTATCGTAGTGCACATGTCGTTCTTAAATTATGAATCACTACGATGACGAATACTCCCTCACAAATATTAAACAGGACACCAGATGAGCGTAGTGACAAACAGTTTTTATTCAGCTGCCCACTCTCCACCTGTTTAACCGTTTGTTTAGATTTTCTCAACATAGTTTTTTTCTGATTCAGCATTACTAGAACCAATATATGCCGTGATTGCAGCCTTTCATGCTAAACACACTTTTGTTTTTATGACTCTTTTCCATAACACTTTAAGTTGTGTCTTCCTTCTTTAGTGTCAGGTGTGAAATAACTGAGGCGGGTTGGAGGATTGAAATTTATCCACAGCTCATAAACCTCCTAACTGACAAGGGAAGTAGTCACTGAGCTGAATCAGTCTGTGTGTAAAGAGACAATTGTATAACGCCGTGATGATGGTTTGTGCAACCAGCTTGCTAAAGGAATTAAAAGATTAATCAGAGCAAGTAAATCTTTTAACTTTGTTTCTAATCATTGCTTGTTATGTGTCTGGACTTCAAGTAAAATGATCCAAAGTTCATATGTTAATTATTTTGATAATCATATGAGGGAAATGTCAGACACACATGCTTGTTAAATGTCATGCCACCTTTTATTTGACAACGATGTCATGCACTGTGAAAGGACACACGTTCACTGGACTTGGCCAGCTTGATTTTTTTTTGTGTGGACAACTAAATTGGACTGATGATTGTCTTTGCAGTTGTATCATGAGACCATAGTGTAAAAGGGGCTTTTCTTACCAAAGCATAGCCATTTCTGGTAGCAGAACTTATGTTATTAGAATATGACCTACTTAATTCCAACCTTTCACTAATCTGCCCATTTATTTGCTTTCTAATTAAGTCAAGGACAACAACAAAATGAACTTATTTTAGTGTATGATTTTTATATTTTTTTTAACATGTGAGGGTCTAAATATGTGTTAAAGATCATTGTGAATACATGTCATACTTTATTTTATATTTTATTCATGTTAGTCTTCTGAATGGGTGTTCTGAACTGTAATTTCATTGTGCTCTGTACAATGACAATAAAGGTCTATCTTATCTTATCT
>JAUBOC010000011.1:21309781-21332273 GCA_032275365.1 Anablepsoides cearensis | reverse complement strand
GATTAATTGCACACGATACGATTATGCCCAACCCTAGTATTGAGTATATTTACTATATATTGCATTAATTTACTCTGCATTTTGCCAGACTATGGTAATCCTGGGGTCGTGATGATGGGGCCCTTAAATATTGTTGCCCGGGGTACAGCGAAGTGTTAATCCGGCCCTGGTTGGAAGCTGCTGTTTTCCATCACTAAAACAACTGATGTCCTTCTTTTATCAAACGGCCAAAAAGTACTTGTGATTTTATTTCACGTTAAATAAATGCTTTAAAGCATGCTTATTTTTGGCAAAGCAAAACAAGAAAAGGAAAATTGGGGAAATTAGGTTTTCAGGAATAGGTTTTACAAAAAAACAAAAAAAAAGTTTTTTCGTTTTTTAACTTAAACGTTATGTTTTTTCTTTTATTGCAGTTTCGCCAGCTAGTTTGTTTTTGAACAGGCAGCGTTGTCAAAAATATCACCCATAGATGTCTGTCTTCCCTCAAATATAATGCAACAGGATGGCTTGTGGTGCTGAAAGTGTCAGAATGAAGCATTAAAAACTCAGCAGTAATGTCTGCCCAGAAATCATGACTTATGAGTCATAATTAACTCAAGAGTTAGTCAAGAAAATCCACAAAACTTCCTGTGGGTAATTTCTTGGTGCAAATATATTGCTTATGCTGAACTAGAACCACCAGCTGCATAACTGTGCAAAGAACCGATGCTAGACGTGACCTCCTTATAAGACAAGATGTAAAAAAAAAAGAAAAAAGAAAAAGTGGCGACCTTCTTGGCTCTGTAGTACATGCAAGATATTAAAGTTGTACTTTTTAAAACCAAAACTCCCACCTCAGCCTCCAAAAAACTTATCTCTGTGTTATATAGTGTAAATTCTAAATAAAATGTTAGGAGAATAAAGGAAACATTCGGAAACTCTTCGTTTAATATAGGTAAATATAAAGATTATTTAATCATAAAAGGTCTTATTTCTGCAACAAACATTGTACTAGTTTACAGACTCCCAGAGGATTCCTGTCAGATGAGCCAAGCTAACTTGGGTTCAGATCAGAGCTGACTGAAGTGTGATTTTTGCCATTTATAGGAACCTAAACATCAAAACGTCACAACTATTTATAGCATTTCGCACCGTATCGTACATTTTTTCATGTCTCTGACTGCTATTCTAAAACCTGTGAGCCGGCTGACCACAGAACTTCACACAGCACCAGATCAGTTTTTTTTTTCTTTTTCTGAAACCGTCAAAAGTGATTTTATATCTGTGGCAAAGGTTTTGCAGTTTAGATCACAATAATTCTGAATACATGACTAAATCTGTTGTGAACTGGAGAAATTGTATTTCCTACGAAAACGCAATTCATTTTTAATCAGGAAAAAAATGGAAGTAAAAGATAAATATCTTCAAAAATATAAATTGCTGAATTACCAAACACTATAGAGCTGAAATGTCCTAAAGGAGCTGAACATTTTGATATATAATTTGCTGAAATAGCACAAATTGCAGAACGAGATACGGTGCTGTACAGAAGAAAATAATGATCTCTATAATGCGTTTTAAACATTCACACAAGGCTGAAAAAGAAAAGATCTGTAAAAGACGCGTTATTTACATCTTACATCATCACAAACACAGGTCACACACTGCCCGCTGTCCTTACATAGTCATATAATGATTTAAAAAAGTAAAAAGAAAATAATTTATACCAACAAGTTTGAGAGTTTTCTTTTTTTTTTTAAACTGGGTCACTTCTGGACAACAGTGTTTGGTGAGTTTTAAAACTGTTTGTTTTTGCTGCTTTGAGCACAGAAATCGTCTTTGGACTTCATCTCAGCAACTTAAAATAAAGCAATAGAAAAATCAATGATTGTAAGCCAAAGAAAAAAATAATTATTATTTATTTATTTACCACGGGGAGAACTTTCCCTTTAAATGGTAATCCACGAGAGGCACAATCTGGGGTTTGTTGCTGGCGGTACTTTTCAGTGAAAAAAGGCTGAAGTTAAAAGAATCTGCATAAATCCCTGCTTTATTAGAGCATCAGCTAAAAGATGAAAATGAAAATCTTTATTGAGTGATCATCCTGGTTAGTCTGCAAGCTCGACGAGTCCCATTTTGAAATTTTATTACACGACATCCCCGTCTTTGCAGAAGGGCTCTGGAACAGAAGGAAAATACCTGTAACAGCTAAAACCTTTAAGATGTTTCCATGTTAGTGCTGCGTTTGACTAGACAGGCACAAACCCCTGTCTGAGACGCAGCACCACTGAGGTCTTATCTAAATCAGTACCAGTTGCAGTGCCACAGTGTTGACCTTGAGATTAAAATAATGAGCAGCCCCCTGTCTTACACATGCGAGGAAAGAAACCTCACGCGCATACATCATACCCAAGAGGTGCAGGGGGGAAAAAAACAACAACATCTGCCTCTGCCTGTCAAAGAAACTGTGTGACTTTATAGTTCTTTGGGTTGTGGGGATGGGGGTGGGTTGTTTTTACAGGAACCACATGTTTTTCGGGATGACTGGTGACTGCTGAGTATCTGTTAACGGAGCTTCCCCTCTGA
This sequence comes from Anablepsoides cearensis, assembly GCA_032275365.1. NCBI lineage: Eukaryota > Metazoa > Chordata > Actinopteri > Cyprinodontiformes > Rivulidae > Anablepsoides > Anablepsoides cearensis. The sequence continues at coordinate 21,329,708 of JAUBOC010000011.1, read as the reverse complement.
CAGGAGCCTCGAGTTCCACATCAGAACCCTGTGACTTGCACTTTCCCTGATAAAGTCCTGCTTTTTTTTCCCAGGAAGCTAAAAGAATCCAGACCCCCCCCCCCCCCCCCACCACCTAAACCATGCCTCCCCCCTCTCTCTCCACACCCCCCAGCAAACGCGCTGAGATGTTAGAGCCAAGCCGTACCTCTCGCCTTCCTTCATACAGGTTGCCAAAAACCTAAAAAAAAAATCTAACACTTTCATGGCCACGTATTAGATTTTACACAATCTAAGCAAGTGTATGAAGTCAGGTGAAGTTAAACGCCACCCTGTCTTTGTTTGAAGTCACCTTTGATGTTTTACGTGACATTAAAATCTTCATATAATCTTGTGTCATAAAAAAAACACAATTTCTTAACATGAAAATTCTGGACCATAAATAAAACATAAAAGATCTCAAATGCAAATGAAAAAAGTCTAATTTAAAATGTTCAAAAAAATTGTTCAGACCGTGTGATGTAGGGTTCAGGTTATGAACAATTAACATCTTACCTGTTGCAGATAGCTTTTTGAATGGTGTCAGTTTCAGTTTCTGACCAGATTAAAGAGCCAGCAGCTGGTCTGACAGGAACCAAAACCAAAGAGGTTTGCCAATAAAAAATAACTTTTATAATCAAAGACTTTAAAAGAATTTATGTAATCAGTATGGCATAAACTTTACATTGTTGTTAATTTTGCCTTGCAAGGTTAATTACATTTTTTTTGTCCTAATTCTTAACTTAAGTAGAAGCAGCAACAACTAGCTGTAGCATGTCCAGTACAACCAGGAGCACTTAAAGGTTTATAAAATAGTATTTATATAAAAAATTCAGAGAAAACAGCAATTTGGGCTTGACCCCACCAGGACTAGACACCTAAGTCTGATTAGAATCATTAGTAAGAGTTTACTGAACTTAAGCTTTCACATTGTTTTCTGATTCAGCTGATTGCTTTGTTTACATTCAGTGCTTACCCGCATTTCAAAGTTTTGCGTCAGTATATCTGGAAAATTACTGGAGTAAACTCTTTCAAACTGCACCCTTATTTTTACATGAGTATTTTTCTAAAGTGCGGTTGGTCAAATGGCTTTCTACAACAGGTAAGATATTATTTGTTCATAACCTTTCCACATAACCCCATTTTTAAAAGCCCTGAGCAGTTCCTTTTAATATATCACAAATATTAAAACATTCACATTTAATCATTAACTGAAGGCATGTAATCTTATTTTTTTCACAAATACTTTATTTGTTCATATTTAAAATATTAAACCATGCAATTTGAGTTCAGTCTTATCCTTTTTTTTTATTAATTGATTTTTTCTTTGCACCAGAGAAAGGCTCATGTTTATCAGGAAGGAGGGCCTCCACCCTAATCATATCACTGATATAACCTCGTACACAGCAGGCCTATCTTTGGTTTTCCATCTTCCCTGGGGGTTTTCCATTAGGCACTGGTGGGCTACTGTTAGTGGATACAGTTTCTATGGGTTTCGTGGAAAACATGTCGGAGTTAGACAGATGAAGAGGGAGGATGATGAGATAGAGTGAAACGAAGAACAAATTCACAGAAATGTAAAAGAAGTGAACCAGAGGACAGAAGAGAAAAAATAAATCACGAGGGATTGAGAGAGGGGAAAAAAGAGGCTGCTTAAGGGGAAGACCAAAATTTTCCCTTTTTCTCCACTTTTTGTTTTTGATGAGCCAGTTGGTGTTTTTCCCTTTTTTTTTTTTTTTTTTTTTTACACAGAGGCAGTCATCAAGACTGGTTCACCCAAATAAAACCACCCACCCCGTCCTCGCCGCAACCTTAATCCTGTGTTTGCACTCAGTGACCATCTTCATCTCTGGCTGTGTGCCAGGTCACCCTCTCTCCAATAAAATGTGAAAAAAATTGTTCTGTAATTTTCGTTATCTGTATTTGCATCTAACACATTGTGGGTTTTTATTGTCTTCTTTTTTTTCTCTCTCTGTCTCCACATAACCTATACCAAGAATTTAATTTCTCAGCAGAGCGCGGGAGGGCAAGGAAAATGTGCAGCTTGCTTTAAGTGAAACTTTAAGAGTCGCACAACATGCAGCTGGTCTTTATTACTTCCCATTTGGTTCATTGAAGCATAATTACATTCTGACTTCATCCCAACCTTAGCATGACCTCTGCTCTCCAGTCAGACATTCTGGCAACGCCACACACTCACACAAAAACAAGCTCGCACAGACGCACAGCCACTGCTGCAAATGTAAACCAAGGATATGGTTTATACACATGCTGCATGCATGCACATGAATGTGCCGGAGTACACACACACACACACACACTGAAAATCCCACCTACAAACAAGGAGACACAGACATTTAGCCTCAGTCTGAGCTGAGATCATACTGGAGAAATATAATAGTGCAAGTGAGCCCAAACACAAATTGGGCTCCTGCTGGAAAACTCTCCTCCGTGAAAGTTTGTGTTTAGTGCGTGCGTTTGAGGGCTGCCGGATGGAAACGAACCCCACCGACCCTGTCCTAACTAAAAATGGCTGCTAATCAGTCACAAATTATGACTCTGTCACTTTATCATCCTCCTGTTCTTCTTTGCCACTGCTTTAGTTGTTTCTCAATGAGTTCACTTTCTTTGTTCCCTTTTGAAGTGGCGGCAGTGGGTTTCTGCCACATCTTTTGGTAGATCGAGCCTAAGTAACACAAATGCTGCAACCTGATGAAGGTGGAAACAACTAAATGGCTTGATGAAGCTTCATATGTGCTTCACAAATGTTTCTGTTATCCTAAAATAACATGGAGAGCAGCCAGATTAGCATGGTGTTGGGCTCTATTGTGCCTGGAGGCAGGCTTGTTTATGGGGTGATGCTGGACTGGCTGGGCTTGTTAAACATCATTAAGGACTCCTGACGTCACCGGTCTAATGTTTGTGAAACAAAACAAAAAAAAGGTCCCTCTGATGTGCCGATCCATTGCTACTCTACTCGCAGCAAATATTTACCAGCACAAAAGCCACACTGCTGGCAAGGCCGAGACTTTATAGAGCCAAATAATCTGTTTGATTACTCTTGGTTTTTATTCCATGACAGCCATAATGAAGACGCCCCCTTTAATGTCTAGTTTGAATTTAAAAAAATTGCTATGACATATCGAAACTGTATGGTGGAACATGTGTAATACAATATGAACTGTACAATGAAATCATGTCTTTTAGATCCATCAATGATACATGGAGTCGCTGACAGAAAAAATCAGGCGGTAGAGTTACAGGCTGACCTCATGTGGCATCCCTCTTTGCCAGCCTTTGTAAAATCATGTCACTAAGTTATATTAGGATTATTAACATGTATTGAGGGAGACACTGGGGTCCCCTCCCTCCATATGGGCTCCAAAAGTCTCCATCAGGGCTTTCCTCAATTTAGACGTGAGGTCATTTTCAAATGACAGCACAATTCTAACTTTAAACCCAGTTTGACCCACTCCACCCTTCCACCACAGCAGGAATATCCCTCGCTCGCCTCGTCTGAGAACACTTAGCGTTAAAAGGCACGGATGTGTGTGCGGGAGTGGGGCGTTTGTGTGATTGTGCATTAAGGTAAAATTAAGCGTGTCATTCTCAGAATAAAAACAGCGCTCGGGTTGTGAAATGGAAACGTCTCAGGGAATGACGTTAGGCAGGCTTTACACTGGAATTACACGTGAGGTCGCCTCTTCAGTCATGGAACAAAATGTTCAACCCTCTCCAGCCTCAGGACCATTTATTGATTCTTCAGTTCGGCTCGTATTTTCCCTGCCGCGTAAAAAGGGTTTGAATTTATCCACAAATCAGTTTCCACATTTTTATTTATTTATGTTTTTATGAGATGACAGGTAAATGATTTTTGTGGGGTTCATTTCAGGATGAAGGCGTTTCCTGGTTAGCTTGACTCTTCTCACCTTGTCAGCATCTTCAGCATGCACGTCCAGATTTAGCCACTTGCTATGGTTGGTTGATCATTTTTGATGGTTCTTTTGTTTGTGCTGACGTGTTAGAGAAGAAAAATCACATGTAAAGTAAAATCCACATTGCATTTATTTCCCCCACCATTCATTTTATTGATTTGTTTCCCTTCTGTTTTAAGCAGTTTGCTCTCAGTGTGAGTTTATTAATTAAAACCTGATATGTCCAACTAAATTTATGTCTTTTTCAGGGTGTTTCAAAGGTATTATTTGGTGCTATTGTTGGTCAAATGTCCTGATCAGAATTATTGTCAGTCTTTAAAGTGATAGTCTGGTTGTTTTTGAAGGGATAATAATTGGAAATTTAGCAGCCTTAGGCAGTGTAGGCAAATGCTAAGGGTGCTGTTCATCTATAGGGGTGCCACAAGTCGGGACAATAAAATAAACAAAAAATAACTTTTTTCATAGTACTATTGATTTAGTATGTAGAATAATCATTAGTCACTCAAGTTTATGAAGGCAACTTGTTATGTAGGTTTCTCAGCTTGCTTCATTCTTATCAGATTGTTATATGGTCCAGAGGATATTTCATAACAACAATTTGATAAGAGGAAGTCAAGACTAATTCAATGTGTATACATATAAAACCAAATAAGAATAATGACAATTTCCAATTATGATCTCAGATAAAGTTCAGGTTAAAGTCTGGTTTTCAGTGTTCTACCTTCAGAAACCTGGTTTTAAAAGATTAAAAAAATATATCAAAGACAAAACTATCTAATTTAGTATGTAAATGTATGTAAACTAGCAGTGAGATTCAAAAAATTGAACAAAAGGCGCCAAATTGGGGCCGGCCCTCTTATCAGTTGTGACAGTTCTGGTCAGGTTAATGCTAACCAAGCAAGGGCCCATTTTGTTTTATTCTATTTTTTCCAGGCTTATAGAACAACTCCTTCCCAAAAATGGCATGCTGGTGTGAAAGAAGGCTCCAGTCCTCCACATCACACCGCTGCACATTTGCATGACAACATTCGTTTAGTTTGTTGCTGTTTTCTCAACTAAACAATGTTCATGTTACTACGCAATAAATCCCAAACAGAATTTATGTATGAATGTTTGAGATGTTTTTCAGTGCTCAGAACTGCCACACCTACAATTCAGCATTACTGTCTTCCCATTTATGCAATACTAATTACGAAATTTCTCCCCATTTCACAAGACAGACAAAAGATCAACTTATTTTTGACTGAAGTATTTTTGCTTAACTAGCATTAAAAAGCGAGTTTCTGGATTGTCTGTTCTTCATTTGCGCAATATGTCCAAACTTAGGTACATCCTGTCTCAGACAGATATAGAGGAACTAATTCATACAAAACTCGTTAGACTTTTTTCTAAACTGGACTGTTGTCATTCTTTATCAAAAATAATAAATAAAAAAAGAAGAAGAAGAAGAAGAAAAAAAAGAAAATCCTCAAGCTGATTTAGGAAGCTGGAGTAGGACATTTTTAGGAGAACCAGAAGAAGTCTTCTTGGTAAATACAAAATAAATTTGGGAGGTTTTAAATATAAAGTGTTTTATATAAGGTTCTGCAGGTCATATCAAAAAGATCTAACCAACACTGTGTGAAGTTGAACACCTTAGCCTTAAAGATTGAATCTAACATGTTTTCTTTTTGCTAATGTTTATAATTAAACCCAACCTGTGTGACCCTGACCATCATTCTCCACTATCATTAGCAAGTACTTCTGGTTTGTGTTTGTCTGGGTCCTTTTTCCTGTCCTTTCACCCCACAGATGGCCGCCCATCCTGATTTAGGTTCTGATGCAGGTGTCTTCCTGTTAAAGTGTTTTTTTCCCCATTGCTGTCTGCTATGGGGTGTCGAGAGTAAAATAAAATATTGAAAAATGTCACCAACACATTTTTCATTATTTAGTGTGACAGCATCATTTAGCTCACTGTTCTTACATTTTGCTCATTTCTACTAAATGTTAAATTGAAATATTAAAAAAAAATATGTAAATGTTAAATCTTAAATTTAAATGTTTAAATCTAAATGTAAAAGTTAAACTTTAGATGTTGAAGTTCACATTTAGGTAATTTGGAATGGAATGCAGCTTGTGCTGTTTGCATCCGGCTCTTGATATAAGATCATCATCCTGAGACAATAGCAATCTCTAACGCTGCTAACGCTGCTAACGCTGCTAACGCTTTCTTACAAACTGCTAGACCACAGGTACCATCTATATTTTCAAATAACACATTTTGGATTTAGTTTTTAAATACCATCCTCAGCAGCGTTAGAAGCTTTGCAGCATTTACTGTTAGCTAACCAGGATGATGTCATCATCCTACAACAAATGTTAACGCTAGCCACTGCTAGCCACTGACTTAAAAGGGAAAAAAATAGCAAAATGTAAGAACAATGAGCTAAATAACAATACAATTTTAATGGAAAATTTGTAACATTCAGAAAGTGAGTTAAATGATTCAAATGTGTTAGTGGCATTTTTTTTTGCATTTTATTGTACATGTTTAAGGTTTGAAATAATGATGGTTTCTTTAGCTAGACAATTAAAATATATATTTCAGTTTTACTGTATGTTATTTAAAGTGAGGTTTTTTTCTTGTAAGGATCTCCTGTTCCTTGAAAGTGGTCTTACCTTCTGAGGGTGTTTTATATAGGAAAACAATGGAAAATTATCTCATCTAATGAACAAAACACTGAATTCAGTTCTTTATCTAAACAGTTTCTTCACAGCTGCTAACGCTGTATTTCTCAGCTCTTTCCTGATGATGTTTGTTCAATCAATCATGTGTTGTGGTAGTGCCACAGTGTTTAACAACATCCTGCATCCTTTCCCAGATCCTCGGTGTACCAGCGAAAGGAAAGCCAATGAACTTTAAGTTGCTCGTTCATCAAGAACCTTGTACCGCAGTTGTACCATTGTGGTGTATGAATTTGTGAGAGAATGGGATTCGCATTGTAAAACACTTTATTAAAACCAGTAAAAGGTTACAAAGTGCAAATAACTCATGTTCTAGTCATTTACCGCTTTCCAGGAAAAACATAAATCCAGCTAAAGACATCTTTTGGAAGCATTCAAACGTATGTCTGTTCTTATTAAGCAGATATGTGTGAACGAGAGGTCAGATGTGACTTGTGCATTGAGACAGCTAATTTCAAAGAGTGGTGACATCACCCTTTGTAAGAACATGATCTAAACTTTACCCTCTCGGATGCTTCCCTGATGCTGTAGTAGCCGCAACAAAATTACACTTTGGCTGCTCGCTCGGTTGGGTTCAACAACAAATGTCTACAGCATGTCACATGATCCACAAAGTGCAGTGGGTACATCTGAAATGGTATACAAGATAAAAATCAATCTTTTCTATTTTTTCCTCCACCCCCCCATCCATTTCCTTGAGATTGCATTTCCCATCATGCTGTAGCTTAGATGTAATATTGTGACAAAATGTGGGAGCTGACTAATCTCAGGGTGTGTGTCCTGTTGTCTGCAGGTTCTGGGGCCTTGAAGGGAGCTGCAGTTCGATCCAAATGGATGGACGCATTATGTAAGTGCTTACAAAATCAAGAAATTATGTAATTGGATCAGTTGCTACACAACAATGCCCCTCTTGTCAAAACATAAATAACATTGTACAAATGACCAAATGCAAAAAAAATGTAGTTATGATGAAATGTATACCTGTTAGTAGGTACCCAAGATAAATATGTGGACAAATAAGGAGTTTTGCATCATTTTCTGAAAGAATTCAACAAAATCAACCTTTTAACTGACACTTGCAGGGTTGCATACACCATACTGGTATTTTTTTAAGTGATGTTCTGTCAGATAGTTATCATGTACCAATTGACGGCCCATTTTCTATTGTTTTTTAGGCTTAAAAATGAAACACTGATGTGAAAGAACACTACAAAAGCTAATACTAAACGGCAGTTTTTGGCATTACATCATTTGCTAAGTTTGTTTCTGTTTTCTAAACCAAACAACAGCTGTGTATGGGCTCTGAGCTTGTATATCATGATGTTGATGCTTAGGCTACTGAATGCATCAGTCTGCTTGATCGGCATGTCTAAAATTGTTTTATAAACCTGGTAAACTAAGTAAAACCGGCCCTTGTTTGGCTAGCCATTAGCCTAGCCATACTGATAAACCAGAGACCAGAGTGTCCCTTTAAAATTATGAATTATACATTCTATAAAGAACAGAAGTAAGTCTTTAGTGTTTTAATATAAAAAACTGAGTAGTTCAACAGTGCTGTAGGTGATGTGGGGAGGTCCAGCTGTAAGCCATCATCGAACACAGTGTTGTCCCTCCTCTTACACCCTTCATGCGTCACTACATGTTTGAACTTGTGTGGATGTTTTTATTGGGTTATGGATCTAAATCATCAATGGTCAAGTAAACAGCTCCAGCGGAGGTAAACAGCCTGAAGGATGGGCTTCCCCTGGGGGCCTTCAGCAGCTGAACTGGAGGCACGAACCCACATGGATTCAAATACAGTTTCTATATTAGGGTCCAGATATGTTTGCATGTGTGTCCTTTTTCCACTGCATTCTTGTCTTGATCCGTGGTTGTCCTTGGGTGCTGATGGCTGTTGCGGGTGAGATGTTGTTTTCAACGATTCACAATGAACTTTGCTTCTCAGTTGCACTCTCTGTCTCACACACACACACCATCTACTCCTTACCTAATCTGGGTAAGCAAGAAAGAATGAGGGGCAGAGAGTTGGAGAGAGGATCAAAGCCAGCGAGTGGGATGGATTCTCTGAAATGAATAGTGCTCGAGGATGTTGCTTTAACCTTTGTCCAGCGCACCGTGCTCAGGGACCTCCCTGTTTGTTTTAACGGCTCAGAGTAAGAAAGAGTTCCTCTGGCCGTAAAAGGAATCCAGACTAATGAGACATATTCACTACGTTTAGGCGGGTGTTTAATGTCTTCATGTCACAAGAAGCTGCTCATCTACAAACTCTTCTGTCTGCTTTTTTTCTTCTTCTTACAAATGAAAACATAATAAATAATATCGATGCATTTTTGTGGTCCGAAAAATATTTTGGCATTTAGTCATCATCAAGCGCTTTAATCGTTCAGTCACATTCGGTAGTATTTTATCAGAGGGGTAGATCAAACATCTATTCATGCTGCATCTAACCGCAACTACAATTATATTAGGATTTATTTGTTTTGGGATTATCCACTTCACAGGGAGACTAAGCAATCAATAACTCATCGCTGCCACTCCCTGTTTTGATCTGATTTTGCGTAGACAAAATTGGACGCGCTTCAGAATACTCGTATACGTTTATCACTTTAGGAGCAACTGCTTTTGTTTTGAAGCAAAGCGGTCTCAGTGGTGTGTTGAAGCAGAGGTAATAAAATTGGGGAGCTGCAATGGGACCCCCCTGGCTTTCCTCTCCTCAGTGTTTTTGTCAATCCTCCCAAAGTAAAACAGTATAAAGACTTTTTGCACAACATACACATCTGGTCAACACAACCTCGTATCGTTGACCAAAAGCTTTGAGACATGTGCACGGTTACATTTTCTTTGCATGCATGCTTTTAATGACTTATTAATCTGCAATGTTGCAGCTGCTTTTGGCTAATTCAGTACCTTTGGACTTGTAGGATATGTTATGCTAATCGTTAAAAAAAACATTTCCCCTGATAAAATTTATTCTGAATATCCACTGGAGTTTAAATCTAGTTTTTCTCCAGAATAACTGATGTTTTGTGTTAAATTCAGCTGGGGTAAACTAAAGATGATAAAAAAGCAAGAAGAGAACCTAAATATAGGAGAGGTTGGTTAAATGAACAATCTGAAAATGCCATAAATGCAAACATTCTTTCTTTGAGGCTTTTCTAACTCAGCTGTCCCACTTGAAATGTTGTGGGACATATTGAAACCCTTAGTTCATTCTCCTTTTTACTAATAATCAGCCCCTCTATCTGGGCCTCCCTCCATCCTCTCTCCCACCATAACTGCCCCTGTTCACCCACAGCTGCGCTGCAGCACTCTGAGTGAGAAGAAATAGGCAGAGAGAGAGAGAGAGAGAGAGAGAGAGAGAGAGAGAGAGAGAGAGAGAGAGAGAGAGAGACTGGAGAGCATTCATATAAAAACAGCCATGAAGGTATATTTATGTGCAGACATGGAAGCACAATTTCAGTTTTGAGGTTGTATTTGTCAAGCAAAAAGCTTCTTATTTGGCAAAATATAACTTAAAATAAACAACACAAGTTAAACCGTGTCATTGTTTTTTGAACATTTTATGTCATAAAACATTTTATATCTTCTTTGTTTCCAACGAATTCGAAAAAAAAAAAAGTCAGAAAAAACGGAACTGTCAATCAAACACAGACCATTAATTGATCACCAGAAGAGGTGACAAGGGTTTTATTGTGTAGTATTTTCATTTTAGTAAAAATAAGAGATTTTTTATAGTCACTGACAAGTTTTTTTTTGTTTTTCTTCAAAAATGTTTTTTTAAACCTTTCTTATCTTTAACTTTGTTGCCTCTCTGTGAGGTTGCTTCAGTTTAAAGTAGTAATTATTGACTCAGTCACCTACTTTACACTATATATTTTTATTTAAACAATATTCTGCTGTAAAAAAAAAAGTTGCTTTAACTTTGACACCGGAAAAGTTATTTGGAAAAGTATTTTGTAAAGCAGGACAATTTATATTGACCACGATGGATTTATGACGGCAATAAAAGCATAAAACATGTTCGGAATACTTTTTATAGACTCTGTATATCACTGTCCTATTTAAAGTCCAATGTCTCTGCAAAGACCAGTCATTTGTAACGCCTCCTGGGTTTGCCTCCCTGAATGTTGGTAATTGGAACTCATCAGCAATAAGGAGAATTTGCTTATCTGTGAAAAAAATAAGCACATTAGCTTTTTGGATAAAACAGGCAGTTTGTCGAAGCAGATGTGGCCACAAAATGATTAAAATACAGTGTTATTAATAAAATTATTATTTTGTAGTGCTGCTCAATCATAAGTCGGATTTTAATCTTACCCAAAAATGCTGAGATATTATGTTTCAAAATCCTGAAAAGGATATAATATTTTGTCTAAAAACTCAGTTGGAACCTTGTTAGCAAAGAAAAATAAAACTTAGGTGAAAATAATTTATACATGTTTTTTTATATATATATATATATTCCTACTTTATTACTGACTTATCTGAGACAATGTCAAATCACTGCATGTCACTCTTTGTGTCATTTCCTGCCAGACAAACCCTACTGGTCAAAACAAAATGATCTGTATATCAAAATCTGGTTTAGGAATAAATAATCGGAGCATTATCTGTTTGCAGCAGAATTAGTTAAAAAAAGGAACAGGAGGAAAGCATAGACGAGAGTAGAATCGGAACGGTTGTTTTGATGACAAGATCAGCTGCGTTTTTGATTTATCATCAGTAATTACACCGACTATGAACTGATAATAAAAGGTTTGCCGATCTAATTTCCTCACACTTATCTCCGTCCCACGAGGAGCCAGCTCATGCCTGTGGTCATGGCTTTGGTGACTTTGGTTTCTGACTGCTAGACACTTCGTTGACTTATCCCATGTAAATCTGCTTGGGTGGGAAACAAATTGTGGCTGATCACATTTTCTTGCATTCTTTTGCACACGCCCGTTGAATTTACATATTCACGCTGCTCCATAAACCATCCAGGTAGCATCTAACTGTCCATTTTATACACGTAGAGCATCATGAAGAATGTGGTTTCTTATTGCAGTTTTACCTTGAATCGTAATCCCTTGTGATCCAGGTGTATTTAGTCTTGGATCAACTAGTTGTAGAACTTAGTGAGGGGCCTGGGAGGTGAGGGGCCTGGGTAATAACTCACTGAAGTCTCACACTCTTCTAAAAACAGCAAAACAAACCCCACATCAAGGCAGCTTAGAAAAGGAAATGAGCAGAGAAAGAAAAGCACACAGCAGGAGCCAGAGAAGCCACATTACCGAATTATTAATATATATATATATATATATATATATATATATATATATATATATATATATAGCAATATAAACAAGGTCTAATTAAGCAACAGTAGAGCGATTTAGGTTCACTTTAATCTTGACTACAGCTGAGATTCAGGGAGATGTATATTATGTGACTGAGAAAAGCTCTGAAACACTGTTTTACTTGACCTTTACAGTTTCACATAATGAAGTTATAGCAAGCTTCGCTGCACCTGGGTGACAAGTAAGTTTTACTAAGAAGACAGGTAAATGGATATTTGGCACCTGAACGCAGGAAAATACACAAAAATTTCTGATGGGAGAGCATTGTGAGATGATTGTTGTCTTGAATTTGAACAGATAGAAAAGCCGTACCTGTTGGTTTTACAGCAAGCATTGCAACCGTTTTCTGATCTCATTGAAATGATGTTTGTTGATGTATTTCAGTTATGATTCCAAATGCTAATAGCAAGCTATATATATCAGCGAAGTACTTTTAAATGGAAACACAACCAGCCAGATGCTAAATGAAAATATAAAATGTCTTTTCTGCTCTTGCGGCATCAAAACATATTTATTAAAACTCAAGTTACAGCGTGACAAAGCTTAAAGCTCAAATGTCAAAGAGCTTCCGTTTTCTTTCTATATTTATTTATCCCTAATTTAACTTGTTTGGTAACAGCTTCCTTAACTTTCGGTGAAGTGCGCTCACCCCGTTCTTTTGCTTTCGCCTCCTCTCCTCCCCCTCACCCCCCCCCCCCCTCCTCTCTGCTCCACTATCCTTCGAGCACCTGTTTCTAGAAGCAGTCTCTTGAATCCAAATCCTATTTTACGGGGAGTGGTTTCTCACTCCTGAACGTGCGCTCAGAGAAATTAGTAAGTAAATTACACAAGTGTCCCGCAAATTGAATTTCTCAAGTAGAGAGGACACAAACTGCCAAAGACAGGAAGGAAGGAAAATAAATAAATAAATAAATAAATAAATAAATAAATAAATAAATAAATAAATACATAAATAAATAAATAAATAAATAAATAAATAAATAAATAAATAAATACTGCATATATTTTCTTGTCAAATATTAGTGTTTTTTCCTTAATGTATTGTTTTTTTTTTTTGTTTGTTTGTTTGTTTTGCACTTACTGCCTAATAGTATTTTTCACATTTTGGGTTTACAGTGTTTCATTTATTTATTTTTTTATTTAAATCACATAATTTTTTTTAGTTATGAAAGTATTTTCTTACATCTCCAAGCCTTTTTTTAAATGTTTTCTTTTTACATCACTGTCTGCACATCTCATATATTACATAATTGAGGGAGAGTGTCATGGGAGGACAGCAAACCCAAGCAACAGAGACCACTCTCTCTGTGCTGCTGATATTTGTACTACACAGTCAGGAAATTAGCCTCTTATATTTTTTTGTACTGAAACATGAATGCAGACAGAAATGTAAAGGAAGACATAAGAAGTTAGAATGAAACTCAACACAAGGTTAGAAAAATAAACTGGAAAAATAAATAAATAAAAAGGAAGGATGTGTACATAAGAATGAAGGGTATGATCTGACATAATTTCATGACATAGTTTTTTTTAACAATATACAATTTCATAGCCTTTTTATGTGTTTTTACATCTTGCAGTTTCTTTAAACTCAAGAAGCAGAACAGAGAGACTCTCACACAGAAAGCAAACATGCCCACAGAAAAGGTCAGGAAGCTGAGCTTTTCCATCTCCAGAAACAGAAGAGGACAGTTGGACACACTAATGAGAGAGTTGTCAATTATGGGATGCTGCTCCTTGAAGCCTTCTGGCATTTGATAGCAGCGGAGTGTGGAAGAAAAATAATTATATTTGGTATTTAGTTTAATCACACATTTTTGGAACATGCTCAAAATTCAAGCGACAAAGCTGCCCGCTGCTGCAGCTTGGCTCAAATCAAAAACGAATGTCTGGAGACGCTGGAGACCTTCTTGCGAATGTTTTCCCACAACTGGTAATGTTGAAAAGTTGAACGGGACAAATAAAGTTTACAAAAATAAAGGAAATACATTTATTTTGAACTATGTTTTTCCTTTTGAGTCACCTGTGTGCTATTTAGAATATGTTAATTATAGCTTGAAAAAAAATTGCAGTAAAAACTCAAGTGCATTTACACAGCTATCCGACAAAATTAGATTTGATCCTATTTTTGCCAGATGGCAGTAAGTGCGGAGTCAATCTATAAAGATCACATCACACAAACAGGAAAAGGTATTTTCAAAGTAATTCACCAAAGGCAGACTACATTTTATCAAAATCCTTGCTATATTAACAAATATATGGATATATTTGTATACATGCTGTCAAAATATTTCATTCTGTTTGAGTAGCAGATGGCAACATGTAGCATGCAGCCTATGCACACACACAAAATGTGTGGATTTTATTTTGAAAGTTGCAAGTGATGCAGTTCCAGTCAGTCTTCCACAGAATTAATTAATTTGGTCTGACTTCCACATTTATCACTGGCTTTATTGCACAATCTTGCATTTCCTGCACATGCCTCTAGGAGCACCTCTGTGCTTTGGACCAGTGGAAAACAGGGTGGAAATGGATGAAGGCAAACTGCGTAGACAAGCCGCATGCAGTGTAAATCCGGGGTTAGCTTGTCTGTACTTTACATGCTTTTTCTTTCCTGGTTACAAAGAGCTGGTACCTGGTGAAAACCCACACATGCACAAGGTCAACATGCAAACTCCACTCCACAGACCAAGAAGCAATCCTAAAACCGTCCTACTGAGAGGTGCCGGCGCTAACCACTGCACCGCTACGCCTCATTTTCATGAAATTACTTGAGGACAGTAATGTTTGGTTTTGTACTCTTAATTATATTAGCTTGACAGAAATTCTTGAGGAGCACTTTTTCAAACTCTTTTCACAGCTCAGTGAAACAGTAAGCGGTGAAATTCTAACATTTGGTCAATAGAAAAGTACATTTTATGCTTCAGTGAAATTTTGAGTTTTGTTCAAAGCTACATATTGTTTTTGGCAAGTGTTTTTTTTTTGTATCCTCTGGAAATGATCTAGATTTTCAATCTTCGAAAAATTTGTGTAGCGATTCACATCAGAGCATTTTGGCAGATTTCCATTCTGTCTCGTCTGAAACCATTTTTTCTGTATACGTATCGCGGCCTGAATTGTGAACAGCAAAATGAGCGCTGGTGTTGTTCCTCCAGTGTGTGTATTGTCAAAGGAGTTCTCTGAACACAACGGGGAGGCTGTGAAAAGTGCCAGAAGGACTGTGGGGGATTATTGTTGTTGCTTCAAATACAGATAGGAGTTTTGGTTTGTGTAAGCTGCAAATTAAAACCGCAGAACTTGGAGTTTAGGGAGAAAAATACAATAAAGTATAGGTGAGATTTTAGCTGTTAGTGTGTTTAATGTGCAGTTATAACTACTGTATAATTATTCTGTATAAAAGGTTTTTGATTTATTTTTTTTGCAAAGTGCTGTATTTAAATAGCCGTATCCTTTCCTTGAAACATGCTAGAGGAAGTAGCATTACTTCATTTTGCCACATCTAATCAAAGAATAGTGCAGCATAATTTATGAATTGAATGCAACATTAAAACCTGAATTATACTAGGAAACCAAAAATAAAAAAAATGAATAATGGTTGTTTTAATTTAATAAATTACCTTTTGAATGGCATTTTTTTTCTCTCTCTTTGATGTGCAGAGCGGATTAGCCTGAAGGGTTTATAAATAATGCACAAGATGTTCCTCAGTTATTAGTTTGGATATTTGTGCCTCCTAAATATTTTAACGAAACAGTTTATTGATTGCTTCAGAAACTAAAAGTAAAGTTTTATATTGTTTTACCTCTCACAAATCATTTTTGCTAAGTAAACATATTTCCAAATATGAAGTTGTTGCTTCATTAGTTGTTATTTTCAGTCTAGGAAAACAAAAACAAGTTTAAGTCCAACAGCACGCAAATGAAGGTTCCCTACTGTTTTATTGTATTTAAAGTCAGGAAATGCTCAAGAAGTGGCTCGAAAAAAAGCAGCGGATCAACAAATTCCTGCCTGCTTTTATGTCCCATAACAATGTACATTCATCTGCACACAGGTTCATGCTTTGCACTTTGCATTCTGCCAAATTTGCAAGACTGAATCCTTTGTATTCATAAGCTGTCTACAGGATGCAAAATGGTGTCAGCCAGCTGAAGTCGGCTCGGTTTCACATCTTCCCGTTCCACGTGTCCTTTATTCTTCTTTTCCTTCAGACTGCTTGTCTTCCATTCTTCTGGAAAGACAAAAGGCAGGTGAAAAGAAAGGGAAAAAAAACAGATGGCAAGGACAAGAGAGGAAAATTTCATGGACTTTATAAAAATTGGAAGATAAAACGAAACATATGAATCCAGCAAAAGAACATCAACACTTTGCTGTTCTGTTATTGTATTTACTTTGAGTCAGTCAGCCATAAACACTTTAATAATGTTCACACACACACACTGAGTGCATATGGGCACTACAATAAGCCTCCTGATGCTTTGGCCTTGAGGCTGATAGGTGGGCTGGAGAGTATGACAGTTTATAACATCACAATGATGGAGTTGTCATTGAGCTCCTGTGTTTTATGACTTACCTTTTTGCTTGTGGTACAGATTAGGTTTGGGGTTCTCATCTCCAATTTAAGAAGCTGCTCGTTTTCAAATGCAGCTCAGCACACAGCTGCGTAATGACATGTAGAGTTCATGCTGGTTATCATACATGCACAGACTTTTTTTGTGTGTGTCCAGGATGGTTTATGTGCGCAGACAAACACATAAAACTCAATAAGCATGCAGTCCTGGCCTCGTTCCACAATCCGGTCAAGGAACAAAGGTCTTTCTGGATGGGCCATTGACTTCTGTATCTCATAAAGGGACAATATATAGTGGAAAACATATGTCCCCTAGTCTATTGCAGGCTTAGCACTTTCGCTAAGGCTTATATACCTTGTGAATAAGCTTTAAAACCAGAAGGCAGATGAAGGTTGATGGTTGTGAGGAAGTGACAGTTATAAGCCTCTGAACTGGTCTGTTGTTCCTTGTCAAGGATGATGCTGTGTTTTATGACTGCCTCAACATGAGGTCCTGTTCTCCACTGTGTCCCCTCATTCTCTTTGTTCAAACTAGTTCTGTTCTTTAACTTTCCGCATTTGGCAGTCATCAGCCACTTTACTAGGTCCACCTGTTTTATTGCTTGTCAATACAAGTGGTTAATCAGCCAATTGCAAAGCAGGTGTTTCAGACACTGGGATCTACTGGGGTTTTCACTTACAGCAATCTTTAGGGTTTATTAAGAATAGTCCAAAAAAAAGAGGAAAATCCAGAGAGCAGCAGTCGTGTGAGGAAAAAAATGCCTTGTAGGCTTGTCACAATAAGCAATAAATGAATCAAACGATAAGTTGCCAGGTGCGTGGTCTCGTAACCTTTGTAGCATTAGAGATCCATGAACAGGCATTTAGCTAGAGGAGGGGCTTCTTTCAGTTGCTGACTCCTCAGCACAGAGTCAAACCTTGGGTTCATCGAGAGTTTTTTTTTTTACACTACGTAAATTTCGTAAACTTCCATAAACTTTGTAAGCAGCGTGCAAGTGACTGCAATTATTTAATGAAGTCAAAGGAAGACACATGAAGACGCACTGTGTTGGATGGAGGTGAGTACTGATGGTACAACTTCAGTAGCTGTTGTTGTGTTGTTTTCACAAGCTACGCTCCCGGTCAATTCATACATTTCTTAACTTTGGTAAGGTTTGTAAGAAGGAGGGAAATCATTATGGTAGTTAAAAGGGTCTCCAATTTATTGCCCAGCAAAATGTCTTATTGTGACAGGCCTAATGCTTCTTGACATCAAAAGGCAGATGGCAGACTGGTAGCTTAACCTCTTGAGCCCAAACCTCTTGAGGCAAAATATCTTTTTCCATTTTGTTTTTTTTTTTTATTTCTTTTAACTTAAGATTTGTCAGTTGAACCTTGGCATGTTTGGTATGAATAGAAAGCTAAGAATCTTGGCTAAAAGCGAATGGAAACTATTTTTACATTCACCAAGCACAGTTCAAATAACAAGCAGTTGAATCAGAAAGTAAACAAAGTGTACAAAATGACATCATTGCAAATCATTAAATATATTCAAGCAAATCTGTAAAGGAAAATTTCTGACAGTATTTTTTTAAAGCAAGTAAAAGTAGATACCTAAATATGTTGTCAAGTGTATTGAAAGTTTTTTTTTTCACTTGATTTTGAGTGAATATGATCCAACTAAAGTAAAATGTAATTTCTCTCTATTGTATATAATATATATGGTGACAAATAAATGTTTGGATATTTTTCACAAGAGTAAACATTCAGTAACAAGTCTTTTAAGTTATTTTGAAAGAAATAAATAACTTTTGCAATTAAAAACTTAACATTTCTTAATATTTATTAATGGTACTATCATGGTCTGTCCTGTGTAGAATGATTAAATGCAAAATTATTTATTTACTAAAACCTCTGTAACTTTGCTCCGGTTAATTTTAGCAGCATGAATCTTTGCTCAGGTAATGTCCACAAGTGGATTTATGGTTTCCAAGAGTTTATAGCTTAATTACAGTTTTAAACTAATTATATACTGTCTAATGAAAAAAATATCCAGGTGAGAGCAAAAAAACATTTAAAATATTATAGTCCATCCCTAATATCCCTAAAACAGCAGCAGCCTTTTCAATACTTACACTTCTGATGCAATCTCCCAAGTGTTAGCTTTATTTTGATACCAAGATTATTTAAGTAAAGTTTGTAAATGCTGAGATACACTCATTTATATAATATAATTAAAATCTCTGAGGAATCTTTTTTTTGTTTGTTTTGATGAATCTATGCCACAAAGAATAAAGATGAGTTATGTTAACAGTACTGTTTCACGTTGTGCTCTTGTTTCTTCTGTTGGATGCAGGGTACTTTCTGCAGACACCGTTCCCACCTTCCCAACGCTCATTTCAGGGATGCATGCAGGCGATCCTGGTGGATGATCATCCTGCTGATCTGCATGCAGTGGAGAAAGGCACGGTGGGAGCCTTTGAGAACGTCAGCCTGGACATGTGTGCAGTTATAGACAGGTAAAAACAATAACTGTTGCAGGTTCACACTTCGACCCTGTGATGCAGGCAGACAAATGAAAAAAAAGCAACACAAACAACACTATCATCAATAAGGTAAACTGGAGAGTCGTAAAATAAACAGAACTGTTATGTAAAAGTCTTTCAATTCTTATCTTGAGACTTATTATTCTGGATTCTTTTTGTTGTCTGTGCAACCTCGAATTATATTTATGTGTGCCTTGTTTCAATGTGCCTGTCACACTGATAAATGGATATAATTTATGAGAAGGCTTCATGGTGTAAAGGAATGTGTATGAATGCAACATTCATTTCATTTCTAACTGAAAGCACACAGCAGACCCCCCTCCCCCACTCCCCCCACCTCTTCACAAAACACTCTCGCTTCTTAATCAGGCATCAAAAATTCGTCACACAATTCACTATTTCACTGGCAGGCAGAAGTTGGCAAGAGCTGGAGATTCTGCACAACGTGTCCCAGTGTTGGCTCACTGGCAGCATGCATTAAAACTTGTTGACATTTTAATTTATTTCCTTGTCATGAACTAGACAAACATATTGGGATGAATTTGCAAGAGAGGAAATCATCAGTGCTTTGAGCTTAGTTTGAAAAGGTCATGAAACAAATGGCTTTAAAAAAAAGCATTTAAACTCTATAATCATTTTTAACCTCATCAACTGAAGCTAGTATATTTGGGGCTTCAAAAGTGTTTGTATATAATGTTGAGTGTAAGAAAACAGCAATATCAATAGATCCCCCATAGAGGTAGCATATACAGTGGGGAGAACAAGTATTTGATACACTGTTGATTTTTCAGGTTTTCCCACTTGCAAAGCATGTAGAAGAC
>JAUBOC010000011.1:21274112-21296492 GCA_032275365.1 Anablepsoides cearensis | reverse complement strand
CTTTAAAATACAAAAACAAAAGTATAAACAGTGACGATAAAAACTGACTGACCAACAACGGGATGTTTTGCAAATTAACGCATTTTGTTTGATGTCCTCTTAATTAAATCCAAACTGCCAGATTATTGATCCAGTGTTGTTTCCCTTCAGAACTAGTTTGTCCAATTTGTCTTCAGTCTCATTTGCAAGCTCACCCGAATCTCCCGCTGCCGCCATGTTTTCCCTACCTCACCCTCTCAATGCAAAGGAGGAGTCCACGTTGACTTCATTAGACTGAGCCTGACCAAGTAAGCCAAAGCTAGACCACTGAGCACCTCCCAACAAACTCCTTCCAACCCCAGCTCTAAAGGGCAACTTGGTTTTATGCTTCATTTTAAGACATTGCTTCATTGAGGTCTTTGAATAAATTTTGGTCTGACCCCTCTCCAGGAACCAATTCACCATGGGAGACCCTACCAAGGAGTGACACCTCAGCAACACAGATCCTAGGATCACCGGGGAACTTAAACCCCTCTACAACATGACATAGCAAGTCCACAGAAGAAAACCCAAACTTTCTTCACACATAAGTTTCAATGAGCAAAGATACAATGAAATGGAATAAAACCTCGTCATGAAAGGCACAAAATTCCAAGTAATCAACATCCAACGGAAGATGACTTGGCAGTTATTTTGTCTGTGATTGCAGGTTTGCTCACTCTCAATCTCACACCCCAGTTCTGGCCATAGCTAGAACAGACTCATTCACAAAATACGAAGAACCATCTTGTAAACAAAGAAGCCCTTAGAGTAAATCTGAATAGAAATTGGTTCTGCATGATCAAGCCTTCAATTCAGAGGAACGTGCTAGTTGGGGCATTATGACATGGAGGATAATAAGGATCCTGCTCCTGCCGCAATGACCCATTTGGATGTTTGAGCATGTAAAACTTTACTGTCAGTGCAGAAATGTGGCAATGAAGCACTGTCCATGACAAGAAGCGGGTGCCAAGCTGGTCAAGCAACACCACACTGATGGTCTCGCCGCAATGTTAGGAACACAGATGACTGAACCTGTGTGTACATTGTTTGAAATGGCCTTAAGGTCACAAAGGCACTGACTGTGGCCTCTTTAGACTGCATTTACACAGAGGGCACAGCCATGCTTCAGTAGTCTTTTCATCCTGTCACTCTTTCAATCACTCATCTCAGTCAATCCAGTCTCCTTCCTTTCATCTGGTGCGAAACAAAGGTCTGAATTTTTTTTTATCCCAGTTTATTATTCTTGGAAGCAGAACACACAATAGTGTAGTACTTCTCTCATTTGCAAGCAAGGGATTTCATCTGTCTTTGGAGGTAAAGTGTCCAAGACCTCACATCGTAGCACCATGGAGCTGCGCACAAAAGTTCATTACCTGACACATTAACCTCTAAATTGGCTCTGCAGTGGGGATCTTAATCTGTCTTTGGCCACACAGACGCTTTAATTCCTTTACACGCGCTCACGAACAAACACATTTGCGCACACACAAACGCTCAATTGTACACACACAGGCTCAGTGAAAGGCACCCAAGAGGTCAAGGGGCAGGATTTGACCGTTAGTACTGCCGACACTTAACTCATTTAACTCCCAGCTGAATGATGTGTCCATTGTGTGTTTTTGATTGCATGTGTGTGGAGGAGAGAGGAGGAAAACTGAGGAAAAGGAACAGAGGAACTGAGGAGAGAAGGCACTTTCTCCTTGTCGAGAATTCACATGCATAAGATTCTGGGAGCTCCCATAGTGTTTTAGTCAATGGAATTTTTTGGTTAATCCTCATTGAAACTGGGAGCTCCTTTCATGTTAGGACGCTAAAGTGACCCACTGTGACCTTTTGTCCTCCCTCTTTGAGGCCTCACACTAACGATTAGCCCATGCTCACAATGTAGACGCATGGAAAGCCAGAGACCAGTGTTCTTCGGGCTCCAATACCCCCTCCAGGGTCCAGAGAGCTTCATCCTCACCAACCAAACTGGCACATCCTCAATCAAAACAGCCTACAAGAAGAAGAAAGGAAGTGAGAAAACGAAAGCAGAGAAAAGTAAAAAAAAAAAAAAAGTGACTAAATAATGGAGGAAATCCTTGAGACTGATGATGGAGGGAAACAGAGAAGGGAAAAGGGAGGGCAAGAAAAGAAGGGAAACAGAAAAATACCGGAGCCGCAGTCAGCATGGCAAAGAAAAGCTAGTTTTAAGATAAGGTTGGCACAAATATGTTCTTGATTGTGTCTCGAGGTCCTCAGTAAACTTTAGAGGGATTGCCAAATCACAATCACCAACATGCAAAGATGTTTGAGATATTAATGTTCACAAAACTCACGTCCACCGAGTTGGGGAATTACCTTACATGGTTGTGTCTTTGGCAGACGTCTGAAACAACGTTGGATGTAAAAACCTCACAAACAAACACGCTTCATAACCTCATTGGCACAAATTATGCAGATAGACAATATCAGTGCCCTGATTATCCTATCAGAAATCTTTGACCCTTGAGTTCAAAGATAAATTGCTTTCAATGTCTGTGTTTATTTATCGAGTTTGTTTGTGACTAAGTGTGTGTTAAGCTTAAAGTGTGTGTCATTGTGCAAAAGTTAACACGCGTCTATGAGTGTGTATGAATTCTTGCCAGAAACGTGTTGTTCAAACTAAGGCCACTTCTCAGTGTGTGTCTGTGTGTGTGTACACTTCAAAAACACATACTCACTGAACTCCTGTCATACCCTTCCAACATATGCTATGAGTTTGGCCCGTGTCCCGAGGAGCACTGCCATATGAGTGAAAGCCCAGACAGCGCCAAACAATCAAACAATCCAAGCGCCGAACTGCACACGAGCACTGGAGGCTTTTTGAAAAGCGTTATGTGGGTATAAAATTTTAACTGTACAGCCTCAGAGATTTTTTTGATGTAGGTTAACCCCCTGGAATCACAGCTTTTCATCCTCATGACTTCAGTGCTGGGAGCATATTTCAGGGCTTGGTAAAAGAAACCTCAAGTTCTCCCTGGTATCAGTTGAATTTTCTCTGAGTTATAAATCTTTCCAAGAAGCCTCGGGACGCTTCCAAGGAGTAGTTCAGAGGGTTATACTGTTTTACCTTCTAGCTGAATAAACAATATCACAATCAGGTAACTACTTTCAGTTCTTATGAAAATCCTGTAAATATCAAAAATAAATTTGACTTTGCATCATAGTCTATCTAAACACCTTGAAATTGGCCTCTGTCTCTTTAAGAACCTCCTACTATTTCTGACACTCCCACTTCAGCATGTCATCACGTTTGTTGCCATTTACAATATTTTGCAGAAGCATATTTTGTTGTAAAAAACAAAAACAACAAAAAAGAAGCAACATTATATTATATCTGTTTTGAAAAATGGCAACTTGGGATAGAGTTAACCCTTGCTAGAATGACCCCAAGTCGGACATTATAAAGCTGTTTTGCAATGAAATCATGAATATCCACCATTTTTATGTTGTGCTAGTCTGGTGAAGCTGTGTGGGGTCGGTGTGGGGGAGGGGTGCTCTGTGGGGCAGGAGTTTGGCTGAGGACTGAGCTCCAGGGAGGAGCTTTTGGCTAAATAGGAGGTGCTTTGTACCAGCAAGCATTTAGGCAGCTACGGCTGCCGCAGAAGATTTGAGGATTTCTCAAACATTCATGAATGAGTCAAAGCAAAAATCTGGGTATGTTTTCGATGAGGGAATGACTTTATAACATAATATAAAGCTCAAAAAGTCGATTTTGCATAATACCTCAGACACACTTTAAGAAAAAGAATATCTTTCAGTAAACAAAACTGACCATGAGTTAGATTCCACTCATGCCAAGAAATTTAGCTGGGGAAAAAAAGCATGTTTTCAGCTTAAGAAAATGTCAATACTCAGAAAGGTAAACTGACTTGTTTCAGGAAATATTCTTTTGATGTGAGCATGAGTTGGATTAACTTAACGAGAAGGTCTCAGAACATTGTCTCTTTGCTCTCTGGGCTGCGATACTTGTTTTCAGCAGAAGAAACAATGAAAGTATTTAGTCAAACGTCACACAGAGTGAGTTTGTCTCTTTTGCAATTCAAACCTTTGTTCGTCAGAGCTTTCTACATTGCACACACACACACATCCTCACACACACATTTCACCTTCTCTTGGTAGCTGAGCTTTCTGAGTCAGTGCTCTTTGTGTGTTTTCAATTATTTGCCCTCTGATCGCCCTCTCCTTTGCAACAGATTCCTCTCAGTCTGCAGCCTGGCTAACGGATACGCAGCCATATTATAGGTGGAAAGAGGAAGAGCAGGATTAGCGAGGGGCTTTATGGTAATAAGGTCTGCCAAAAAGCACTCTCCCTGTCTCTGTAGCTCACATAAACACACATGTACACAAAGAAGCTCTTGTTTCCTTGTAGTGCTTTGAAGCAGGTTGTGATAATGCTGCTGTCAGTGCAGCTGTGTGTACCTCACATTATTCTGACATAACACTGAACGGCCACATAAATGCACACACAGACGCAATAAGATGAATGGGAATGCGCGTCATGGGCTCCTGTGGGTATTCAGAGCATTTACCTCCCTATTCACCATTCATACCTATCTGTCTTTCCATTGTTTTATTCTCTTTTTTTTCTTTATTCAAGAGCTCATGAATCAGTGTTGCTGTCTCACTTGTGTTTGGATAATGTTTCCCCGCTTCATCGAAGACTTCAAAGACCTCGGCGCACCAAATCTCCTTTAATCATCTGGAGCCATTGTGTTGATGATATGGTTATGACATTGCGCCTTTATGATAAATCTCATCAACGCCAAAGACAGTTAAGACTGATCCACTGAGCAAACACGCTCAGCAGTACTACTTAGCTCTCTCAAAGCAGCTCAACAAAGCATGGCCTGTCTCCTTACTTTGCTGTGTTTTTTAGCCTTAATGAAGGGTTACTGATGCATCAAGTAGCCTCCTTCTGTGCGCGCTTGTGAGTTTACTCTCCTGCACACATGAAGGGACAAGCATGCGCCCTGCTTATGATCTGTATATCTGTGAATGAATCTGATAAATGCGCTTTGTTCAACTCTTGGATTTTAATCGGCTGCTATTATCTGAGTCAGTAAGGTTTGTCTGGGAAAGAAAAAAATGTCTAAATGTTTACTGAGCCACTTAACGTCGTTTGGAAACGTAATCTTCTTAGCCAAGTTAAATGTCTTTGTTCACTGTTCAGACAGTTATATCCAGCTTCATCTTGGAGTTACTTGAAATACACGGGCAGAAAAACATGTTGTTTTCATACTCCTCTGTTGATTCCTGCGAGGACTTATCAGTCCAGCACCCACCCTGGCTGACTCCAATATACTCAATTGTACTCGCTGTAATCCTCAAAAACCAATTTGAGGGGAGGTTATTTAAAAGAACACCTCGTTCACAATGGGGCAGAAGAAAACATTTATAAATAAATCAATTAGAACCCTATGTTTATGGTGCGTTTTAGGTCTTAGGTGGTTGGAAGGATGAGATAAAGTTAGAAGTACACACTGTGCTTGGCTTCATGAGCCAAAGGTTCTCCTCGTTCTTGAAGCTTCTCCTTGATTCTCTCGTGCTCTCATCTTTCCTCCTCAGTCAAGTTTTCAATTCACCCACCTTCGTGACCTCTTCTGTCCCGTCTCCTACCATTCCAGCTCTTGCCTGACTACACAGCCACCAAAACTGATTTATGCAGTGGCCATCACAAGACAGCAACCATTCTCAACTGTGACCGGAGAGATAAAACCACAC
The DNA here is from genome assembly GCA_032275365.1 of Anablepsoides cearensis. Lineage (NCBI taxonomy): Eukaryota > Metazoa > Chordata > Actinopteri > Cyprinodontiformes > Rivulidae > Anablepsoides > Anablepsoides cearensis. The sequence goes on along the minus strand of JAUBOC010000011.1, from coordinate 21,290,726 downwards.
CATAAAAGAAAGCATTGTTTCCAGTCCTGAAAACAGCCACAAGTGGGATAAATACTGATGTCGTTTTTTTTGTTTTTTTTTTTTTTCATGGCCTTTTTTTCAAGGACTTTGCATCTGCGTGGGCCCATGACTGATCTTTCCTGGATCATGTGGTACAACTTCACTGTGGCAACATTTCTGGTTTGGTGATGTATTAATTACCAACAAGATCAAAAGAAGAACTGGAGAAACACAAGGCTAGGAATAACCAAATGCAATAAAATGTGAGCCACTGTAAGTGAGGGTGTTCTGAAACATGAACCCATACGGCAATATGAGAGTTGTAACAATACCCCATTTTCTGTAAATGGCAATCAAAACAATTTCTGCTGATTTAAGCTTCTTTAGGAAGATAATGTGTAGAAATCCAATCCCTGAATACTCATCAAAAATTGTTTGGATACTTGTAAATGCAAAAGGCTGTCTTTATCTTCACAGTTTTTATTGCATATTCAAAAATCCTAATTTATCTCTGATCTAGCTGAAAGGTTTGCAGTACCCCTCCTGGACCCTCCCCCATCTTCTTTCATCACTTCCTGTATTATTTGAAATTAACTTAATAAACAACAATACTTTTTTTTAGTAGACAATATTTATGAGCTGAATACTTAATCTCTGTTTTAGAGTACCCAAAGGTTAATCTCATTCAGTGAAGTTCAGTGAGTAGAGTATTCAGAATTTTTACTCAAGTAAGATTTACTTCTTAATAAGATTACTCAAGTTACAACCCACCTCTAATGTTTGTTTCACTTGTTGCTTTGTGACAAACTGGTCGTGTGATCAAACCTTGAGTGAAGCTTGTATGTTCTTGCCGTTCACGCATGGGTTTCATGTTCGAAAACGAGCGGCTAAGTCAACTGACGACTCCGAAATTGGCCCTAGAAGAGAGTGTGGATATGAATGATTGCTATGTGATAGACGAGCAACCTGTCAACAGTTTATGCTGCCTTTCACCCAATAATTGTTAAAAAAAAAGAAACAGCTCCTATCAACCTTGAATAGGATCAAGCGGACACAGAAAATGGATGATCGATTCATTCAAATGTGAAGCTACAGTGGTGTATGCTTGGTTATTGTGTGAGCAAAAAAATATTCAGTTTTTTTAAAGATGTTGCCAAGCACACCCAGTTTTATGTGCAAATACATCAATTTTGCAATAATACATTATAATGTCACATTCAAAAACAAACTCAGTCCCAACCGTGTTACCCCACTCCAAAATGACTCAGCAGGTTTACATGAAATAAAATCATGGGGATTGCCGCTTCTTCAAAAATTGCAACACAAGAAGGTTGACGTGGAATACTCTGCAGATCATATTTTGATCTAAACCAAAAACAATGCAGATTTATGAGCAGAATAAACCACAACACAATCTGACAAACAGTTCTATAAAGTTTTGGTATTTTCCCTAACATGCAAACATGGTAGGAGCAAAGCCTTTGTTTTAAATTGGGGAAACAATTGTTTTGCTCTGAACAGCGTCTGGATGAAATGAGGCGAACAAATTCCTCTCTCACTCACGCTGTCTGATCAGCCTCGCAATGCCGATCTCTCACGTTAATGTGTGAAAAGGGTATAAACACTGCCAGAAAAAGAAAAGCTGCTTGCGTCAATGTTATTTGTTCTTTTATTTAGAGGTTTCCTGTATTTTCAACGGCAACCTAAAAAGTGAATCCAAGTTCAAAATAAAAAGTGAAAGGGGTAAAAAAGGTTATTGCTCTAAGTGAGGTCAATTTAAAATAGCTATTTTTTGCAGTTTTATTAATTTAAATATTTTATATTTATATTTATATATTTATATTTATTTAAGATATTTTCTACTTATTTTTGACTAAACCAGGGGTTCACTGAGGGCCACATGAGCATTATGGTTGCCCTCAAATGGCCATGTTGCTTTAACTTTTGCATTTTGTCCGAGGTGTAAAATAACTAATATAAAACTTTGTTATAATAGAAATTTTGGTTATCTGTACTTTACTGGAGTAATTTTTTTTGCCAACTTTTTACTTATTCTTCTTATATTTTCTCACAATTATCTACTTTCTACTCCTTACATTTTTTTAAAAAAGGTAAGAAGTAAAAATGTGCTACTCCTATTTCACTTGGGCTTGTTTTCATTCTGGCTTGTTATTGTTAAAAATATAATAATAACCTATCCAAATAAATTGTGCCTCCTGGATTGAGTGAATTTGATTGTTGTTGGATGATACAATCAATAACTGCTTTACATGGTAAGTTGTGCAGAGAAACAGTGTTTTAATATGTCCTCCTGTAATAAAGAAAATACTATTAAAGTAAAATTAAGGGAGTTTTACTCACTTTAGAGTTGCTGCCATCTTGAATTCTTAACTCTCCCACTTTCTGACATGGAATTCCCACTGGAATGGAGTTCCAGTTAAAACGTATGGGATCGCATCAATAGTTGCTGCTGAAAATGCAACGAAATGGTAATTTTTTCACAGAAAAATTAGCTGTTTGCTGGTTACTGGCTAGCAACCCCATGCACCTCCACCTAGTGGTGGGATGTCATCATTTCACCGGTAAAGGCTTTATGGGAGATGTAGTTTATGGTCAATCCTGGATTTAAAGCAGCATTATAAGACATTAATACATTTTTGAAGTGCTCACGGGCCACATAAAATGCTGTGGTGGTCCACGTTTGGCCCCCAGGCCTTGAGTCTGACACGTGATGTAAACCGAGGTTTCAAGCATCTCTAACCATGCGATGGAAATACATTATCCATGCTACTGAAAGTGCTTTAATGTGAATAAATGAAGAATGTGTAAACACTTTCTGAGCAACAACAACACCACACTGACTCTTAGATGTGATAAAACACAAAATCTGGACATTTTAAATGGTCTGTCTGGAGTTATAGTCCACTTCCCTCTTTATGATGGAACATACATTAGTGCTGTTTGTGAAAATGTTTGGGATTTTAGGCTAGTGAATGGTTCGGAATCATTGAAACGTGCTATTTTACATGACATGTTTTCTCAGCACGCCAAAGGCAAAAGTTTTATGTGTGTTGTTAATAGGTTCTCTTGAATCCCCCAGTCATTAACTCCCTCTGTAAGCCTCCCTGATCTCGCTCCAAGAACAAGCAATAAATTGTACATACGTTAAAAGTACACTCTGTATTTTGTTATTTCATTTAGTTGTACACATTTCAGAAAAGAGTTATTGCACAAAAACTATAAAAAAACAAAACATCTATTTGTCAATGAAGCTGGTGTTAATGCAACACTTTTTAAAGAGAAGATTTCATGTAAAACCAACTTTTTTAGTTCTTAAATACAATTTGCTGTGTACTTAAAATCTCTATGAGTGCAAAATTTGAATTTGGTGTCTCCTGGTGCTGTGTAGATATCTTACAAACTGAAGCTCTTTAAAGTGCAATACAGCAGGTTAGAAAGTAACTTTTTCCACAAAATTCCACTTTCTAAGCTTTGAAGGTTTCACAACAATTAGAGGTCAGTCACAACTAAGTAGAAAAATAGATGATTCACTTGTTCAGGCAGTAAAACTCAGCGAGACAACCTCAAGTAAAAATAAAAACTGAATAACAAACTGCTTGTGAATGTGATATAATCTATGAGTTGTAGCTGTGTTGATTCATTCCCCTAAGTTCGACTTGGTTGCCTCTGGTATTTCTCTGAAAGGTCCGGTCAGGTCTGGTCAGTTCAAGGCAGGTCAGTCGAATGTTGTTGATCAGACCTCTGACAGATTGTGGAGGTAGACAACAGATGCTGGTAGGAGTGAATCACTCAGCAGTGAATATACCACATGTCTGGAAAACAATGACCACTCAGTCCAGACACAATACCCACACATAAACACGGCATACACGCCGACTCACTGACGACACATGGCATACGACACACTCTGGTGCTCCATCAAACACACACACATGCTTATGACACAAACAGCAGAAGGAAAAACAGAGGGCTTGCCCCATCATCTCACTGTGATTATGACATTCACGGATGCCAGACATGTATTGGTTTCTCTGAATCATTTTTCCAATGCCAACTGTGTCATTCTTTCTCCTCTTCTGTCCCTTGTTGTTGAGTGTTCCTGGAAGCGTGTTTGGAATCGCAGCCAGAGAGCAGTGATTCAGTTAGACACGAAGCCGGGCGATAAAGGCCAGCTCGTAGTTTGTGTTTGTCAAATGTTGCCGGAGGATGTGGAGCCGTGTGGTCAAGTGGTGGTCACTTTGACGTCTGCCAACGCGGAAGAGACCCCTGTTACCATCACCCTGGGGGCTCTAAGTCATTTCCACTCCTAATAGGAACATTTCACACTTTGGTTAAGAAGGGCATTTTAGTCATCTAATGCAGACACACAAACACAATTACCCGCCTCTTGCATCTCCCAAACCCCCCCCCCCCCCACACACACACACACACACAAACCAAATGGACACATATGTATGCGCTTACAGACGAAAGCCTAATTATACACAAAAAGTTGTTAAGGCCTTTTCCAAGAGGATATTTACTCTTGTATTTATTTGTCTTGTTTCAAATATTCGATTTATGCCTCAGACTTACTGGAAGCGCATGCTTGCAACTGCCAGAGAAAGCATTTGGGTCCACTTTAAAAAATGATAGGAGGCCAGACAGACGGGGAGATGAAAGGAGTCACGGTGAAACAAACAAAACACTATGAAATACCATAATACAGATCAGAATGTGGAAGGAACATGAGGGAAGAGGAGAAGAAAGAAAGAAAAAAAGAGAGAGAGGAAGGAACAATTTGCTGTAAACGTCTTGGTAGTAAATCACAACCAAATGGCAGAGAGAATGAGTGGTGCAATAGAGAAAGTGCTGAGAGATCCTTAGCTGTGATGGCTGCATGGATGAGAGGGAGCTGCGTGAGATAATAAACTGTAAAAAGCTTGCCCGTCACTTTCCAGGAATTACAGCATTCAGCAGTCGGCACTGTTAACATGATCCCTGCCAGGGGTGGCTTGCTAAGAACCGACTGTAACTTGATAAGCTTGAATTCAACACAATATGTAGAAATTGAATGAGTGCTTGTCATTGTGTCTGTGTGAGCCTTATAGGCCCTGTCTGCCGTTCAGACCTCGGCTAACTGGTGCGCAGCAACGGGCTGGGTGAGTCCCGTGGCGAAGTCTCTCCCCCTGAGCTTGGCAGCACACATGCTCACAGGGGAGGTTCAACAGTGGCTGGAGGAGGGCAAAATCCAGCAGGATTTTCTTATTTATGACCTATAAAATCCCATGTAATTTGGTGGTTAACTTTAATGGGTAATGGGTGAAATCCCTCTTTGTCGTCCTCTTTAATCGTTTCCATAAATGGGGTAACTCTCAACAAATGATGTCATCATGTTAGGTCGCCACGTTTGACCCCATCCGGCACAGGTTTTCAGCTACTTACAATGTGCTGAATGTGGGGTTTTGAGATCCCCAGACTCTACATTTTTACTAAACAGGTTGTTTTCACAAGTTCGAGTTCACTGATAAGGGTTAAAATATAATTGTCTCAGAAATTCTGTCAAAATAAACAGCATGTGCAGTCAAATTATAATATGGCAGTGGCTGTAAAATACAGTGTTTTACGAGCAGGAAATATCAGTTTTACAGTTTTGTATAAAGTGCCTTAAAGTGCCTGTGACATGTCTATCCTTTAAATACAAAAACATCTTTTCACTTAAGAAACTTAACATAATACACATAATTGTAACCATTTTATTCCTTAACTGGCAGTTTTGCTTATGAATTTGTCCACCCAACAGTGAAACAGGAAGTGACATCAAAGGGGAACTCCTTAAAAACAAACAACTCACTGGTCTTTGTTTATTGAAACAATAGTATTTGAACTATGATTCTTTTCCTTCTCTCTCTGATATTGACTCAAAACAATCTAAAGAACCATCAGATTCTTCTCTACAGTCTGTGTTGTTAGCTGTTGTAGCAGAGATTTTTTCACATGCAGACATTCCCCTTTGATGTCACTTACTGTCAGAAAATGTGAATATCTCAACAACTGTTCATCTCAGCAGTGTTGTTATTTTTTTGCAATATGTTATCAATGTTGTCTTTCCAAAAAGGCATTCATATTTATTACAAAATTGTGATGTCCCAGGCACTTTAAATTAATAATTATGTGAAAGTACAAGTATCTTGTCATAAAATTATTTTTGTAAAAGCTAAAGTTTCTTTTGAGAATATTAAGTAAAAGACTTAATGTTTCTCACATTTACTAGTAAAGTAGTTCTCAATACTACGTATTACAAGTAAATTTCTGATAAAAAAGTAATTTATCATGTCAGAATGGCATATTTTTATTCTTCTCATCTAATAATAATTCAATTTATTCTATCTGTGAGGCACCACATATTTGAATAGTGTTCTTTTTTAACAGCAACAAGCCAGAATGAAATAGGAGTAATGATTTTCAACTTCTTACCTTTTTTTATATAAGGAATACAAAATACAAATAGTTGCATGAAAATGTAAGAAGAAGAAGTAAAAAGTTGGCAAAAAAATATTTACTTAAGTAAAGCACAGATAATAAAAAATTCTGCTCAAGTAAAATAAAGTATTTGTATTTTGTTACTTTATGCCTCTGATTCCTGGCTTATATACAAATTTGTTCTGCTCTCGCCTGAGATTATTCACTGAAGGAAGCAGCTGGATGAGACTCATAAGATCACTATTGAGTTTTAGGTCATTATAAGATGTGTCAGGCCACTTAGAGACCGACTCTTCAAAGCTTTTCTCGACTAAGAAGATGATTTATTTTCTTTATCTTTTGTTACTAACATTCAAAGCCAGAGTTTGATCTTAAAAGTGAGGATCCATTCTGTTGATCTGCGTATTTCCAGCTAGTTCACGATGGGCCGTGATAGACAGATGGTTCATCAAATGACTTGCCAAATGGTTTTTGAAAGCAATTTTCCAAACAGCTTTAAACAAAGACTTCCCAGATGTGGCTATGAAACAAAGCATATTGCATGTCAGGTCACAAATCTGCATTTTTTTGTCCTCATATATGCTTTAAGCACACATTTTGCTTTGACTCAACTGCTTCTCCTTGTAATAACTTTTTAATTTTGACTTCTTGGAATTTTCTTTAACAGTTTAAGTAGATGTGTTGGACACCACTTTACTTCAGAGGTTGCATCTTCCAGTAAATATCCCAAAAGTTCTGATGGAACAGAATCAAATAAAACTAAACAAAATAATGTTGACAAATATAACTTTAATTCCAGTAAAGATAAGGATGAACCAATGTGGTTATGACAAATTACAGATGAATTGCAGAAAAAGATACACATTTGAATCATTTCAAATTATATTCGTCCATGTTTTTGTTACATTCAGTTTAAGAAAAAAGCTCCTGATAGCATTATAGATAAAACATTTCAAGTTGGTGTGGTAGATTTTTTTTTCAAATCAAATAAATTAAAGTCTTTGCTGTACCTTTACTACAACACACAACCAAAGAGGAAATTATCTATTTTCACTGTTTCAAATCACAGCAACACGAGATGAACAAATATCTCGATTCATGAGAATGTATCACTCAAACTGTACGAATCACAAAGAGGCTACTGGAAAGATGTTATTCAGAAAAGCAGTTCTGTCTGCTTTCTGTTCTGTGCAGTTCTGTATACAGATGTGTGATAAGAGACATGGGAGATATCTCCTATTTCCCAGGGGAGTACAGCTCAAGGTATCTGAGGGTCTGATAATGAGCAGGTGTGTTTAAGCATTTGCTTCAGCTGGGTTTAGAATTTTGTTTTTTTTTAAGAAGAAGCAATATTTTGTTGTTCCTGTCCTCATGAACTGAAGACAAAATGAAACTGGAAAGTTTGGGTCTGGATCCCATTATTTTTGCAACATGTTTTCTATTAATATATAATATTAGAAGATTAACTGAATGTTAAAACTAAACCTTGTGTCAATGAGCAAAATAAAAAAATATACATTTATATGTTTTTATTTTTATTTTATACTTTTCCTTGACCTGCAATAGTTCCTACAGGCTGCAGCTGATTGGAATTTCTGGGTTGTTTACCTTCTGAACTTGCTGGAACCTGTCTGACCGTCCCTGTATACAGTGCCCCATGATGACCTTGGCCCAGGCAAACCCTCACATCAGCATTTTTCTAATATATTATTTCCATCAACACAAAAAGTGGCTAATTTTTTCAAAACAAGACATGAAAGGGTGATACGTGTAGCAATTTCTTTTTTCAATGTTTTTTACAAGTTTTAATTTTATTTTTTTTTAAATCTATCAATCACATACAAACAGGTAACATTAAGAGTGAGGTCTTTCACCTTCATTTATCTATCTTGACTATTATTGTATGTATGATGTGGACTACATGTGTTTTCTGTTCCAACTCACGTTTGTTTCATTTTTCCCCCTCCGCCTTATTTTGCAGACATGCTCAAGTCTGCAGCCGGGAGAGTTTGACTCTTAAACTGGTTCTTAAGGGAGATCAATACATTTTATCTGTTCACTAAAGAGGCAGAGGTAGATCTATACATTGACCCATAAAAGAGACCTTTCAAGCTGCAGACACAAGCGTCTGCACAAGATCTGATGAAGCTACCATATTGCTTGGTATTATTTAAGATTTTCGAAGTAATAGCAAAAAGAAACTTTATAAAAAGAAAGTTGATTGATTCTTCATTATATTATACTGACCTGAGGGCTGATAAAGAGCTGCATTTTAGTTTTCTTTGTTGAAAAGAAATTAAAGTTGGATAATTAAAACTCACAGACATAATTTCACAAATGTGTTTTTGTTTGTTTTCTTTTAATACTTTTAACACAAATGCTTCTTAATAAACATGTGCTGTGGCTTTAAGTTCAGTGCATCTCTAGGATGAACCACAGCCAATAGTTGTAGAAGCTGCAGTTCCTCAAATGGCCACTTGAGGCTCGCTCCAAAAATTGATTGAATTTCCTCACATTGCTTGGATCTAATGCACATTTACTGCAGAAACAAACATATGCAGTCAATTAAATCATTCATGACAGTTGCACAAGAGATAAATCCTGCTGTGAATTATGCATTTAATTTGTGCTGGGCCTGCAGTGAGACATGAATATGTGAGGGTCACTGCTCTCCAAGAACAAAGTCATCTCTTCTACCAGCAAAACTCCAAGATGCCTCAGCGACAAACATGAGGATTAGAAGTGCATTTAATGTATTTCATTAACAGGTGAGGTCATGACGGCTTTGTAGACAAAATGTGATATATCAGTCTGGTTTTAAATTCTCTACTGTTTTCTATGAACCAAATTATGAACCTACTTTTCCAAAGTGTTAGGATGCGTAAACTGTTTTACTTTTGCAGCATGTATTTATCTAATTCTTTGAATAGAATATAAAAAAAATCTAAAATAGTAAAATTCAGTTTTGTTATAAGTGTGTTTAGTCATTTTACACATTTTTGAGTACTTTTATTGTTTAGGAAGTGCAGCTTGAAATGGGGGGAGAAAGTATCCATGAAAGCTTATGACAATATGAGGTCATGACATGATGAATATTGTATCTGACATTTACTAGACACGAAGCACGAAGAGAACAGTTTGTTTTAAACGTCTGACTGTTGAAATGTAACTGCGGCTTTGTGCAGCATAAATCCGGCCAATAAAACTGACACGTGTGACTTTAAGCTCCGAGCACAGGAGTGATTCCTTGAAATGCAGGAGGCCAAGAACACACCTTCATGTGCACATTTACAAGTGACCACACACTGTAAAAGAGACAACTGCAGATGGCAGCATCCCACTGTAGCCTTTGAACTCAATGAAACGTTCCTCTAAAAGCACCCGTGCACGAACGAGCAGCGATGTCATTAATGGGTTCGTGCTGTTCCACTCTGACACAGACAATGGTGTCATAGCAGTTAAATGTTTGGCCCCTAACGTCGGCTGTTGTTACAAGCAAAACCCACTTCTCCATTTACTGCTGTTGCTCGTACAACTCCCAACAGACTGCATGTCGCTATGACCCAGACAAAGTCTCCAGAGGCAGCCGGGGAAGACACAGTCTGCATGGAAATCCTCTATTAACTGTGTTGAAACCAGAGAGACACGAGGAATTATGGTCATGTTTCACAGCACGATGAAGTCCACTCTCACCTACTTATAGTTGAGAAACTTTCTGTCGCCCCGTTGACGATTATCACAGACCTGACACAACCAGCTTCAGGCATGCCTGGGTGTCAGGCAGGTGACATCATTCATGTCTGTAATGCACTCCTAAAAAGAATGAGGGCATCAATCATCAATCGCTTGAAAATAGCAAAATCTAACATGTTTGCCCCCTCTGTAATCCTCATTGAAAACTTAAAAATTATTCGTTCTCGTCTTGTTTCAGCCATTTTTAGACCTGCAATCTGTCTTTTATTTAATCTAGCCAAGCACATGACAGTAAAATGACATCATGACGAGATAAAGTTAGTCTGTTGATCCACGTGATTTCAGTACGTTTATTTCCCAGGGCACCTCCAAAGGCCAAAGTCCAAAATGGAGCAAACCAAACAGAGTTATCTGCTCAAGGGCGAAGCTTGCTAAGCAAAGGTTTTTGCTCCCTGCTTGGAAATATAATTCAAATGAAAGTGACTGCTGTGAAACCGAGTCTTGTGCTTGTGCATGTATGTGAGCAGGCAGGAATGTGCAGGAATGTAGGTATTTTTTCGTGCAGCTATGCATGACTGTGTTAAAGTGTGCTGCAGTGATACAAGCCAGAGCATGAAGTTTAAGTGTTTTTACTCCAAATTTACAAGTTTTATTTATTGTCAATTATTATATTTTATCTTTCACTTTTTTCTGAGTTTTTTGTGTTAAAGCATTTATTTATATTTGTAAAATAGAGAAATTTTGGCAGGTTGTCTTAATTTTTTCCCTCCAAAATGTACTTGTTAATAAATAAATTTACCTAAATGTTCATCAGTTTTGAAACCAGCAGAGTATATGCTGCATTGGTTACAGTCTGTGATCTGTGTTGTTTTGTGTTCCTGATAGTTTGTTTTATGCTAACTGAAATATTGTGAAATGTTGTTTTTTTAGTATTATCGATGGACTTTAATTTATGAATGAAAGCTTTAGTGAATCCATGAAAAGCGCAAAGTTCATGATTCTGGGAGGGATGTTTGACATTCATGTGGAAATGTCTGGATGTTCACAGAATGACTTCCTGGAACTGTCATTGCTCCATAGTTGTGTTTTAGTTATTTTCCTAACATTTCTGATTATTTCCACGTCAATCACAGGCGCCTCACACATAACGTCATGTTTCTTCCAAGTCAGTTCGCAGGAAAAACTGCTTGTTTTCTCAGTCTCAGATGGTTGGTTACCAGAGGTGTCAAAAGTATTCATATTCAGATACATGAATTTAAAAATACTTATTTGGATGTGGATGGTAGGGGTGTGAAGTGATATTATATAATACAGATTTTTTTTGTTTGATGATACAATGTTTCCCAATATCACATGTGTGTCCAGATCTAACTTTGATTCAGTTCAATTGACAAGTCTGTGATTGATATGATGCACCATTATGCCCACAGCCCATCAATCACAAATGACCATGTTAAATGGGCACATGATATCAATCCACATCAGACACATGATGACAATATGAATGGATGTTTTCATTTTGCCTTGATACAATTGTATCAATAATCATTTAATCAATATACCAAAGATAATCTATGTATTGTTACATCCATAGTGGGTGGGCTAAGTCTTAGTGATAAAGTGAGGAGCTCTGTTACCTGGAGTTTAAGTTAGAGTTGTTGTTTCTCCATGTATAAAGTCAGCTGAGGTTGTTTGATCATCTGATTAGGATATCTTATGGACACCTCCCTCTGGAGGTTTAATAGGCAAATCCCAAGTAGATCCTAGAGCAGATGCAGAACTTGTTGGAGGAATAATGGCCTGTTAAAGCCCTGCTATCCCTCACAATGAGCTGGAGGTGAGGGTTGTCTGGGTTTCTCTCCTGGACCAACCGCTTCCAAGACTGAACACAGAGAAGAGGCAGGAAATTGATGAACGGCTGGATAATCTGCCAATAATGTTCTTTTACAAACCAAAAGGATCAACTTGTGTCAGGTTTGTGCATTTTTAAATCTGTAATTTAAACCTTTTGAAACATAAAATATGATTTAGTTCTAATGAAATTGTCAGTAAACATTTTGTGCAACACATTTTTACTGTTCCTTTACAAATTCTGGTTTCCACATGACTCGTGATGCTGTTTGCATTCTGATTGGAAGGTTGGAAGGTTAAGGGGAAAGAGCAGTCACCAGAAAGAACATCTCAAATAGACAGAACAGAGTCAATCAATCACTCCTGCACTTCTGCGAAAAGACTGGTTGCTGCAGAAGCGTCGGTGTTTCATAACGCTGTGCGAGTGTCAATGATCTCCTCTTGTGTTTGACTTATCAGCTCAGCCAATAGAGCTTATCAATACTCTTGCAAATCATTGATTGACCACAGCAAGTTGGAACTTATGATACTGAAGGGGTCAATGCTGACAGCTTTATCTCCCATTAACTTGTGGCTGGAGATTCACAAAATTCATGTAGTTAGAAAAGACTTATGGTCCAGAATTAAAGAAAATATAAGCTTGTTTCACTGAATGTCAAATGAACTTTTATCATGTTTGTTAAGCTAAATAAAAAAATAGTTTCTGCTGAAAATATGTCTTGCTGTGGAGGTAAAATTGACAAAAGAAAAAGTTAGAAAAGGAGAAAAAAACACTGTTTTTTGTCTTGCCATGTAAACAAGCTGTAGCAAATTAACAGTTACATCCCCTCAGCATCAAATACTGGTGCTTGGAGGAAAAAGTGAAAAAAAAAACCATTTTGGAAAAAAATTATTAACTAATTCAATTAAAGTTTTCAATTGTTCAAATAATTAACTCATTGTGTTTATATATATTTTGGATATTTGTAAAGAAAACTTGTTCAGATGCTGTATGAGCTTCAATTTTCAGACTCAGAAAATTTTTCTTCCCGTTAGTCAGAGCCAGTGCCTACATTTTTTTTAAAAAGTCTTCAATATATAGGGAATAAAAATAAAAATACCAAAAATGTGCGAGCAGTTCAGCTACGGTATAGTGAAAAAGCAATTTAACAAAGGCACCAATCACAAACACCTGTCCTGTAACCGGAAGGTTGCCAGTTTGATCTCCCATTCCAGCTGTCTCAGTTGTCGTGTGGGCAAGACACTTCACCCACCTTGCCCACCTGTGCTTGATAAAGCTCTATATAAGTTCAGTCCATTAACCATTTAGAAATAATAATCTCCACTTGAGAAATTTTTTTTTTTCCTTTCGTATGTTTTGTGGCATGTTTTTCATTCCATAATTTTTGAGCTATTTCAGAAATTCATGTAACAAAACGTTCAGGACAATCTGGCTATGACTTTTGGTATTTTAGGTATTTTAGCAAGACTTGTTTTTAGTGACATCTTAAGACTATTTCTAGTTTTAGAGATTGAATTAGAATTATTTATAACATCAACCTTTATTTTAGGAAAACCACACTTTAGAGTTAGAATCTTATTAACACCCATAAACATTCTTTTTGTTGTTTCTTGTGCTTTTTATCAATTAAGCTTTACAAGAAACAATCATTATAGTCCTTCCAAAAAGCCTAAAAAATCTCACTTCCCACTACATTTCTTCAAACTTACAGCTTTTTAAAACACTTTTTCCTTCCCTGTAGCATAAATGCAAATACTCTTGTTGCTCCATAAACTCACTAATAAACCATCCCACTGTAAAGATTCCACTTCTGTAGGTAATTGTTGGTTTCATGTAGGCCAGCAACAATCAGTAATTGTTGATCATTATTATATCAACTTGCTGTCATGACTGTAACTATTACCACCTGGTTACAGACATTAATGTGTTGTGCTGGAAATAAATCTTCCTTGCTGTTTCAGTTTCCTTTGATTAAAAATATTTACACACCTCCCAAACAGACCTAACAAGATGTATTTGCTGTCATAAAAAGAGCTGAAGTTGTCACGCTGCGCCCAAATGAGGATAAGTGAGGTGGACGTTGTGTTAGGGTGGAAGGGCAGCAGCTCACAGCGGGTTTACAGTCAGAGGCTTGAAATGAGTAAGATGTATACGTGCGTATGAAGCGAGTCACTCACCTTTTAAAAACTGAAAAGAATTTGATCTGATTAACAGATTAAGGTTTGGAGTCTGGCTTGCCCGCTGCGCGAGGCCACATCCTGGTAGCTCTCTGTGTCTGCGTTAGTCACACATGCACAAACCGTCTCTGCAGGCAGCACATTCACAGCATGACGTTTAACTTTCAGAGGGCAGGATGTTTCGCAGATGCAAACGCTTCCTGCCGCGCTGTTTACCGAGGATGTCTCCTCATGCATTATGTGAGTGAATGCCATTTGAGATGAGTGCTCTGTTCTTCCCGGCACACTTACTTGTTTGACATCTCATGAGATAGGAAAAGGAGATGAAAACTAAAAGGAGACGGCGTTGCTCTGTCAAAGAAGAGGACAGAGGACAACAGAACGTAGCATAGAGTCACATTGTAGTTTTAACTTTTGAAAAGCTTTGATATGTTTCACAAGATTGAACTTGAATCTGCTTGTTCAGAAGTCTTTTCAAACAGCAGCAATGTGACATTTTTCTTCACAACTTCACAACAAAATACAACATTATTTGCTCATTTCAAGATTCAGATGTTTGGTCAAAAAAGCTTTGGCTTTTATACCACAGTAATCTCCTGCCAAATATATATATTTATGATAACTCCTTATATATTTCAGATCTCATCCTCCATTTTAGTAACGTATTAGTAATATTTCTTGTCTGTCTGTTCCAATTACTCCAGATCTCAGGGTGTATATGAGTGCTTCAGCACCATGGACAGAGGCTCAGACAGTTGCAGTTTGTTGTTGGATGTTCTGCTGCTAAAACCTCTTATTCTTTTATCATTAGTGCTATAAAAATAGTAGAAAAAAATGCTTACGTGTTTAAACATTCCGCAGCGCACTCGTGTTATGTAATATTTGGGAGCAGAGCTGAACAGAGCTTTGATCACAAACTCTGTAAACTGCTTAAGTTGTTAAATCAGGAGTTTTGTCATGATGGAGGGAAGAGTGCAGACTTGACACATGGACTCATTATAAAACAAAAGCACTGTCGAGGCTGCCAAGCTCTACTTATAACAAAAAAACTTGGAAGGATCACAAAGAGCATGTAGGAACAAAGCAATGGAAGCACCTGGAGGCGCATGCAATGTAATGGAGGAGTCACAGAGGGCATTGGAATATATAGGAAAAGGATAGAATGGGGTGACAAACACCGGGAACAGGTGAGAAAGAGCAGGGAAGGATCAGAACTGAGGAAAACACTGGGGAATATACAACATAATGATGCAAAATAAACACAAGAAGCACAAAAAACACAAAAAATAAACAGAAATTAATACTAATTAAAAAGAAAATAACAAATCTTGACAAGTTCTCCTGCTGTTTCGATTTTAAACCTATTATAGGTCAAAGTTTATGTTCTGACCTCATATTCAGGACAAATATATATTTTTTGCCCCCGTGTGACTTTTCAGACATTTCAGTGATTTGTCTGGAGATTCTCCTCAGAGAAAGTGATGAATTAAGCAAACGGTTGCTAAACTCCATCTTCTCACATGACACATCACTGGATGATTCATACTATCTTTGGGTTTATCACTTGCACCAAGGTGGCACCCGCTTACCAACGTTTTAGGGAAGTGAAAACACACCCAAATAGTCACTCAGGAGTTTCTCAATAGTTTCTGCAAGAGCTTAATTTTGCTGATCTCACAGTTAAAAAGTGCAGTTGCAGGAAACAGACGATATCTTAACTGTGAGTGAATAAACAGTGATTTTTAATGGAAAATTAATAGCCTTTAATAACTTCAGAGTAAGTATTTATTTATTTATTTATTTATTTATTTATTTATTTATTTATTTATTTATTGCATCAGTATTCTCATACTGGGGTATGTTCTGGACACTCTATCAAAGACATAAAGACTTGTCAAAAAATCTGCGAAATTGAAAGATGTAAAAAACAGTTATGAAAGGTTGCTAAATACCAAAGTTTAGTTACCTAAACAACTGAAATGACAGAAAAAATGTCAACCATGGTGAGGTCCATGAAAGAGACATGTCATTTGTATGCACTGGTGCATAATTATGCTCAGGTTTAAAGTATGCAGATAAAACAACAGGTTAAATTAAATCCATCAACTTTGTTGAAGTTTTCCTGCATGTGTTTGAAAGCCGAGTTTTGCTTTTAATATTTTTGACAGTTTCCCTACTTCTTTGTGTTTTTTCAAATTTTTTATTTTATTTTTTTTGTTATTTGCATTAAGCAGCAGAATCCCTTTTATATTTCCACCTAAATATCTTCACTAAGATTCTATGATTGTCCAACTTAGCTCAAATTGTTTATCTACACAAACTAAATGTAGTCTATCCATCCATCCATTTTCTGTACACGCTTATTCCTTTTTTAGGGTCGCGTGGGTCACTGGTGCCCATATCCAGCTG
>JAUBOC010000011.1:21247815-21258244 GCA_032275365.1 Anablepsoides cearensis | reverse complement strand
AATTTGAGTCAAATTTTCAGGCTAACAAGACAAATAAACTTACACATTCTGAGAACAAGATTATTATTCTTACACAACCAGTTCTTGTTTAGTAAATCAGTCTCAAAACAAAATCAAATAGATTTTTTGGCTGAATATAAGATTTTGAAACTTGGTTAGAAAGTCATTTTTTGCAGTGTAATGTTAATAGCTTAGGGTGAAAGATGTTGAACATTTTCTTCATGTGTGTGTCACTTATACACTAGGTGACAATATAAACAATATATGTAACAATATATAAGGCTTAAGAGAGAAACATGCATCCATATGCTCTTATTTTATCTTTTATTTTATTTGTATTTATAATATTGAGTCAGCTGGATCAGGGACTACAGGTGGAAATTAGCACCTAGAGCTATAACCTTATATAGTGCATCTTGCTTTCTATGATTAATGTATACTGTATATTGTCCCTGTTTTAAATAAATAAATCTATAAAATCTATATATATGGCAATATGTGACTCATGTTGTCTGTTGAAGAATTTCCATGGGTTGATTGGGTTATTTTAATGCTTTAGAATTAACTTTTGCTAAATTTTCAGTGCTTTACAATTAGGGGACCTAAATATTTGAGTTAGTGCTTTAGGGCTACTGGAACTAATTTTTAGATTAGTGCCGCCCACCACTGCAGCTTGTTAATGTCAGTTGGGTTAAAAGGCTAAAACAGGAGATTCAAGGATTTGAGTCAAAGCAACACTCTGGGTCTGTTTTTGATGAGGGAACAACATTATAACAGCATATAAGCTCAAACAGTTGTTTATGCATTATACCCCCCTTCTAAACATCAGCAAGCTTCCTTGAGCACTGTCAATTATTTTAGCTCCAGTTAAACTCATTACATTTGTTGTCAAAAGGTTTACCTGTGGTTGAAAATGAGCCCAGTGTAAACTGATTAAGATTTTAAACGTTAAACCTGGGAGGTGTAACATTTGACCCCTGTGAGTTATTACCGCCCAGACGTTGTGTGTGTGTGTGTGTCGTACCACACACAAAGTATATTTGGGCATCAAGCTGTGACCCCCTCCCTGTTTTTTTAGCTGGAGGAAATTGTCATGCAATGACACAGTTACCACACTGGAAACCACTTCCCCTTTTTGTTGTGATTCTGCTCGGCCTACCCGCTTGGTTGTGTTTGTGTTTTTGACCCGGCAGAATGCATACCCGACGCTTTCTGTCACATCCACGTTGCTCTGTCGTGTCTCTGACCTCTCAGTGTGTGTTGACAAAAAACACCAAAAGCCTCAAAATTGCAAAACTTTACAAATGTAGCTTTCAAAGGGTTCTCTATGTTTAGTGTGTGAGTGGGCCGTCTGAAGCCTTTGCGTGCTTTTTTAAAGAAATGATCAAACATAGACAAACAAACTCTGGTATTGTGCAGCTGTTTGTTTTCATCTCTCATCTGAGAAATCTCTTTTTTTACTTTGCATTTAGTTTTTATGTGTGTAAAATTTAAAAAATCTAGGAGAAATATTATCAAAAACAATTAAAAACACATAAGCATGATCCTCTTTTCACAGATTTATTGTCTTGAAAATCCACCAATTTCCACCACAATGTTAATACGTCAGAAGCTATGGTTACATAATAAGAAAAGCCTCGTCGCTGCTCCTGGTTAATTCGAAATTAACAATTAGGATAGTTTTGTGGGGCGCTGAAGAAGCACAATTCTCTCTTTATATTCCGTCTCGTCAAAGGATCGGCTGATTTATGTTATCGAAAACTTTTGCTTTTTGGCTGGAAATAATATCTGGTTGTGGTTTTTGTGTAATTAGCAAACGAGGGAGCGGTGGATGCTTGCGCCTGTACGCACCACAAACAGAACTGGCTATTCCAGAGAGCCAGTACAGTTTGTTCTGGCTATTGAGGTGCTGTGGTATGACCCCCTTTTTCCTCTCGATTCTCCCTCTCACTGTCTCCTTCTCTCAATCTCATTGCCTTCCCTCCATCCCGCTTTTCAGTCCGCAGCAATTAGAGAGGCAAAGTGGGAAAGGAGGAATGTGTGAGCACGCTTTGTGAGGATCGAAAAGGGAAGAAGAGAGCGAGCGATGGAGAGAGGGGAAATGAGAAGAAAGAGATAGAGGAGGAGAGGAGAAGAAAGGAGTGGAGAAAGACTATCTTAATTGGCCTGTGTGGCCACGTTGAGCTGCGATGGTCTGGGCCTGCCAAACCCTGTGCCTCAATAGTTGGCCTGGCCTTACATGCATCCCGTGCATCCGGCCAACCACAACTAACTCTAGTGTGCTCTTTGGCAGTTTCCAATGTCAAGGCTGGAGGAGTTTCGCCACCCACATCTACACTCACGCTCCGCAGTTCAGGAAGCCTCTTTGATAAGAGCGAACGCGCAGGTTGAGTTTGCATGACTCGTTGGTTATAGCAATGCTAGTTAGCCTCGCGGACCCGAAGAGCCACGGCTGCAGGTGTACGTGTGACAGAAGTGCACTCTCACACAGTTTACCTGCATACCTTGACAAGAGGGAACACCTCCTCTCATTCAGTATTTTCTGAAAGTATTTGCACAACAATGTTACTCACACTCTGTTTATATTCAAATCAATTCTTTTTTTTTTTTTTTGAAACGATGCCACAACGCCTTATCAGATTTAACGTTCTTGACAGTTTGGCTTGTTTCCGTTGACTTATGTCGTGCCAGATGTTGTCCTGTCAGGAACAGCGATGATGAGCCCCGAGGACAAGTGAGTGCTCAGATTCATTTCTAAGATGTGGAGTCATATTAAACACCTGCTGGGAACAGGTTTGGTCCCAGCAGTGCACTCATACAAACATCAAAAAAGAAAAAAAAAAAAAAAAAAAAAGGTTTGGTATTTATTAGACTGATTTAATGAGTTTACGTTAACCAAACATGAATTTATGAGGCTTTGATTTGTCAAATGAACACATCCGAGTTGCACAAACATATTTTTGCTGTTTTTGAAAGCCAGTAAGATAAGATAGGATATGTGCAGTAAACACTGCCCTGCATCTATAAATCAAAGAACATGAACAAAGCCGCAGAATTAAGTTCATAATTAAGGAAAAACACGTCTAACATATGTTTCTGTCATCTGCAAACTTTAGCAACCAATTGTATGTATTTGAACAGCAATTATTTCCAAGTTTTTTTGCTTTGTTACTATTTATTTATTTATTTTTTTGCATTGCATGAGACTGGACCTCTGAGTACAGTAATAAGGTTTCATGAGACAAGAAAAGGTGATTTAATAGAGCAATTTATGACTATAAAACACAGAGCATGTGCTGCTCAACAGCAAGCGCTAACCAGTCACTCCACTTTGCCAGAGGAAGCACATGTGCATCTCATCACTGCAAGACAAAACTGCACTTTCAGTCCAAAGAAAAATAGATTTCTGCACTTGTGGCTGTAAAGTTGAAACTCTTTGATGCCAACTCAAAACTTACAACAAACAGCTCCAGTAAACTGCTGAACCGAGATAACCCCGGTGGCCCAAACCTTTCCATTCTGGGAGCGCAGATGCTGCGCTGTAAATCCGCCTAGTAACAGACATTTCTTGGGTGGGTGTGTGCCTCCACGTTCAACAATGAAAAGTCGAGCCGTTTTCAGGAGGCACGTGATAATTTGAGACATGCTAAACTAAGTCATTGAGAGTTTCCTCTGATCCCAAAGCATGGACGTCGGAGGAGGGATGGGTGTGTCGGAGGCACAGACAATAGGTCCAATTTTGGGGTTGCATGCAGAGAAGGAAGAGCTGAGGAGTTGTGGCCTCCTGGATAGCAGCTACGAGAGCGCTGTTTTCCACGCAGTCCGTTCACTGAAGGGTAAGGGACAGGCAGACAGGAATAGACAGGCAGCTGTGCGGGCAGGCATTCGACAAAAAGGAGGAGAGGGAAAAAAGAAGGGAGCTAAGGGGTAAGAAGAGAGAGCTAAAAGCAGCTGGAGAGTCTCTGTGAGGCCTCGAGATGTAACAAATCATTTGCAGGGTACACAAGGTTTAAGAGATATAAAAATATTTCAAGCTTCGCCCTCAAGCTAGCCACAGACTGAACGCTAAAAACAAACATCAAAGATGGGCAAACAGCACGGACCAAAGCAATGAATCGTTTAGACATTGTATGTTTGATAAAATGTTTTTTTTTATTGATATTAAAAATGAAAGTACATGAATTGTGCATTTCGGACGTTCTAGCGTGCAGAGGTTAAATCAATAAAATACACAGGCTTGAGTGAGCTACTGACAGAAAAAAATTGCCGTCGCTCTGAAATTTATCTCTTCATATTCAGCGAAAAGAAGTGGTTGTCTTTCACGCCATTCGTAATAACAATAGAGTAGCCTGTTTGAACATTACAATAGTGGATGAATGCAGTCCTAGCAGGAAAATATAAAATATAATAATAATAATAATAATAAATTCATTATAATTGCACTGCCTGCTTTGTTGCACAACTGAAGTAGAATATAATTAGAGCCAAGATGCAGCCGTGATGACTGAACTCTCTCTGGCAGAAATAAGACAAAGTATTCTCTTGACTCATAATCGCAGTACTTTATGGCAAGACTCCATTAAATCTCAGTTCCACGAACACGGGTGGGGGTTGGGCGTGACCCCAAAAGGAGGAGGAAACTGTAATGCGGCACCACAGAGTTACCTTGTTCCCTAATGTGACCTTTTAAGTGGTTTGTTTCAGAGAACTGAAATCATTGTGGCCGGGTGCAGGTAAGCTGCCCCCGCCGCAACAAGATTATCTCTTTAACTCAGTAACATCCACACTTCACTTCTCTTCCTGAGTGCTTCAGAAAGGGTTCAGCGTGATAGCCCTTCATCAAATGCATAATGGATGCATTACTGGAAGATTGTGAGGGATGTCTGCAACCAACTCCCAACTTGTACTGTACGCCAATGAAGATCAGTGAAATTGTCTTTTCCAAACAGAGATAGATCAATGGGTAGATAAGATGGATAGATGGATGGGTAGATGATAGTTTCTGTTTCAAAAGACAGTGACCTTTAATTGACCTTTATTGGCTAATTGCATCATGATGACATCACCAGGGCATCAATATGATGACTTGGAACCACAACTCTAACCAACACATCAGTGACACTGACACACACACATGCACACACACAAGTTGGTCCTCAGAAGATCATAGGACACCTTGCACATTTACAAAGACGTGATTTAATGAAGGTCTGATCATTTCCCCGCCATCAATACTAAAGTGGCTTTAAAAACATAGTGGGTTTTGAGTACAATCAATGTTGAACAGTTATATTATCAATAATGAAAAAAAAAAGTCACTCGCTGATGCTTCCTTTTCTCAGACAACCCTGACAGGCTTCTGGAAGTCCATGCACACTGTCCTATTCAGAGTTATGTGCCTATTTCTGTAAAATAACTTGACTAATTGATCCAAGCAATGCTGCTGTTAAATTATTAATTTATGGTAACTATTTCAAATGAAACAAACAAACAAAAAAAAGAAGACATTATTTTTGGTACAAAGCATCTACAAAAAGCCTTAAAACAATAACAACTCCAATTGGAAAACAGAGATCATACAAAATAAATCCATCAGTTGAGCATCAGTGCTACGTATATTATTTGGACCAATTTTTCAAATATATTTTATAACAAAATAAATAATGCCTTTATACAGTGCCCTTATTTGTATTTCAACAAACAAACAAACAAGCTTGGCGGCTCATTACGCAAGATACAGCTCAGACTAAAGGAAAATAACGTCCCTGGAAACTAATTATATTTCTATATATTTATATATGTATATATATATATATCCGTATATGTCTTTATACATACATAGATATATATATATACTGCATTTTCAAGTATTTGTTTTCAGGCAAAAGCAGGTGAATACTACTGATATAAAATAAACATTAAATGTTAGTTGACATTATTGCTTTTTTTTCCCTTTGAAATGAAACTGTGTGCCTTTACTTTAAAACTGTAAAATAATATAACAATACCATGAAAACAAACAAAAATATGCCTAAGATGGAAAAACAGGAATGTCACGGTACCAGAAACTGACAGGGTTTTCCTTTTTTTTTTTTTTTTTTTTTTTTCATTAAAACATTGATATGAAAAAAGACAAAATAAAATATAATCATTATTATCCCACTTGTTCTTTGTCCATGCCATGTTAAATCCTGTCAGAGCAGTCCGCAAAAAGCCATGGCAAAACAGGAAGTACTGTCCCAATCCAGGCGGTCCACGGTGTCCCAAATGTGTCCCTGGTTTGCTCCGTCTTGTCCAGCAGCCTCAGAGAGACAGGAGGAACCAGGACTAGGTCTCAGGTTGCCCCCTTTGCTGCTTATGCTGGCAAACTAGTAATGAGCAGCCGCTAGTACTCGCCATGAGCCAAGGTGCCAACACAGCCCATATTTTTCCTCAGTGACTCTTCCCCCTTGACAGTGCCGCTGTCAGGAGCTCCCCCATATCCTTTGTTTTCCTTTTTAAAAGTCACACTTTCCTTAAAACGGAAAGTTTAATATTCATTCAAAAAAAAAACGTGCTTTTCAACCTCTTCTTTGAGTCCATTCCCAAAGCTAGCACCATGACATGTTTTTTAAGCTACACGTTCATTGTTCATAAAAAAAATAGTGCCTTTCTTTTCTTTACTTTGACGTAATCCGTGGCAATGTGCAATTTTGCAGACTTTCTTTTTTTTCTGCTTCTTGTTTGTGATCAAAAAGGTGCTGGAACAGGAATCTAATTTTGCAAAATAATTCCTTACAGTGTGGAAGTCCCTTTATAGGTAGAGGTGCAAACTAAAAAGAAAAAAGAACTAACAGAGATTTTCTTTTGCCTCAGGAAAAAAAAAAGATGTGGAATGGATTTTGTTTTGTTTTGTTTTTTTCTTCATGCAAGCTGCTCTTCACTTTTAGTTGTCTTCCACCAGGACAAAAAAAAATCTTCTGCTAGGTGTCCTCTTGACACTTGGAAACACAGATCTCTTTCATCTTCTTTTCCTCCTTCCCTTTTTCTCTTTTGCTTAGGGATCCACCTGAACTGCATTCAGCCAAATTGTTAAAGTTTTTTTTTCAACTTTTGTGTTCGTTCCTTTTGTATCAGTGACTGAAAGAGAAAAGGAGCTAAAGGGTTCAGACAGGAAGAATGCGAAGGCATGTTTGTGTGCCAGAGAAGGGTGGGTGGTTGAGGTTTAAAATGGGGCGGGTGGGGGGGCAAATTAGAAAAGGGCCATGGGTTCAAGACGTAGTGGACTAGAGCAGGGGGAGGGCCTGGTGGGCCTGGACAGGGCAGAGGAGGTCAAAGAGGACTGCCACAGAAATGACGTCAGAGACAAAGCTATAATCCCCTAGTCTTTTTTGTCACCCTCATACTCTTGTCTGTGCAAAGGGCTGGCAGCGGGCTCATTTGTGGTTGAAAAAGTTGTCCGTAGTGTGCAACACGGGGGGCAGTTTGCTGGGAAGGCTGATCAGAGGCCTGTGGAAGATTGACTGCTCCTGGGCTTTAATCTTCTCCGCCTGCCTCCGAAACTTTTTGGCCCTCAGGATAGCAGGGATGCCCCTCCGGAGCCGCTGGGCCGCCTTCCTGTCCCACAATTCGTATTTGGGATACTTCATGGTGATGTGCTGCTTCCTTGGGCTTTCCTATTGTGGCGTGCAGCCAAAAGAAGAGAAAAAAAGGGGGGGGGGATAAGGGAGTCAGTTCATTAGGAAAGATAAGATACTGTGAAAGTGCTCATTACAATAGAGAAAAGCCCTATTTATCATGTGGAAAAAACTCTGTCATTGTTGGGTCAGTAAAATGGAAATCAAATGTCATTCTTTTATAGAGCCGAGAGCCATAACAGCCTCGCCTTGCTTCCAGCTTGCCCTTGTTTTGGTTTCCTCCACTGAGAGAAGTTGTCAACAAGCACTTAGTGCAGCCTCTTTAACATATTGTCAAAAGGAAAGGCGGCCACTCTCCCTTCATATACATATTAGAAGCATGCTGTCATTCAGCCTACGACTCGCTGAACTGCGTGACCCCCCCTCCCTCCCCAGACCGGATAAAAAACACTTCTCAGAAATGTCATTTCGGAGCATCTATGCTGACACTAAAGACGCAGTTAAACAGTTTTAGGTGCTGTTTTGAGCACCAGAGATTGAGACAAAGTGGGAGTGTTGGCAGCTAAGCTTGGATTTACGTGTGAGTAACCAGTGCTCTATGTGAATAGCTTGTTTTGGTCCTGCCACTTGAGGAGTGTTTATCTCCCTTCATTCACTCCAAGCCTGTTCAATAGCCCAAGAACAGCTGGCCCCCCAGAGCAGGCTGTACCCATCAACTCTCCCTACTGAGACAAACTGGAGACATGTCCAAACAAAGTCCCCAGCAGCTTGTTTATTCCTTACTTACAATTTGTTGTATTTAGGGGACAAATTTCTCCTGAAGCATTTTTATTTTACATCTATGCCACCAACTCTGTTTTTTTAATTAGATCAGAAGCTTTCATAAGTCTGTCATAAGGATTTTAAGGACTAACAATAAGCTGTGGTTCAGTGTTGTGACTAAAATGAGAGGATCTAAAATGCTTTGACTATTCCTTGGATGTTTGTGACTCCTCACTGAGGACGCCTCAGCTGTTTTTGAGCAGATTTTTTTTAAGGAACCGGCTGTTCTGTCCCAAGCCATCGGATAATCAACACGTTCTGTTTTTGTAACAGTTCTCAGGCGCACGACTATGTGACTCTGACTTTGCCGTCTGTTGGATATAATGTACTGTGACTGATGCTTTCCACAATGGTCAGCACTTTGCATGGAAGCTCCCTGCTTAGTATCGATCATTCAGCAAGATAAACGTGTTTCCATGCGGTACTCGGTCTTTACTCAGTACCAGTGGCATAGGGGCGAGGTACATCGGTAAATGGAGGCACAAGAGATGAGAGAACAGATAAAGGCCTGAATTAGCACTTTTACTAGCGTGTTGTTGTTGTTTTTGTTTAGACGCACCTGCTTTAGTGTGGGCGTCACGGGTATGACCTGTAGAGAGGTAGCCGACACTTCCCTCTCAGACTTGGCGGGTTTGGCACAGTACTGCTCCAACAGGTTGAGGTCACAGCTACGGAAACAACACTCCTCTACGATCCCAC
Source organism: Anablepsoides cearensis (assembly GCA_032275365.1). Classification (NCBI taxonomy): domain Eukaryota; kingdom Metazoa; phylum Chordata; class Actinopteri; order Cyprinodontiformes; family Rivulidae; genus Anablepsoides; species Anablepsoides cearensis. Next base: position 21,249,107 of record JAUBOC010000011.1, on the reverse strand, counting down.
GATTCTGGATGCGCCTGTTGCTACCCCTGCTGGTTGGCCTACCTGAGGAAAAACACAGCAGAGATTAAAAGAAAGGCAATGAGGAGGGCGAGGTTAGAACCTACAAAAAAAAAAAAAAAACACTGCACAATAATGAATCTAGGTTGTTGTTGCAGGATTACTTCAACAATCATCACAGCCTTTGGAGAAAAGAGGATAAAAGGAAATCTGTGACCAACTGCAACAAAAATATTTTTGGTGTAAAGGATAATCTGATTAGGCCTATCTGGTGTCTTTAAATGTATATAGATAGGCCTACAAGTAAACACCCTGGGCTGTAGTGATGCAAAAGGAATGACAAAAATCGGACAGGATTGCTAGTAAATACATAAACTCCTTCAGTTTGTCACATTTTGTTGAAGAAGAAAAGGGGAGTGAAAGGGAATTAACACACAAAGATGAAAGAAAACACCAAACCAAAAAAAGAAATGTATAAAAGAGAAACATGCTAAAGAATGAAGTGAGGGGGTGGATGGTTAGCATGTTGCACAAGGTAACATTATACACAATCAATAAAGGCCTTGTTTGAAGCCCTGCAACCCACACAATGTCGGAGAAACCTCATGAGAGGCATGGCTAGATTTGATTGCAGGAGCAGCAACATGAGAGACAAAAAAGGGATAAAAAAAAGAAAAAGAAAGAAAAAAGAAGCAAGTTATCCGTGGAGAGGGAGGAGGCGAAGGAAGCACATCTATGATGGCCCAATGACGGTTCTGACGGGAGACAAATATTCTGCTTGTCTGTCCAAGAATAACAATTTTTTTAACATAATCAGTCAGAAAACAAAGAGCAAAGTTGTGTATGTATGTCACAAACACAATCTAATCCAGTTGAGGATTAACAACAATGCTCCAGCATAAAGCTTTTACAGCTACAGTGCCATCAATACAACAGAACGATCAGAAGTGATGCCAATGATCTCCCCCCTGACATCAGTCAGCCCCCTCCGTTTCAGCTCATCAGTGTGGTCGCCTGGCCTGGGAATACTGGTGCTGAGGTGACTGGTATGCCTCTCGGGGTGCTATTACTTTACTGGTAAACAAGCGGCCCATTGTGTCTCTGAGTCGTGTGTGCCTTTGCAAGTCGCCGGCCTTTTCATATGCAATGAGAAGGTATGGGCTGGAAGCAGACTCAGCAGAGCGGCCTGGACGAGCTTCTTGAGACACAGCTGGCTATAATCTCTCTCTCTCTCTCTCTCTCTCTCTCTCTCTCTCTCTCTCTCTCTCTCTCTCTCTCTCTCTCTCTCTCTATCT
>JAUBOC010000011.1:21235488-21247715 GCA_032275365.1 Anablepsoides cearensis | reverse complement strand
TCTCTCTCTCTCTCTCTCTCTCTCTCTCTCTCTCTCTCTCTCTCTCTCTCTCTCTCTCTGACTGTGTGTGCGCGCGCGTATGGGCGTCAGTGCGTAAAGAAAGAAAAATAGCAAACACGCATACCACACAGCCACAGACAGTCTCAGCTATCCAAACAGATGTGCGCGCAAAAGGAAGAGCAGAAAGATTCAGCAAGAGAGAGCGAGAGAGAGAGAGAGAGAGAGAGAGAGAGAGAGAGAGAGAGAGAGAGAGAGAGAGATAAAATAGCACGACAAACATGCAACTTGCAGTGCTCCAGAAGAAAAAATAAATAAATAATAAATAACAATAAAACCTACTGAAATAGAAGCCTCTGTCTTCGCAGACAAACTGCAGCGCATCCACCAGCTCTCCCCCACACAGCGTCTCCGCCGAGGCCATTTCCACAACGTAGAGCGTGAGAGCCAGCGCGAACAGCAGCGCGCGGCTGGACGAAGACATCTTCTTGACCTGCTGGCAAAACAACACACGCAGCAAACAGTCACCAAACCACTTCAATAACTAGAAGACGTGAGCTCCATTCGACCAAGATCACAGCCAGATGTTTTGTTTTGTAATGTAAGAGATTAAAGTCTTAAAACTCATGCGCGCTCAGTGTCAAAAGCTGTCCTCCGCGCTGACCCAGTAACTCCGAAAGAGTCAAATGATATTAAATAAGCACCCCCACACCCGCTCCCCTGATTTCAATCAGCTGATGTCATGTGTTTGGCACCTGGGAGAAGTGCTTATTCTGTGGAGAGGGGGGGGGGGGGGGGGGGTAATCGCCAGTATGTGTAGCTTTCACTGTCTTGCACAACTCTCCAAAAAGGCCGGCTGCTCGATAGTTAACTATCCAGAAATCCAGACTCAGCATATATTTTCCCCCTGCTCACCCCGGAGTGAGCTCAATGACCCTCAGACCTACCGCCCCCTATCTGCCGGCAAGACGACCAGCTGTTTGCCCCGCGTCCCGGCGCACCATCCAGAGCAGAGATTAAAACACCCACCACTTTAAATTCCCTTTTTTATATCCAAGACACAAATGCGCCAAAGCTCCCTGTTTCCTTTCGCAGATTATGCAGTTTAAACTTTTTTTTTCACCCCTTGTCTGCTGCATGCAAATTAGGAGATCCCTTTTTGGTCAAATTGCATGATTCAAAGCAAGAAATGTCCTAAAGCCTGAGCCGTTTTCCTCGCTTTGATGAGACAAGCAAACACCTCTCCAAGCCTGCCTGAGCTCTTTCATTACGCGCGCAGAGACAGAGCGTTTCAAACTATCAGCTCCAGTGGTTTACCTTTATTCTGCTGTTCTCCGTTCTCCGGCAGGTGTGGCAAAGTGAGTGGAGTCCGTGTCTTTGCTGGGTTTCCATGTCAGATTGCAGTAGTTAGAAGTGGCAGGAGCTTTTCTTTTTTCTCTCTTTCTTGTTCTTTTTTTGGTTGGAGATATTGCAGGTGAGTTACTTTCCCAGTTGGTGAAGCTATATTAAGATGGTGTGTGAGAGGCTGTCCCAAAGACCAGGCGACAGGCAAAACTTCTCAGGGAGAAGTATTTTATACCAAAACACGCCCCTTTACACCCACCCCGTCCCATCGCTCCTCCTCTCTTCACGGTTGATAAAAAAATGGCCCAGAGATGTTTTATGGAAAAGTGCTTAAAGAAAAGAAATGAGAACGAGAGAGGGAGAGAGTCTCATTGGCATTTTTTTCTGTGTTTACGCACCGTAACCTACAATCAGAATGTTTACACACAGGGCGCAGACTGAACAAGAATAGCCGTAATTCCTACGACTCCAGGAAAAATGTCAATGTCTCTGCCCTTTAATTTAGATTAAAAGATTCCGTGGAATCTGGGTGTCCAGTGTCTGCGGCCGAACTCTGACTCAGGTGCGGATGTTGCCACTGGAGGTCAAAGGTGTCTGACTGAGTGGATGTTTCCAACCAGAAGGGAGCTGATGACAGAGAGGATGCTGATGGCCTGAAGCCTTTGAAAATGTTGCCTCACGTGATAAAAAAAAATGTAGACATCTCTAAATATTGCAAGTAAAAAATATAAATAAAAAATAAAATAAATCTCATTAACATGTTTTCTTTTTAAATCTGATATATTTTTAAGAATATCTGATAAAGCACATCAACAAGTGCCTTCACTTTTTGTGTCTGTATGAAAATGTTTAAGAGGTTCCTTATGTAAGAGTGTCTTCTACAGAAGGTAAAAGTCTGAGTGGCTCTCCAGAGTCAGACTGACATCTGCTGGTCCTCTTAGTGTAGCTCTGTTTATTTTTCTTGCAGCCACACTAAGTTGCTGATCCAGGATCTGATTCACAACTTCAGCCAGCAGGTAATATGTCCGGACACAACACCCAGAGATCAAGGCAGGGTGAAGACCCATGGGGGCCCCTGCACATAAACGTTTAAGGGGCCCCCTCAACTCCATCACATACCATCTCAAGCCATGTTGCACTGATTTGTTGGATTTTCTGCTCATTTCATATTGATGCAACAAAACATCAGTTGCAAGAATTTTACATTTTATTAGAATAAACTTGATCTTACATCAGTGAAAACCTGATCCTTTATCAGTGAAAACTCTTTCTTACATCAATGAAAACCTGATCGTTTATCAGTGAAAACTTGATTTTACATTAGTGAAATCCTGATCTTACATGAGTGAAAATCTACTCCTTGTGCCCATCCAACTTTACCATCAGTCAATAAAGTTAATTGTATTTACAACACAAGTCAACACTTTATCAGCCAATAAAACCCGCTGTGACATATATTTAAAAAAAAATTATGCAACTTTTATTGACTTTGAACATAACTCCTTTATTCATTCCAAAAGGGCCTCCTTTACATAAAGGACCCTGGTTGATTTCATATAATAGTTCCAGTCCGGTCAAATATGATTCATGAATGTAGACTTTCGTATATTCTTTTACTTTATTCAAAACTTAAGGACATTTAAAACGCAAATATCTTGATGGTAAAATGTTTAGGCTTTTATGTCCTTATAAAATAGCACAGCCTATAATGATATAAAGCCTGAGTTGTCACCAACACTATGATTTTATTTTGAAATTCTATATTATGTTTATCGCCAAATTAGAATACAAAACAAAACATTGTAGCAGCTCCCTAATTTGATTATTTTTTTAAGAAAGTGATTTGTATAGACACAACCTGTCAGACAGCGCCCTCGTGTGGCCAAAAATATAAATATAAAAACATACATTTCCATTGCAGAAATAGTACATATAAAAAAATAAATCATTCTAGTAAAATGTTTGTTTGAAATTCTTTATTTTTTTTGACACATTTTATTACATGGTAAATGTTTTTTAATGCATTTATACATGAAATACAGGACAAGACAAAACACTACACATATGCATACGTATATATAAAATAAATAGTTTAAATATAAGCTTTCATTTCCACTATAACAATATGTTACTTTGATTTTACAAATTAGAAAATATTCACGTTTTAACTTTTTTTTCTATTTAATACATTCATAATCACAGTTCCTTTTCATTTTGGCTCTAATATCACACATTTCTCAACAAACCTTTTTAATTATTATTATTTTAAAAGCACAACACAAGCCCAGTCAAGTAAAACCACATAATGCCACTAATGTATCCAAACGCAACAAAGCATCAAACAAAACATCTTTGGAGGCCTTTTGCACGCTGCGTTTTGAGGTTTCAGTGGTTGCAACACTGCGGGTCAACCAGGCAGCTTTTTCAACAAACTCAGCGTCAGGCTGGAGGTACGGCACAGAAAGAGAAACACGTCGGTCCGCTCACGACTTGGACACGGCAGAGCTCAACAGAGAAGAAGCAAACAACAGCGGGACGATCACAAACTAGGATTTCTTCACGACAAAACCCTGAGGGCGTCTGTCAGCACCTTGATTTCATCCTTCACACTTTCCAGTCCCCCTTGGATCTTCAGGGCGTTGTCCAGGACTTCGACAGTGCAAGTGTAGGGATCAAACCTGACCGAGAAGGGACGCTTGATGCCAGCTACGTAGGCCCTGGTGAAAGTTTGGGACAGAAACAGGTGGTAAAGTGCAAAACCTAAAATTATAGACCTGAGAATTCCACTTAGCTTAAAACAAATTTCAGGTTTGTGGCGTGTGGGTAAAAAAAGAAAAAATATATTTTCATAACACATGAACCAGCCCTGTATACAAGTACTGTTTGTGGATTCTATATTCACTTTGCTTTTCCAAACATCCCCATGCTGATTTTCTCATCTAGTGTGGCGAGGAGGTCAAAAGCTGTGTTCCACTAGAGGCTGATGACTGTCAAAACACTCACTGAAGCTACTTGTTTTGAAGAGCAGTATTTCATGTGTTTGCCAAATAAAACTCCAGCATTTTTATGGGTAAGAAAGGCTATATTAGTAGCAGCTGTTTTCTGGTTGCAATGGCTGACCCACAAAAGTTTGTGGCCTCTGGGTTTGGCTGGCTGTTCTCTGACCTTGTCCTGACATAACCCCTTTTTTCATTTTCTCCTTTTTTTTTTTGGCCTCTTATATGATCCAGAGTATTTTTTTTTTCTGGTTCAGTAGAGAGAAAGTACCTGAATTTCTCCTTGGCATCCGAAAAACTCTCCGAAACAAAGTAGACAGGCTGGTATGTCTGGTCTTGATAAGGCTGCACCGCCGCAGCCTCGGGATCAAACTCTCGGGTCTCTGGTTCATCCGACAGGCAGTGCTGGGAGGAGGTAACAGGAAAAGGAATTAGCTGGGAGATCAGCTGGCTTTGATTCTTGTTTTGAAAGAAAGAGGAAAACACACTGGAACATACCACAAGTTCTCCGTAAGAGGAAAGCAGTCCTGCCCCGTAAGCCTTAACCTCACCATTTTGTTTACAAAGGCCGTACTCGACTGTGAACCAGTACAGCTGATGGGAAAAACAGAAAGTGACAGATTAAAAACTTTGCAAAACTATTCAGCATGAAGAATCAGTGATTTTGAGTCTGTAGTTTTAATACGCTCCCTTGGTTTTGTTAGTTTTCTTACTGTAGACAGTTTCTCAATATCTTCTTCTGATGCCCCCAGAGATGCTAGTCCAAGGTTCTGCCCCCCAAAAATAACCAAGATTTGTTTTCAAATCATTGCAGCACAACATCAAAAGTAATGAACTTTTCAAGACTTCTGGACTCTAACCTGTGAAAACTGGGCAAAAGTGCGATCGGCCAGCATGGGAACGTGGCCCAGCAGTTCATGGACACAGTCGCTGATGATAAATAATAACAAATTAAAAACAACACACAATTTAACTCATTGTAGAGTTGATGACTACAAAAATGAAATTAAACTCATCAAGTTTTTATTTTGTAAATGAATCCACAAAGTGACTCGCCGTAATCTGATACAATAAGGTGTCGCAGGTGTTCTCACGGTTCTGGGGAGTGCATGGGAGACGAAGCGTGTCGGATGTACTGGGTACACTGGAACACTCGGAACGCCAGACTGGCCAGGAAGTCTCTGGCCGAGAGCAGGCCCGCCACCGGACGCAGCTGAAACCCTGTGCGTTCTGTGGGAGTTCAAGAAGCAGAAATAATCAGGCCCCCACCGATGTAACGGCGCACGCGGCCACCACCTCACACCTGTGTTTAGATTTCATTTCTTTCAGCGCTGCAGACGGCACCTTTGAGGAAGCAGGACACGTCTTCCAACTGTGGAATGTTGTCTGGACTGTAGCCGCAGTGCCTTTCCAGCAGACGAAAGGCCTCGAGGTGTTCTTTGCAGGCATGGGTGGTGTACAAATCCCTCAAGGTTGAATAGACTTGTTGCCTGAATGGGGACATTTTAAGTCAAATCTTATATGTTGCTTGTGGTGTTTATAAAATCAATTCTGTGCCACAACTGTGCTGTGGTTCATTGACTTTCTGTTTAATCTTTCACTCTTCTCATCCTTTATCTGAATGTTTTATTTTGAAACTTTTATCCAGTAATCAGCCATGACATTATGACCTCTAACCGATACACTGAGTGAAACTTCTCATTCAGTTTCATTGCAACGTTCTCATGGGAAAACCTATTAATCTATTCATAGCTCCAGCCTCAGCAGGGCCTGTAGAAACATGCTTCAGAATGAGTCAAAGAACATGATGTTAATTTTGAAGCGATCTGAGTCGATCCTTTCAAAGAAATCTGTTGCTAATGTTGTGGTCTACCAACACCCTCAGGAAACCTCCAGATGTTATAAATGTCTATCTGGTGCTGAAAGAGGGACTAACTCATATTGTCTCCCTGATAATTGCACATCTTCATTAGTTTTGTGCTTTGATTTAAAAGTTGAAAAGTATTGTTTTAGCCCTCATTCAGTAACAATTACTTCATTAATAATCTTTTCTCTTTCCTAAGTAATTTAGCCTTTCAGCTAAAATCTTCAAAATGTTTATCTGATTGTTTACTGTTCTTTTACAGACAGGTGTTCAGCTGCACCTTCCATTCTACAGTTCTAAAAAAAATTTAAATGCAAGCGCATATTCTTCCAGAATACAGTTTGATCTTATTTTCAAGGCAGATGAATTATAATGATAAATCAAAGTGACTCAGCTAATGAGTGAGCTGACTTTTACATTAAAATATCTTTCATAAGATTAAAACAAATAGAAATAAACCGCAGCTCTTACCATGTGCTAATCTCCTCCTCCGTGTATTCCACTCTGGGTATTGGCTGCCCGCTGGAGACAAATGTGAACATATTTGTCAGGAAATTGTAAAAACGTTCATCGTTGTAATAATTTTTTTTTTCTTTATATAAAAGTTTTTTTAAAATAACCCAACAAAAAGACTGTTTCTCACAATTTATATGTGAAAGCAATGTCGCCGATCATTTTTCTTCTCTGTCTGTAGACAGGGTCTGTGTAGCCCTGTTGAAATAAAACATATTTCTACATAACAACATAATGGTCCAAAAGCATAGCCCGCCATGTGAAGTAAATTATGTTTCTGCTCTTTTATGCTTCTGGCAAAATGCATTACTTACAGGATGGTCTTGATCTAAGTCTGGATCAAATTTTGTGACCAGATGATGGCATCTGTCCAGATCAGCCATTTTCTTTGGGAACCAATGAACTATTACAGAAAACAAGAAAAGAAAAAAAGAAAAGACATCACTTGTGGGGCTTTTTTTTAAGCTTTTTGAGCAAAACAGATGGAAGGTTTTACATGTCTTATATGAATTTTTTAAAAAGTAAGAATGTTAAATCACATTTGACTTCTTTAGTGGTTTTGACATCCTCTGCATTCCTTTTAATGGAGCTGACCAAAGTGCTGACGTCTGACAGGTGGACCTCACAGCGGACAAAGTACTCCAGACCTTGAAGGCTGTCTTTAAGCTTCCGGCACGGTCGCGTCTCCAGGTGGTGAATCTTGGCTTCAAATGTCTAAAACACAATCATCAATCAGACAAATTTGTTTGTTAAAAATGCACAACTTTAAAGGCAGCGATTAATGTGGAAACTCACAATAGAGCACAGATAGAACATAAAACATCATCCTGAAATTAATTAAACTGAAGGGAAATAAAGAGTTTTGGACAAATGATGTGGAAAAAATTTAACATATATTTATACTTTTTGGTTGTTGGCAACAAAACTACTAAAAACAAGTACTTTAAATTCTTTAGGGTAAAAGTAAAAACCAACTTATTTTTTTAAATATATGTTTATAGTGACACTATTAAAATTTTTGGAACACAAAGCTAATTAATAATGAAACTTTTAGAATTACTTTAAGAACCTACAGATATTTTTTTCATAATTTATGCAAAATAAGTCCAGATAATCTGGATACATTTAATAGTTTAACTTATATGAATAAGTGTTATTATAATATGAAAAGTGTAAATAAAATTACATAATCATTTCATTTCATTGATTTCATTCACTAAAAATATGTTTAATGAAGCATCAGTTCTTAAAAATAATTGTTATGCCGTACCTCAAAAACCTTGAGTGTCCGGGACAGTGCGGGCGTCTTGGAGCTCCTTAAAACGAAGAAGACGTTCAGAAGCGCTTTTCCATCTTCCTCCTCAAACACGATCTGCTCGCTGGCCTCAGCAGCCTCCGCCGCTGCAGCCGCGGCTTCCCTCTCCTTCCGCGCATCTTCGATCAAGCTCTGGCGTCTGCCCACGAATCTCGGAGACTGCTCCAGTAAAACACAAAAATCACAGTGTGCATCTTTATCCTGATTTTTGTCTCACAAGCAGAACGCACATACACGACAGCAGAGAGAGACAAACAGCTGCTGAGTTGTTCTTACTAAAAAGGTGTCTTTTTGGGCATTTGATGGAAGCGCTTTCCATCTCCAAATGCGCACAGGAACAGCAACGCAATCGAGGCAAATCCTAAAACATAGCTGCCACAGCACATATTATAACTTTGGGATTCATTAGGACGTGGGTTTTTTTCTTTAATTGTCTTTTATTATTTTTTACTTATTTGGTTCAAATATTGTGCGCGTCCTCTGCGTAAAATCTTGGGCACAACCGATGCGTAATGCGCATGTCACGACGTGTTCTTTGCGCTTATTTTTAAAATGCAAAATTCAAACTTTTAAAAGAGATCTCTCAAAAATAAAGCAAAAACGGAAGCTTGAAATAAGAAATAAGAGCTGTAAATTGTCCTCTGCGGGTCCGTCTTACCGTGATGGAGTCCGACCTCTCCAGCTCGGATGCTGCTCTGCGGATGCTTTTGGTGGAGGAAGTGGAGCTGCTTGAAAGGGGCATATTTAGGCTTATAAATTGCGACGATGGTTGCTTGTAACAGGAGTGACAGCGTATTTGTTGCGCTCTATAACCTTCTTAGTCTGTGCCAAGAGTTTTTTCTTCTTTTTTTCTTACCAAACAGGTTGGCTCTTTTTATAGGACCATTTGTTTGCAGTTTCTGACGTCAAACACTCTAATCTCCATCTGATCAATCGGTGCACTGAATCCATCAAACTCATCCTAACTACAATCTGTCTATAGAAAATGCATATTATGTTTTTAGAATGACATAATTTCAATTTGATTGAAGTATTTTCGAAATGTTTAGCACTTAATCACTGACATTTTAGGGCTTGTGTGAAATTAGTAAATCGATATAAATATTTTATATTGATTATGAAAATAAGAATGAATTTTCCAGCTATTTAAAAACACTGTAGTTATTATATTCAAAGCTTTGACCTCAGGGCTTTATTTTAAAGGTTAGACCAAAGAAAAGTCAACTGTGGAAAATTAAGTCACTTTATCAGCTCAATCCAATCTCCACAGCTCCTGAGAAATTAGATTTAATTGTGGGTGAGGAGGGGAAAACACACATCGTGCACACAACAGGGGAAAGAAGCAAGTTAGGTTTTTTTTTGTTTCCAACCTCAGCAACAAGCACATCAGGTGGATTCACAGCGCTTTTGGCTGACGACTTTAGTGGTTAACATGATTGTGAATGATGTACGGTGCCCATAGGCTAGATCAGGTAAAAAGGATTATTCGTGGACCTCTGGCCACAGCAGCAACCTTGCAAGGCTGCAGAAAATGCAGATGGGGTTCTGTGTAACTCCTGCCTAAACCTGAACACTCAGACTGAAAATGCTAAAGAGCACTGATGTAACCCTGGAAAACAGTGACTTTTTCCTTTGTTGGAGGATGACACTGCTAATCTAAAAGGAAGAAATAAGGAAAACCGACAGTAATATAAGATTTAGACCTTGATATTTTGTTGAAGCCTGAGGAAATTGACAAGTTGTTTTAAATGTGTACTTCTTTTTTTTTTTTGATATATGACGTAAAAGGCTGAACTACAAACAGAAGCTTGACATTTATCCAGAGATAGGAACGATCATCAATTTTATGCTTTCTTCCATCCATCTCCTTTTAAGTAGTTAAGAAAATCAGATATAGATGACAAGTGCTCAAAAATAAACACATTATGTCTGCTTTTGTAGTTTATGAGTCACTGCTGGGATTTATATACAACTATTTTTATTTTTTAACTTTTCGTATATTATTAAACAAAAAAAAACTTTTTTAACCTTATTTAAAATTCCATTGAGAGCCCTTTTTTACTTTCAGTACAGCTTTTATTTTCATCCTGACAACACAAAACTGAGTCAAACCAAGAATAAATTGCAAATAAAACATTTCGTAAGACTCTGTTTCTGCAGCCGGAAGGTGTCTGTCCTAAAGCTTCAAGTCCCGCCAGATAAAGACAGAAAGGTTGATGCCAACAAGTCACATCTGGGCCAAATTGTCTCACCACACACTCTTCTCTGAGTCTGAACACCTCCTCCTGTCGCTGAGCAGAAGCCACCTGCACAAAACGCTGTTTCAAGAACAAGAGCCCATCATGACCCTGCTGGGAGAAACTCAATTATGAGAACCAAAGAAGAAGGTAAACATCAGTTGATTGTGGTTGGAAAGATTATAGGTGCAATGAAAAACTAAACCCAACTATTCTGCACAGTGTATGTATCATTAGCCATAATGGATCAACTTGTTTTAATATTTTGTTGGCTGTTTTGAAGTGGCAGAACACTGGTACATTAAAGAAGATGGGGCTGGGAGGGAGTATTTAGTTTTGGTTAAAGCAAACAATAAAAACATAGTAATAATACATTTTATTTGAGTGTACCTTTCTAAAACCCAAGTATCAATAATGCAATTAATGTAAATTAGCAAATCAGAAAACACAATTTAACAAGACAATAAGTCAAAGTTTAACGTGAATAAGCCAGTTTAAACAGGTGTGTTTTGAGCTGAGACTTAAATAAAAGAAGATATGTTTCTAATGACGGGAGGAAGTGAGTCTCATAACCGAGGAGCAAAGCGGCTGAAAGCTCTGTTCCCCATGGTGGTGAGACGAGCACAAGTAGCAATAAAATGGGTGGCAGACGAAGATCTGAGAGAATGGGAAGTAGTGGCATTGTGAAGGAGGATGGATGCATTTAAACATGAGAATTATGATTTTTTATTTTATCCTCTATGGGCAACCAATGATACTGTTGAAGAACTGGGGAATGTGTTCTTGAGGAGGATTGAGCTGCTGAACTCTGAAGAGAGTGGAGTTTGTGGGCTGACTTATTTAGGAGACCAAAGAGAAGAGAATTGCAATAATCAACCCTAGAAATGATAAGGCTATAAGGCTATGGACAAGGATGGCAGCAGCATAAAAAGTGAGGGAAGGATGAAGTTGATCAATATTGAGCAAGTGAAAATAAAGGTGGATTGGTATATTTATTATAAGACTGAAGTGTGAAAGTAATATGCAATATGACATCCAGAGAGGGATAAACGTGGGAGTCATCAATATTGATAGAGAAAAAATTGGATTTAGTTAAATTGGAGGCTGTGCCAACAATCAAAATTTCAATTTTCTTGCTGTTAAACTTGAGAAAATTAGATGAAAACCATGATCTGATCTACATGAGATGATCTGAGAGGGATATAGGTGGTTGGGTTTGGAGGAAAAGTAAAGTTGGGCGTCTGCATAACAATGAAAATTTATATTATATTTCTGGTACATATGACTGAGAGGGAGCATGTAAATAATGAATAGAAGGGGTCCCAGTATAGAACCATGGGGCACACCTGCAGAAACAGGAAATAAGGAGAAGTGGGATTTAAGTTGAATAAAATGAGTGCAGCCTGTGAGACATGAAGTAAACCAGGCGAAGGGAGTCTCATCAGTCTTTTCTTTTCTTTACACTTTATTTGCACCGCCGACTTATTTGAGTGGAGGGTAAAAGGAGAACTATTCTATTATTTTTATACTGTTTCATCCTTTTATGTTGTAGTTTGTTAATGCAAAACTTTTTTTTTGCCTAAAATCTTTTAAATTTTAAATTCAAAAAATCTGAATTGGGATCAGAATTCGCAATATGCTCTGGAGTTTGTGCAGGCCCTGTGTGATGCCCTGTATTTACTTGGTACTGAATCAGTACCAAAAGTCCTAGTATCATCCACCTGATAATCATCACCAATTTATATTACAATATAAAGGAGAATACACAGAAACTCCAGCTGATTATGTTAAAACTTGCTTAGCTCTAAGTGCTATACACTCATACATGCATCCTCTCTAACCTGACTGTTACAGAAAACTTGCTCCATGAAATTTCTGGCCTCATTCTGGGGGGGGGGGGGGGGGGGGGGGGGGGGGGGGGGGGGGGGGGGGGGGGGGGGGGGGGGGGGGGGGGGGGGGGG
>JAUBOC010000011.1:21179746-21192299 GCA_032275365.1 Anablepsoides cearensis | reverse complement strand
ACACACACACACACACACACACACACACACACACACACACACACACACACACACACACACACACACACACCCTTGGTGTCCCATCCCGTCCACGAGCGCAGCTTTGAAGAGGGATCAGGCTACAATGAACGCATCAAAGCCTTCATCTGTGGAGTATTACAGGAGCGGACGGGCCTTCTTTCTAAAAATACTGCTGCTTCACAAATAGGCACCATGTTAATCTCTCCCTCTTTGACACACACAAACACACACACACTGTTGGCTTCTGATCCACCGGCCACATGAGGTTTTTGGAGCTTTATTTAGACAACAACCAGCTTGTTCTGAACATTTTGTATTCAAAGAACAGCTCTGAAGCTCAGGTTCTGATTTCCTTCTTGGCTAAAACTCTACAAAGTTTTCAGAAACATTTCTTTCCTGGTTCAGACCCACAGCTTTCATCCAGAGACACTTAAACACCACATCTCCTATGATGTCAGTAAACATCCTGTGTCACACAGCTCGGGCCAAAGCTCGTCATTGTGAGCACAAAGCAGAGAAAAAGTTAGAAAAAAAAGTGGAATGTACGGCGTGACGTGATTTTATGTCAAAGAGCTGAACAGATAAGGAGAAGTCAGTCAGAGGCGTTTATGGTGAACACAAGGGGCCGCTGATAAGAGGAAGCTGCTAAAGGAAACATGTTTCACTGTGTTTCATCATCCAGATAAACTCAACTCTTCTCACATCCTAACAATCCTTTAGTGTCCTCTGAAAAAATCATTAGTTCTACATGAATCCAACTTTTAAAGGAAGTCAGTTTGAACATGGGGATAGTTTTGTTTTAGGTGAAATCTCAGAAAAACAGAACTTAATGCTTTTTTTGTGAAGCTCAATTTGTTAACGTTGTGTGTTTCTCATGAATAATAGTATCGTTCACCATTTGTTAGACAAGCATGGTGTGCTTTATAACAAGTGTTTGAGGGAAAAAAATGTTTTATTTTCAGTAAGAAATAATCAGCTGGAGAAATTACATTTTCTCTGAATGCTAAGATCTGAATATCTGCTGAAAAGTGTGGAATATATGAATGAATTTTTAACTAAAACAAGCCATAAATAAAGCTAAAATCAGTAGCTGAAAGCTAAAATTATCTAAAGCTAAAAATCAAGCAAATTCCAAAGAACTTTGTTTATTGAATTCATTTATTTTGTAAATAAAGTTCATTCAAAATATGTGGAAGTTAGTGACACCTTCATGAAACAGGCCTTAGGTGATTTCAGGTGTATTTTATATACAACAATGCAAACTATTTTGTTTTTTGGTGATAAATTCTAACTTGTTCCAATTTTAAAAGTGTTTCATTATAAGTCTCTCTTTTCAAATGATAAAAACCAATAACTTGTGTTTATGTGACTTAGAATTGAAAGCTCTTGATTATAATAATAAAATAAAAATAGCCACGTAATAATATACAACCAGTTTGTAGTCAGAGCTCACTGGTCTGTGATCTACTTCAGAGCTTTTTAATTACAGTTAATTCAGTTTCCTCAGTTCTCCTCTTAGTCATAATAAGACAGGAAGAAAAGTGGAAAAGCTCCAACAATCTTCCTTTGAAAAGAGAAATGCAAAGTTCTTCACTAGATGTTCAGTTCAGGCTCTAAATATAGAAAAGTGGTCATTGAGTCGGTAATAGGCAGTCTGCTGGAACAAGCAGACGTACAGAGGAGCTCATCAGGGGCCTGATGGGACACATCTACACCCCTTCACTCCCCACATGAGCAGGCTCAGGTGAGCATCATGACTCACTTCCTTCTGAAAACCAGGGCATCACTCTGTTTCCCGTAAACCCTCACAGAGCAAAAAGAAAAGAAATGCCTCTTTGTTTCGCTTTAAAACCCGTCACTTCCTCACTCCCTCTTCCTGCCAGAGTCCAATCTGACGCCAGAAGGACACAACACTAATGCGTCGTGTAAATAAAAACGCTCCAAACCCAAACAGCCCAGGATGTTAGGCAAGATGCGTCTAATACAAACAGCCTAGAAGTGCATCATGTTGACAGGGTATTTTATTAGAATTAGATTTAAAACGAGCCTCTGCTTCATGCTCCACATTATCTGTTTGGGAGAATGAGAACATCTCATCCAAGAACTATTCACAGGCTTGTTTTACCTGAAAAAGGCCACTGCAGGTATTCAGCTCGGCGATGTCTGTGTCAGGTGAGCAAATACCTGAACAATTACATCGCAAACACAAGCACGGGCACACACCCTCGGGCCATGACTGACGCAGAGGGAAGTCGTAAAGGTTTTATGAAAAATAACGCAACTTTTTTTTTTTTTGACAGCGAAACCCAGATTTTTAGTCATCAGCTTTCCATTTCATCACTTAAAGACCATGTGATTCTCAGAGCCCGGAGGATCCCCCCCCCCCCAGCTTATCTATAAAGCTTATCTTTCTTCACACTGTGGCCTTGACAACCATGTTTGTTTACTTTTATTGGGCATCCATGCTGACTCACGAGCAGGAAAATTCCCAAGATCCACATATTTCACCATTCGACATTGCGAAGAACTCAAAGGTTTTTAAGGACACAAGACTGAAAACTGAAAGGAAACTAGCAGGAAACATATCAGTGAAGATTGCATAAAAACAAATGGAGTTAAAAGACTTTAACTAACATACAAAATCAGATCAAATGAAGTCAGCGTGGACATGCTAATCAGACCAGCCTCGAACAGAAAGAGAGAGGTGATGTTTCCTAGTCCAGAGGGTGGAGAGTTGAGGAGCAGAGCGGCTGACAGCACCGCAGAGAGGTGGAGGGAGGAGGTTATTATTACAAAGATGGAAACAGGCAGACTGAGTAACATTGTTGATGTGGGATGGGAAGGAATGTGTGGTGTCGAGGATGATACCCAGACTCTTGACATGAAGCAAGGGGGAAAGCAGAGACTTGTTAAAAGAGAGGAGATGTTCAGATTTTGAAATGCAGATTTAAGCACCGACAAGGATGAGCTCTGTTTTGATGCTGTTTATTTGGAGGAAATTATTTGAGAACCAGTGTTTAATTTAGCGCCTTTCTATCCAACCAGGTTACTCAGAGCGCTTTACATTTAAACCTGTGCTCTCATTCACCCATTCACACAACACCCTGTTTCCCTACAAAGCTAATCTAGACACTGGTCAATGCTTTCAATCAGTGGTTCCCAAAGTCTGGGTCAGGACCCTATGAGTCCTGAAACATCAAGATGAGGCCTGCAAGGATTTTCAGAATTAATTACATTTAACTTTTTTTTTTTTTGCTTTAGTTGCTACAAAGGAGTGTGGTCAGTGAACTTGAAAATGAATGAAATTAGCATAATGAGAATTGTGCCCTTTATTAACCTCTTACTCCTCAAGGGGTTTTCTTGATGTTTTTGCTCGAAATGCCATGCTGAAATATAACTGAGTGTATCTCAGCATTTACAAATTTTACCTAAATAATCTTGGTATCAAAATAAAACTGATACTTTTATTTCATTAGAAGTGTAAGTATTAAAACAGCTGCTGTGGTTTTAGAGATATTGGGGATGGAACATAATTTTTCTTTTATTTTTTCCCTCCCATCTGAATAATTTTTTCATTAGACAGTATATTTAAAACCATAATGAATCAGGCTAAAAACTCTTGGAAACCATAAATCCACTTGTGGACATTACCTGTGCAAAGATTCATGTTGCTAAAAATAACTGGAGCAAAGTTACAGAGGTTTTAGTAAATAAATAATTTTACATTTTGTTATTCTGCACCTACCTATCATGTAGGTACCATTAATAAATGCTAATAAAGTTTTTAATTGCAAATGTTTTTTTTTACTTGCCTGAAAAGACTTGTTATTGTATGTTTGTTCTTTTAAAAGAATATCCAAACATTTATTTGTCACCATACATATTAGATAAATCAATGAGAAATTATATTTGACTTCAGTTGGATCATATTCACTCAAAATCAAGTAAAAAACAACTTTCAACACATTTTATTACATATTTAGGTATCTACTTTGACTTACTTTAAAAACAAGTGTCAAAAATGTTTCCTTTACATATTTGTTGTAATGTATTTACAGATTTATTGTAAAGTTTTTACAGATTTGTTGTTATGTTTTTACAGATTTGTTGTTATGTATTTACACATTTGTTGTAATGTATTTACATATTTGTTGTAATGTATTTACAGATTTATTGTAAAGTTTTTACAGATTTGTTGTTATGTTTTTACAGATTTGTTGTTATGTATTTACACATTTGTTGTAATGTATTTACACATTTGTTGTAATGTATTTACACATTTGTTGTAATGTATTTACACATTTGCAACAATGCCATTTTGTACCGTTTGTTTACTTTCTGATTCAGCTACCTGTAATTTGATTGTAATTTTAGTGGATATAAATATAGTTTGCATGAGCTTTTAGCCAAGATTCTTAGCTTTTTATTGATACCAAACATTTCAAGGTTCAACTTATGGATCTTAAGTTAACAGAAATTAAATAAATATAGAAAACAGGAAATGCTGGTTTGGCATCGGGCTCAAGAGATTAAACCTGATACCAAATTTTATCACCCAAATATAGTTGGGGGAACAGGTCTCATGCTGTTATTTTATGGGTCAAAAGCTGAAAAGTTTGGGAAACATTGCTTTAAATCACACAACTGTTTTGTTCTTTTTGTTCCCACAACAGCATCTAATGTGTGTTTATATCCAAACCTCACAGCTCCTCGATAAGAAACAACAAATGTTAAATTAAAAGTCACACTTTACTTATCCACAGGATAGATTAAGCAAAGAAAACCCTCTGATTGTATCATGTGTATGTGAGAAACGTGTATGTGCACAATGCTGGCGCGGCCGACCCACAGAGCTCTGAGTGCTGAGGGGGGATCATGTTGCTGGAGCAGCAGCTGTCTCTGCAGAAGCCTCAGACAGCGAGAGGAGACGCTGTCAGGAATGTCTACAGGGCAGTGTGGGGGCCGGAGGCCGGGGGCCAGCAGGCTCCACATGCCTTCTGTGGCCTCAGGGAGCCGGCAGAACACACGAGCGTCAGTTTGTTCACACTCGTACTTAAGGATTCAGCTACATTTAAAGTTCTTTTCGAAGTCTTCTGAGATCAAAAGGTAACTGTTAATAATATTGCTGGAGCTGTGCAGGGCTGGTCCGTGGCATATAAGCAATATTAGACAAATGCTAAGGATGTCGTCCATCCAGGGGCGCCACAAACGGGGAATAAAAAAAATATTTAACTTGTTCTGTGGAGTTCTCAACCTGCTTGATTGGTTTGAGTAGACTGTTTTACAAAATTACCCCAGGAGCCCCCTAGAACTGCTTCAGTCCACGGCTGCTGGTTAACACAAACAGGTGTTACCTGCTGCTGTCGGCAAATGTTTGCAGGTCTGAGGTAGGCTTCTGGTATTCTGTTTCAAATAAATTTTATTGTTAGCTATTTTAATTGGACAACCTGGTTTCTAAAGATAAAAAGGAAGTACGTAGCGGTGTTTCCATCAATGATTTTTTTATGGGCATTTTGAAGTATCGCATTAAAAAAGGTGGATGGATTTGCAAAAAAGTCCTGTTTCGCAAAAAATTTCCGGAAAAGCGTTAACGTGCAAAAGGGGAGATGGAAACATTTGCTGAATACGTTAGCAAACATTTACCTCGATCAGCTGTTCTCGCTGTCCAATAATTGTAGCGACTGCAGCTGGACCCTCCTTCCGCTGTTGGCGTCTTCCTGTAATCTGAAGAAAATTGCATTTCTTTTACTACGTCTCCAGACAGCATGTAACATCACCAGTACTAGTTATGACAGAAAAATTACAACTTTCCCGATAGTAGCAACACATTCCTGATAATGTCTCTCCATTGTTCCGAGATGTATATCTCTGCAAGTTTGCCATTTTACTTCCTGTTTTTCACAGTCGTGACACACTTTGTGTAGCCTGGTTGATTTGCTCCAAGCCAGTAGACGGAAACACGTCTGATGCGAATTTTTTTATTTGCAACATTTTAAAAGTTTGCTCAAAATTCACATTAAAATTGGACGGAAACACAGCTAGTGAGGTTTGAAAAATTGCAAAAAGGGGTCGCCATCTGAATTCTTGCATAGGCCGCCAAATCGTCCATGGCCAGCTGTGGCTTTGTGTTGTTTTCCTTTGGTTTGAACTACAGAAGATTCATTTTAACACCTGGACTCCTTCACTACAGAGCCATGACGTTACAAAGCAGACAAATGATGGGTTGGCTTTGCCCTGCTTGAGTCATTTTATTAAAAAAAAAAAAAGAAAAAGAAAACACCTGGACTGCACCAGATCATTACATTACCTGTATTTTTTGTTCCAATTTAACTCTGCTATTGTTGCAAATATAGTTCAAGATGGTTGCCACAGCTAACTGATCTTAGAAAACACAAAACTATAATAAATCAGTCAAGTTTACAGAAATCTGAGTCATGAGATGACACATGAAGGCATTTTCTATGTTATTTCTCAATAAAAGGTGGTCTTGAAATTGGACACTGGTTTTTCAGCACATCAGGGAGAAACAGTATAGTTCACAACATGAGGCTGAACTGCACAGAAAAAAAAACAGGCAGAGAACGTATCTGTATTTTCATTTAGATGAAGTCATCCTTCAGCATATGTCAGAGGAGTGATGTGGATCAGGCTGGATGATGGGATGTGAGCAGCACAGCAGCTGGGGTTCAGGTCTGAACCATCAGACTGATTGCAGTCTGGGGGCTCCTGAGGGGGCGGCTTCGATTACGAGCACCTGCCTGAGTGGGCGTGAGAAGAAAAGCTCCCGAACAGATTACAAAAACATTAAATCTCCCAAACTTTACATTCATCACGTAAAGCAGATGTGATCAGAGGGGCTGGGTGCAGTTACAACTTCACCACGGGTTGGGTTCTACTAACTTGATCAACTTTATTGACATAAATCTTCAGGTGAAACAAATGGCTGCAATAACCTGTAATGATGCACACACACACACACACACACACACACACACACACACACCTCAGGCACCGAGATTATTACACAATAGCAAGCAGGTGAAAGATAAACGAGCTCATTAAAGGAAGCAGAGAAACATTCCAGCGCTGAGAATGTTTTATCACCGGGAGCAGGAGGAGAGTTCGACGAGGAGGAAATAGATGCAGGATTTCTCTGGAGCCACGCCAGAACAAACAGCGGGGAAGGATCTGATGGAGTGGAACTCATCAGGGGCGCTGCACCTTTCACAAACAAATCAACCAGATGATTTTCAACCCACCTCCAGTTCAGACTGTAGCAAAGAAATTAAACAATTGGCTCAACAAACCCTAAAGGCAGCATCAGCAAGCATCTATTGAGATCTGAAGTTATAGAATAATTCTTATTTTCTGATTGCTTTATGATATAAAAGGTGTGGTACGTTGACATTTGATTGAAAAGAAACTGCATTCATCACTCTAAAAGCAGATAATCATCATTCCATTTTCAGTAGCAAGATAAATAAAACGTTTCATAATAGTTTAGGTTTCTTTTGAAATCAACAAGCCTTTTTAGTGAAAACTTGAAGAATAATCAGAGAGATAACTAAGCCTAAATGTCTGCAAATGACTTTCTCAGAGGAAGTCCAGGAAGCTGGAAAGTCCCTTTAGTGGAGAACAGGTTCTCACACAACCAGTTCCTGCGGGTCTTTTTCTGCTGCCTTGTTTTAGCTGCTGATGGCTCCAACAGCAGCTCCCTGAGAAGTCATGTCTCTGACTGATGGAGACGTTGCCTCACAGATACACACAGATACACACAGATACACACAGATACACACCACCACCACCACCCGGCCAGCAGGGACTGAATGCAGCTTCTGTCAGGAGGTGATGATGTCTGTGAGGCAGGAAGGGTTGAAGGTTTTCACTGCCCCACCTGAAAGCTTTTATACTAGCTTTTCTTTTTATTGCCTGCCGACAAAAGGCTGAATTAGTTGCGTTGTTAGTAAAATATTTTATAGACCACTGGACAAGTTTTAATGGAACTGACAGAAAGTAATAATTGGATTTAGATCTATAATTGACCAACTACTGGAGCTGAAACTCCTAGGGATAAAATCTGAATCTCTTCTTTAATGTGTGGTAAGTCAGTACTACAATCCAGTGACATCACTTATTTTACAACAAGCTGTAAAATCTCAAGTTTAGACTTTGGACTCGACACACAAACTGGTCCATCGTTAAGTCGACACTGCCTGAAAAAGAAGCCACGAGTTTCCCTCTTAAATAAATCCTGTGTGGGGGGAGGAAATGAAGAGACTAAAGGCTGAACTAAGAGGAAGTCTTGTTTTTAAAGTCTCAAGAGTCTTTCCTGTGAAACCCACAATGCTGCCCTCTGTTTACCCCCCCAGCCCCAGCCATGAAACAGGGTCAACTGCCAAAGAGGCTACGGAACTACTCTGTTTTTAATTACACATTCTTATGTCAAAAATCACTTTAATAATGCTTATTTTAGTAGAAAATGTGCACAAATGTTGCAGAAGGTTAGATTCTGACCACTTGTGCACTTCCATCACCTCACTGACGCCTAATCTCCACAAAAATCTGAAGAAAAAGCGTGATCTTTAGTTTGAAAGTCCATTAAATGTGAATAAAATGGGGAAGTTTTCCTGTGAATCCTACGACTCATATTTCTTTTCCAGTCAGAACCACACACAAACACACACTCATCCTTGATCCATTTTTCTAAAGCAAGGTTGTCTCTGTATATTTTCTCCAAGAGGTTCACTTGTATAAATTATTTACACCGGTTTGACTTGAGAGCTATGTGAACAAGAATTTAAGGAATTAGCTAATTGACATCAGAGCCAAATAACTTGCTAGAAATGACTAAATAATGCAGATATTTCTCAAAACGTAGTGAACTGACTGACATTTCTACTCGCTCACACACAGTGGAGGCTCTTACAACCGTCAAACAATTTCTCTTTTCTTCTATCAACCACCAGTAATTATGTGTGTGTGTGTGTGTGTGTGTGTGTGTGTGTGTGTGTGTGTGTGTGTGTGTGTGTGTGTGTGTGTGTGTGTGTATTTGCTACATCACGTGGCCCATTATCCAGACAAACATAGTCTTGTGGGGACCTAATGCTCCCTATGGGGACTAAAGCCATGTCCCTGTAGGTACAGATGATGATTTTAGGTGGGGTGTAAATGAAGATTAGGCTCAGGTCAGGTGATCATGTTTGGGGTAAAGGACCAGGGTTAGGTTATAGAAATGACTGGAAAATGAATGGAAGTCAATGCAAAGTCCCCACAAGGATGGAAAAACCAATGTGTGTGTGTGAGCTGAGTGTCCTCTGTCAGAGGACATGGGGCAGGGGGACGGATGTTTGGAGGATGAAGAGGACATGAAGGTTGGGTGGATTGTTGGGGAATGAGTCACTGGAGCCTCCTTCAAAAGCTCCAAAGCCCAACACCCCCTCCATCACCGGAGCAGGGAGGTCCGCTGGAATCTGGGCCGATGGGTGGAGGATCAGATCTCTGTGCCAGGGACAGAACCTCTGTGACACAGAGTCCTGCTGCAGGGCTGTATGTTCAGTGTGTGTGTTTTCTAAGCAACGCTTCAATTTATTAACTAAAAGAAAAAAAAGCTTTTGTCTTAAAACAACAGCTCAGTTGAAACATTTATTTTTGTTGGTAAAGGCCAAAAAACGACAAACTGTTTAAGAATTGAATATATCTTTTCTTAGGTTTTCTAAGTATTTTAGCTCCAACATATCTTCAGTTGTGTCTGCGCACACCTGTATCCCATCAACAATCAGCTCACCTGTTTTCAATCTGTAATTCTCCTGCTTTCCCCTCTGCTTGTGTGCGAGGGCTGCAGGACAAGACTCAACAAGAGCAGCAGCTCCACGCGAGAGGCTCAGGTGTCACTAATAACAACATGACTAACCAAATGTCTTCTAGACGTCAGGCTGTTTATTATAAAAACATTCTTCTCTGTTAAAGTAAGTTTACCTGTCAGCACACGAGGACCACCCTGCAGCCTTTACCACTATAATTCATGGTTTCTAATGATGAGATATTGCCGATTGTGAGGGGCAGCAGACAGCCAGGTTGTTGCATCACAAACAGATCTGTACTTGCCTGAAAGGTTTTATTTTCCATTTTATGAATCATTGTTTGAACATCACAGGTCGAGTTTAAAGAGACACTTGGATGGAAGGGAAATTTTAGGGGGGTTTTGTCTTAAAGGAAATAAATTTAAGTTAAACGGATAAACTAATAGGGTGTTTGAACATTATATACTACAAGTTTAGCATCACCTGGTTCTTCATGGCAGCTTGATAAGGTTAATTTATGTTGTTATAATCAGATTATAGACCATAAACCAGACCAGGGAGCTAAAAGCCAATTATAAAAGTCAAACCTGTTCGACAATAATCAACAAAAAGAAAAATCTACTTTCCTGTCTAAATATTGTTTTTTTTTTTTTTTTTTTTTTTACCAAAATTAGTATTTTTGTTGTCAATTTACCAGGTGTTTGCATACAGTTTTGTTTGCAAGTGCAAATAACAGCAGCTAGCTTGTTTATTAAATATTTATATTAGGGATGCATCGATATGAAAATTTCAGCCGATATCGATATCCGATATAATTATTGCTGTTACAGCCGATAACCAATATTTACCGATATTGCACAAACACACAAATTATATTATACATGTACACACAAACACACTTGGGTTTTTTTTATACTGTAAATAAATGACTAGACCTCTGACATGGCTCTTTACTTCCGATATTGATTTCCCACTTTTTAGCTTTGTGTTTCTGTTTTGGGAGGGGAGATGATTGGTTGAGCAACAACTGTTAGTGATATTGATGCTGTGCAGCCAGGAATTAATGAAGTTAATATCGGCCCAGTTTTAAATATTGGACCAATACCGATATTCTAAAAAAATTACCAATATCGGCCGATACCGATATCAATACCGATATATCGTGCATCCCTAATTTATACCGTTGCAAAAGATTTATAAAACATTTTCAAATTAAATTTCTGAGAGTTGATTCCTGGCCCAACATGAACTAGCCATTAGCTTCACAATCCAGCCAGAATTAAACTCTATTTTCCAAACGGTGGTTATTCAAAGAGCTATCTAAAACAGGTAAGACACTAACTGTTTATAACTTTTACAAACTTCCAAAGAGCTGAACTAAATGTTTCTCTAGATCTGGTCTCAAAAATCCTGGGTGTAGTTCCTTTGTTCCTTTGTGAGTCTTTGGTTAAAAGTTGCTGCCAGTGATGAACCTTCTCCCCAGCTGCACTGCTGTTAAAAACAGGTTGGCTGTGATTTACAAATTTACTCATATATATGACCTTATCTGATCTGAAGCAGTGAAAAACAGACACATTACAAGCACCGCCTCAGATTACCAGAGCTGCTCCCTCTTTCTCCTCTCCTTCCTGCAGGAGGCGGGGAGGCAAGCCCAGACAAGTCCTCTGTCTATTCCAGACAGGCCTGCTGGCAGCAGAGCAGCAACCCACACAGCAAACATCCAGCCAGAACCCTGCTGCCCTTCAGCCCAAACAAGCAGGACACGCCTCGGCGCAGCTGGCCTCACGCTCACCTGCCCCTGGGAGGGGACTGCAGGTGAGGCGAGGAGGGCGGGGAGCGCAGGGATCACGCAGAGGAAAGTAAAGAATTATGAGTGATGTACAGAGGTGGAAGTGTCAAAAACCCCGAAACATTTATATCATTTGTCAAAGTCGAGGTGCACGGGCCTGATGTGGCCCTTCTTATAAGTTTATCCAGTCTGTGAGAGAATATTTGAAATGTTTAAGAACTGGCCTGCTAATCTGTGACAGATCCAGTCTTTATTGCTTTTTGTTTCACTTAAAGGAGACACATCATGCAAAATCCACTTTTTAGACATTTTGTTTATACTTGGAGTCTCTAGGAGTGCAGCTCCTCATTTGTATTTAAAGAGACAGCATCAAAATGAGTTGATCTGAGACACAGCTCAGAAAAGTGGGGAAGAGGGGCTTGTGGAGTTACAATAAGGAGTAATTCAGACCAGTTACACTTTATATAGACCCAACTGAATGATTTAAATATGAAAAGAAGAATTTAAAAGCATAATATGTCTCCTTTAAAATAACTAACACACTTTTTGCAGACTTTACACAGCAAAAACAAATTTAAAGAAAGCTTGAAATTGTGAGAAACTTTTGTTTTTGGTGTTTTTTGGTGTGAACAAAACAACAAAGAACATTTATAGGAAGTCAACCAAACTTTTGAGGATTTCTTCTTGAATTTACCTGTCATCAGTTTCCTCCCGTTTTTTGCTTCAACCCCAAGTTTTCATTGCAAACGTCATGTTTTAATTGCGTCTTGGATGGTAGATTGGAGATATTAGCTGTTCGGCTGGTCGTGCTGAGATGAGTAAAGCAAACAATAAATTTAAACCAAATTACAACATAGGGCCTACCCATTAGGGATGTTAACAATTAATCGACTTTAGATTAATTGTCGATTAATGATTCATTAGATTAAAGTTTATTCCATTC
>JAUBOC010000011.1:21057599-21079464 GCA_032275365.1 Anablepsoides cearensis | reverse complement strand
CACATAGAGACAAACAGGACAAACAACCATTCACACCTAGGGACAATTTAGAGTTATCAATTAACCTAACAGTCATGTTTTTTTGGTCTGTGGGAGGAGAACCCACGTATGCACGGAGAGAACATGCAAACTCTACCCAGAAAGGTCCCCGGTCACCCCCGGATTTGAACCAGCGACCTTCTTGCTGAGAGGCATCAGCTCTACCAGCTGAGCCACCGTGCCGCCCCATATGTGGAACAATTATTGCATTATATAGTATAAATAGTGTTTTATCATTAAATAACTCCTTAACTTCATACAGCACTGCAATAGATTTTGCCATTTTTGTTCTTAAGTAATTTATATGAGGTCACCATGTCAGTTTTTCATCAATAATGACTCCCAAAAACTTCACCTCACTGACTCTGCAAATTTCAACACCATCCACTCTAAATGGAACATCGACAGTTTTCTTTCTATTACTAAATATCATGTAATTTGTTTTATCCAAATTTAATGACAATTTATTATGATTAAACCAATTTTGTACTTTTATTGAAAGTGCTTATATTTTGTTGAAAGCACAACATGTTCCTCATTTAACAAAAGCACTAACTGTTCAAAACACGATCTGATTTCAGGTTCCTTCAGTCAAAACCAAAGGTGAATTCAGACCCACAACATAAAAATATCTGTTCAGTGGAAACAAACATAATGCTTTTTTTCATGTTTCAGTTTTGTTTATGTATTTTGAATCATTAATATATAATTTGGGGTCATGGTGGAATCAGCACTTAGCAAATACAAACATGATTCTGCTAATGCAGCCTGCATTAGATTAATAAGCAGAGACTGATCATTACATAAATGTGAGTTAAAAGTGTTTTGTTTGTTTATCTCTGCCTCTGTTGTGTATCTGTAGCAATAATCATTTGTGGCTGACATGTGGTTGATGGAAACTGACAGACTGTACTCAGTATTGTCAGGGGAAGATGGGGGGGAACGTTTTTAAAAAGCTTTTATCTAGTGGGTGGTAGCTGTTGCCTCGGCAACTCAGACCAAAATAACAACATTTACGTGCAAATGGTTTAAAAAGGTTTGCTTCAGCTTTAAAACACACGCTGTTCTGTGTGTGTGTGTGTGTGTATCAGTGCGAGGAAGAGGAGCGCACTCTAAGACACTATTGGTACATCTCCTGGCCCGATCAGAAGACGCCAGACAAAGCTCCGCCCCTGCTGGAGCTGGTACAGGAAGTGGAACGAGCCAGAGAGGAAGCCCCGCCCTCCAGTGGCCCGACAATTGTCCACTGCAGGTACAGAACTTTAAAAGGCTGGTTTGTAATGAAAGAAACTGTATTTTCAGTAAAAACGCAGTGCGGATGTTGAGCGCTGATTGATACAACATAAAGTATTTAATAACAAAGATGTCTGCTTCTTTCTGCTTATGTTAGGAAACATAAAGCCCTTTTAGCTTTTTGTCTTTATACTATTTGTTTTCTACTAACAGTTTTAATCAAAGTCGAACAGGTTCTAATTGTTAAAGTGCTTGAGTTTGGTTCTTTTATTCCCATTTTTTATTTATTTATTTTTAGTGCTGGAATTGGTCGAACTGGCTGTTTCATTGCCACCTCCATCCTGTGTAAGCAGCTGAGAACTGAAGGTGTAGTGGACATCCTTAGAACCACCTGCCAGCTCCGCCTGGACAGGTGAGCTACGTTTATCCTTTATTATTGCTCATACCGCTCTATATATCTGAAGTTAAAATATATGGTGAAAAAGTTTGATTTAGTTTTAAAGTACCTGTGACATCAAATTTTTGTAATAAAAATAATACATTTTTAGAAAGACAACATTGATAAAATATTGCAGAACAAATTTCACATCGCTGAGATGAACATTTATTGAGTTATTTGCATGTGAAGTAACAGGAAGTGATGACAAAGGGGAATGTCTGCATGGGAACAGAGTGTTGCTGTAATAGCTATCAACACAGACTGTAGAGAAGAATCTGATGTTTCTTTAATTCACTATCAGTCACTATTAAAGAGATGAAGAAGAATCTGAATAGTGACAATAAACAAAGGTCAAGGAGTTTTCTTTCTTAAAGAGTTCCCCTTTGATGTCACTTCCTGTTTCACTTTGGCTGAGTCAAGTAATACAAATATGCCAGTTATGAGGAAGAATCGGGTAAAATCCCATGAATTATGCAAAGTTTTTTAAATATAAAGATGTTTTCTTTGAATTTTTGCATTTGTAGAACATACATGTCACAGCCACTTTAAATTACAAGAGAACACCACACACACAGACATGTTTTTATCCATTGTCTTTAGGCAGTAAACAATAAAACATGACAGCTGATGCAAAAAATTACAAAGTTGTTAGCTCAAAATAAGACTCTTTTTTTTTTTTTTTACAAGTGAATGCCTTTATATTCTGTTTTGTTGCTGTTATTACTTCTTGCCACTAGAAGGTGCTGTTGTAAACGCATGTAGTAAAGGTTGTGAGTCTAATTGTTTCCTCCTTTAATACAAACTCCCCAACAAAGAACATCAGGGCTACACAGACAAACTGTTATCAGAATAAAACACTGAATACATGCCAAAATCTGTATATTCCTTTATGTGTTTTTTTTAGAGGTGGGATGATCCAGACCTGTGAGCAGTACCAGTTTGTGCATCACGTCCTCAGCCTGTATGAGAAGCAGCTGTCTCACACTGCTGAGGAGTAGAGGGCAGGCTAACAGCCGCACCCAGACCGAGACACACCACTGTACACCATACCGCCCGTGGTGGTATGCTCCATCGTCACACAACGTCACCCTTTAACGACTTCAAACCATGTCAATCTCTTCATCAGATGGGACTAAGCAGTTCATACAACATCTGTGCTTATAGTTTGTCTAGTAAACAAGGAGGATCACAACACCAATTTTAATAAAAAGGTTGAACTTTGTGTTAAGTGTAAAGAAAAGCAATGATATGCAATTCCCATAGACCTTTGCTTTATTCACAGGTGAACATAATTAACATATTATATGTTTTAAACTTTTTGCTACAGAAGACAGCTTGGGAACACTTTCATATATGTAAACACAATTCATCAACTTATCTGAATCACAAGGTTAAAGCTCTATCCCACAAAGGAACACCATCCAGAAACGAATCAAGTTTTGAATTTCTCTTTGGAAATAACAATCGTCACGTCCTCTTTGCTAAAAATAAAGGGACCATCCAGCCTGTTCTCAAAAGCCTGCCTCTCTGATGATATGGGGGTGCATTAGTGCTGTCATCAAATTCAACATTACTTTTGTTCTGTAAAAATGGTAAAGCGTCTCAGTTTAAACATTTGAGACGTTTACCACTGTATATTTCATTGTGAATAAGGTGTAGGTTTATGAGAGTTTCAATCATTGCGTTCTGTCTTGATTTACAGTTTACACAACATCCAAACTTCGTCAGAATTGGGGCTTCACCCCTCATCTTCAAGAAAAACAAAACAAATAAACAAAAAAAAAACAACATCAAAATTATCATCAGCTCCCTCAGAATCAACCCAAGCCTCTGGTTCCGGCGATGTTTCATTTGCACCGCTAAGGTTTTCTATCACGCTGAAAATCATAACTCTCAGTTGTCAAGGCTTTTCTTCCCTCTTGGTCTGAAATAGCTCCCTTACATAATGACTGTACAGCTATCAAAAGGTTAAACCGGAACTGGAGCACTGTCAGATCGCCTGCAGTGAAGTTTGTTTTTGGAAAAATCTAAGTTCAGTTTAGGAAAGTTAGTGCTGATATTAAAGGGCCCTTTACAGTATAAGTGCGAGCATATCGTTTCAATCTACAGAGATAATAAAAAACGCCAGCCTAATATGTAACAATATAATGATGTAAAAAATGAACTAACATTTAGCTTTTCAGACTGATTCTATTTTAATGTAAAAAAATATATATAAATATATATATTACAGAAGGCCTGAGTCACTTCATCTTCAGGTTGCATGGTGCTAAGTGTTCATTAAAGGCATGTGCAATGTTATGGAGCATAGGAATGTAACAGTTAGGTTTAATTATCTGATTAGGATTTCCGTGCAAACTACAGTATTACGTTATTTTTTTTATTATTGTTGTTGTTTTTGTTGTTTTGTTTGTTTTTCAATGCTGCCTGTGCAGTTTTCATGGCCCATGATGTTCACGGGAAACAACTTCTGCATTAAGGCCACACAGATGTTCACCCAGGGGCATCACAGAGACGACAACGCCGGAGTGGGAAAAGACAGAAAAGGGTTTTTTTTTTATATTGTATGTCTTCAGTAACAGAAGAAGACCTAGCGTTCGTTACACAAATACATATCATCAAAGTTTTACGCTAAATCCATCCCATCGAGTCAAATTATTCACGATGTGTTAGCACTCAGAGAACATGTTTAGGATGACTCTCAACTACAACAACACCAAATTAAGCTCAATCTGCAAAACTGATGCATTTAAAGTCGTTTTTGTTTTTGGTAATGTTAATTAGCTGCAATGGCCATCTTGAATTGGGTTGACTCCTGTGTTATAGATTTGTCTGATGATCCCTTTCTGAGTTTCATTTAAATCTGTATAGTTCATGACATATTTTGCTAACAGACAACTTAACAAATCATGTGTTCGAGATAATGCTCAACCACTAGCACACCAAATCTTAGCTGAATATTTGTACGTTTGGCTGCGTTATTGCATTCCTGCCTAAGTTTGTTAAGCTGCCATCTTGATTGGGCTTAGGTTTTCATTCAAATCTGTCAACTAGTTCATGAGATATTTTGCTAACGCTACAAACACACCGCTTCTTGCTTTTGGTGGCAGTAACAAATGAGAAAAGGAGCGTTTATGTCCCTCCTGTCTGAGGTTTCCTGTTCTCTGTGACGCCTCTGCTGTCAGCAGCAACTTGAACGTGTTTGTGAAGTGAAAAAAAACAAACAAAAAAAGCCCATGATGGTTGTATAGACAGGCCAGGCCTAATCTGTATGAAGCACAAATGACCAACTAAGGTTGTCTCTCTGATGTAAAACTTCTTTCTTTTTTTCCGTATTGTGCTTTTTGATTGTGTTGAGTTTAATGGATTGCATGTGCCGTATGGGACTCCGTAGGTCCACAATCAAAGCGACGTGATTGATTGTCCTGCTTTTCGTTGTGTAAAAGGGTTTAAAGCCTGTTATTATATTGCTTGCTCTCGGCCAATGCTTTTGATACAGTTTGCTTTTGTGAAACCAACCAGAGATATTTTTAGAACATTTTGATACAATCCTTTCGAGTAGATGCCTTGTGTATATTTCTGTTTACAACATGATGGAATGTAGCTCATACTGTGGATCAAAACCATTGGTTTATATTGCAAGACTTAACAGAACAAAATGTGACAACTACCTAAGTTACCTTACAGTATTGTAACTAAATAGATTACGTTCAGTCTTCAGTATTGATACTTTTAGGCCTTTAGGCTTTGCTTTATTATGCTTTGCTTTATGTGTATGTTTTTATCGTTTTCTTGGAAAATTTTACCTCAGACACAGTTCCTATATCCATCTGTGACTCTAGGCCACTCTCAGTCAACCACACAGTTGAGAAATAATTGCTATATGTAAAGGCAGCTAAAACAGTGGAGATAGTTTTTTATGTAATAAAAAAACAAGCAACTTTTCTGGCCATGAACATTATCAGAGGATGGAATTAACTAATTGTGTGGACCAATTAGTGTTTTTTTTAATCAGCCTAATGAGGAAAGTAAAACTGACAAAATTGTAAAGAAATACGGGACTGAGACTGACAAGAAAAGCTACAATCTATCATAAGAGCTCTGATGTAATCCTCTGATAATGTCCAGTGTGTTTAACTCAACAGCTTTTATTTTGGGTGCTTGTTATCAGTGCTTCACTGGTCCTCCTGGGGACAACAAAACATCCAAACAGTCAGACATCCAACAACCAGCAATCAGTATTCCTCTCCTCTGCTAAGGTATCGCTTTAAGTTGTGAGTTTTTGCATCCAAATAAAGGTAGAGTTTCATGAATTTGTGCTGATTTCTTTTTTACATTTTTTCAATTGCGCCACAATGCATTCATTTTTTGGTTTTCTGTTCAGTTGGATTTGTGTCAAATGAACCACATGGGGCAGTTCTTCATATTGACCACTAGGTGTCAGTGTTTGCACACATTTTCAGTTACTGGAATGACTTTTATCTGAAGAGCAGGACTACAGAACAAAGGCCTTCAAAGCAACAAAAGAATTGAATAATTTGAATTCAAATACCCGAAACACACATGCACAAATGTTATATTCCAACATGCATGCAAATGCAATCTCAGATAAAAATTGGTGTTTATTTCTCTTTGGCCATGTTGCTAAAAAATGTTCTTATCTCTCTCTCTCCTTCTGAAAACACTGAAATACCCAAATTTTATGTAGTAAATTTAAAATCAACTTTGAAGCAATTATTTTAATTAGCTTATTACAGTTTTGCAGATATGTGTTTTTAAGTTCTGGTTATCATAATATGATATTATTAGTTTCAGTGTTGCATCCAAATAAACACATTATATTAGAAAGTAGCTCATATAAACAAGCTCAAAATAAAATGACATCTAAAAAGAGAATTAAGTTAAGTATCTGATGCAGAAGATTTGTAGAGCCAGGAAAACTAATAATAATAATATTTAAATTATTAACATGATTTGCAATTTAGAACTATAATCCATTGTATTTACTGTCATCCTGCATTTGTCACCACACATTTTAAAAGTTTTGTGTTTGTTTGTTTGTTTGTTTGTTTGTTTGTTTTTTAAAAATAAGATTACCAGCTTTTACATTCATTTCAGAGCAAATCATATAGCTAACAAACAAATAATGGGATTTCAATGATTATTGACACGTTTTTGTCAATTGTTTTAGATGAGCTATGGAAAAGATTCAAAATTTGTGAAAAACCAAGTTAGAAATAAAGTTTATATTGTGGATTGAGCTTGTGAAAACCACAAGGT
The DNA here is from genome assembly GCA_032275365.1 of Anablepsoides cearensis. Taxonomy (NCBI): domain Eukaryota; kingdom Metazoa; phylum Chordata; class Actinopteri; order Cyprinodontiformes; family Rivulidae; genus Anablepsoides; species Anablepsoides cearensis. Next base: position 21,072,473 of record JAUBOC010000011.1, on the reverse strand, counting down.
AATTAGTTTTTTTTTTCACTTGTTTCTGATTTAATATGAAATGCATCACTTTTACAACATAAACGCTCAAATTTGGTCGTTTTCTGTTGCTTTTATGTGTTATAGAAATAAAATAAACGTCAACCTGTTTCTGGGATGTTTTTACAGTTTAACTTAACTCAAATAAGACTACCTTGAATATCAGGTTATTTAAATAAAAAAAACATGCACTATATTTTTTTAAGTTAAATGTCATGCTTGAGTCATGTGAAGACATAAAGCAAGTCAGATATTAAAATTATGTTTTAGCATTTAAATGTGTACCAAAAAGCCAAAAAAAAATCTATTATCATGATTGTGAGCAGTTTATTTGTAAATATTTATCCCGGCTTCTTCCTTTTTAGTTGCTGCTGCAGTTAATTTCAGCGAGTCTCCTTTAAAAAAGAAAAAGCCGAACTGTCCCTTTAATCCTTGAAGCTAAAGGCTGACGTCAGCTTAACCCTGAGCTCGCAGCGCTGATTGGCTGGGAATGACGTCGACATTTTTTTTTCCACTCCTCTCCCTCCTGAACCATGACCTCATCGTTTTGGTTAATGAAAGTGCTAAAGTGCACCTCTTCCTCATCAACACACACCCACACACATCACCCGTTTTAACATTTACCTGGTCTAGCTAACCTGCTGCATCCTCCCCGCGCGCCAACAACATCTCCCGGTCAGTTAAAGGACCGAGGGAGACGCTTGTAGCCGCGGTCAGCGCGCTTTCATGCCTCGTTTGTTCTTGGCGCTGTCAGCCTCTGTCAGCTGTGGTGCTTCCACCACCACAACAACACCGACAGGTAAACAGCGCGTGGACACACATGGAGGCCAGGTGAATAACACGCGACAGCCGCGTGGAGCCCCAGGTGAGTGCTGTGTATGTTCACTGGTCAGTTAGTTTGGTGTTTTTATGAAGTGCGTTTATACATTTATAAGATTAGCAAGCTCTGCTGGCTGTGCGTTGTATGGCAGGCCGTTGTGACATATAATCAAACCACACGGTTCGTTCAAGCCTAATGATCATTAACATATCCATAATAACATGCTTGCTAAGATTTAATGATATGAATTAAAAAAAAAAAAAAAAAAAAAAAAAAAAGAATGATATCTAAGCTAAAGTTACTAAAATTATGTCAAGGTATCCCGAACAGATTTTGTAAATGGAAAATAGATTTCCTAAAAATCATTAAAACATTTAGTTTGGTAAAAAAATTAATTCAAAACTTTGGAATAAGTAATGCCCTGAATTTTCACATAGCCTACAACATTTTTTTATCTCAAATTTTGACAAAGTTTGAATAAATATTTAGAAGGTTTTAGCAAATTTTAGCGAATCGTTCACGGTGTTTTTTGTTAATGGAACAATATTAATCATTTTTTTAATTTCACACTTTTTGGGTGGAAAAATAAGTCATGCAATGACAGATAAAATTGGTTATTTTTTTAGAATATAGATAATTTAAAACAAACAAATATTGTATTAGATTTACTGGATAATCCATCAGTTTTATTTGGAGAAAAGTTTATAATGATACTATAGGTTTTCTCTCAAATAAAAAGTAAACAACTTGATGACTTCTGGGAATTCTATGTACTTTGCCTGTTCAGCATCAATGCCAATTCTACATAGAAAAAGGAAATTCACAAATTTGTTGGTCAAAAGGAAGATTGTAGCCTACTGAGTCATCATTGTAATGTACTTCACTTATTCGTTATTCAAGTCTTTTTTTAAAAAAGGGACTTCCAGACAGGAATTTTTCCTAACCCTAATCAGCATCCTGTTTGTGCAGTGATTGTTATTAATATGATTGCTGTGTGCACACGTGTTCTTCCATCAAGTTCTTAACACAAAAGTTTGTATTTTGTATTATTTCTAGTCATTGTGTGGCTGCAGTATTTTGGTGGTCAGCAGTTAATTGGTTTATTTATAAGGGTGCACATTAAACTTTAAACATCAGTTGGCAATGAGAGATATTTATTATTTCTATCTGGATAGGTGCTACAAAGTCACCCAGAACACAAAATATGACTTTATAAAACAATTAAAAAAACAAATCTTAAATGTATTTTACAGAATATAGTCACAATGGTCACTTAATAGAGAAAAATGATTAAATGGGGGTCTGAAATAATCATTCTGGCGATAAGAGGAGCTGATCCGCTCAAGAGCATGTCCAACTATTATATGATAACTTGGCTTGCCATAACCTCCTGCTGCAGTGAACCCGTCAGCGCGCACTCCCCCCTTCATGTGCGCGCACGTCTTATATTAGAGAATTATTCCCGTCCAGGTTGAAGTTTGCAGATATTTCATTGCAATGAAGATTCGGTTGTTGTTCTTTCAATTCTTGTAAGGTATGTGCGTTTCCCCTCCTCTTCCTCTGCTTGTAATTATTTATTTATTTATTATTTATTTTTATTTTTTCTGATCAATGGAGCGGCGCAGACATTTCTACGCGTCACAACAAAACAGGATACTGACCCAGGACCAGCTGAGCCCGTCAGTGATAGTGTGAATTACCAATAATTTAATCCCAGCCAAGAAAAAAAAAACGACGCGCTGTTTATTCCGTCGCTAATGTAGGTCGGTTTATTATGGAGCGCATCGGCCGCGCGCCCGCTCCATCATTGTTATTAAGGCTGCCACAGAGGGTATACAGTGTCCCATCTGTGTCTTTGTGTGGCTCATCTCTCCATTGGTCGCAATATCTGAAGCTGCGTGTTTCCAAGGAACTCTTTTCCACCTCAGATTACAGAGGGTGTGTATTTATCGTCAGGCATTCTCTGCTTTTCTTGGCTGCTGTATCAGTATCCATCCCGTAACAGTTGTCATGTTAAAGCCCCCGTGTTATTTGTTATTTGAGCCTTTAACTTCCGGCTGCCTGACTGGGAGTGTATTGATCAGAGGACACCGGGGGGCTTTATATTTGGACGGGTTGTTTACAGTATCGTGGTGCAGATCTTCTCCACCAGCCAGGAATTGATTTTACTAAATTACATCACTGTTGACAGCAGCAGGCATGTTGCAGTGGCAACTTCCAGGGAGAAACAACATCGTTTTATCATTTATTTCAAACCCTCAGCTGCAAAAATATATTGTACTAATTGTTGCCATCTGTCAAAAGGTTGTGCAGGTAATTTTTAAAACAACTGCCATTAACCTCTTGGAGTCAATTCTGTTTGTATTTTATGCAACTTTCATGAAATAACTTGCAAATTACAATCTACAAATACTACAAATACATTTTGAAGCCAGCTCAGTTCAAGATGGATGTCACAGCTAATTTAATTCAGTCACAATATGAACACAATTCAGTCAACTTTACAAATATTCTGCTAAGATTTGTTGCAGCAGTGGTTGAAAATCATCCTGAACAGGTGCTATGTACAAGATTAGTTCAAATGTTAGCATTTACCTGCTTAAAGTCCATTATGTTTTTGGAAACAGAAATGACAATTTCGTTTCAAACTGTGCACAAACAAGGTTGCCAAAGCTAGGGTCGAGACCCCACTATGGGTCCTGAAAACATCAAGGTCTTGAATGGATTTTCTGAATTGATTACATCTTATAATGACATTACAAAAGACTGTGGTTATAGTGCACTTAGAAATGGATGAAAATAGCTAAATGAATGTTGTTGTTTTATTGACCTGATAACGACGTTAATTCTACAAATAGTTGGGGGCACAGCTTTCTGCTGTTTTGTGTTTCAAAAGTTCAAAAACTATTGATAATGTTGTGTCTCTATTCAGGGATTGCAGCCCACGTAGTGCACTTTTTTTTTTTTTTTTTTTTTTTTGACTGAGTTTGGAAATTCCTTACAAACCAAATAATTTGTTTTTAAATGTAGCTTAGCTGCTGCAGTGATAATTACATGTACTGACAGTGGAGCTACTTTAAAATTCAATAATGATTTATTTATTTATTATTATTTATTTAGAATTAACATTTTTTTAATAATACAAATTTTTTTGAAGTTACCTTCCATAAAAAGACATGTTCTAACTGAAGGTATGTGATTTAAAATGTATTACCATGCATGGCAAAGGAGTGTCAGCCGTTTCATGCAGCCTACACGTGCTGCCTACGGCCCACGTAGGACACACCCTACGTGGGCCACAAGCCACAGCTTTAGAGAGCTGGGGAGAGGGCCTTGTATTTATGCAATTTCGTTGCACGACTATTGCAGGACATTCTTGAGGCGTTACACAACAAAAAAATGTGAACATCTGGTGAACTTTGACCAAATAATGTCAGCAGGTTGAGAGACTTTTTTTTTTTTTTTTTTGCAACATGTGAATGTCAAAATGTCAAAAATGCAAATTCAGTCAGGCGAAAACTGAAAAATGTCAAATTTTCTTTGTAGTCACCAACTCCTGCAACATTAATGAGATTTTTAGGAAAACATCAAGAATAAATAGAAGTTTTGTTTTATTTTTATTTTTTTTTTATATATAAATTTCTTCTTATATAGCTCAGTACAGCACAAGATCAAGGCAGGTCAGTTTTTAAGAGCCAAATATATGAATGATGCTTTGTTGCATTTACTTTTTTAAATGTAAATAATGCACACACTGCAAGTAGGCTTTAACATAACATTTAGCTCATGTTTGTGGCTGAAGTACGCAGAGATGCTCTCATGATGTCATTGTTTGCAGTGTAAACAAACAAGCCGTGTCTGTTGAGCCAATCGAAGAGTCCGTTTCTTATCAGCCTTTCCAAGGCTGGGGACGCAGGTGACGTGATGCAGGCGCTTAATGAATAACCTGGGTGGTATTACATCACCGCTGGTTGCCCTCCAGTTGCTCTCCTTTGTGTTTGCTTCTCTCCGTCATGTCTGATGGAGCTTCAGCGAGCCGCTCCATCACGCTCGGCTCAGAGTTTGTTTTTTTTCTTTTGTCGAAAAGGTTGAGTGAAAATTCTTGCATGGATTGTGGATTTTTCTGGAGATAGTTACTTCCTCTTGTTTTATTTTTTTATACGTTGTTATCATTTTTATTATTTTTTTTTTTTTTGTTATTGGTGCTCATAAAGAGAGCAGCTGTAAAGTTGGCTGATAATTTGTGTGACAATAATCGAATTTATGAGAAGGTGAAAAAGGATGCATTTCCTCGTTGTTGTGCCGTAAAAAATCTAGTTTCATTTATGTCTAACAACACATGTAAAACTGTTTAAAAGGCTGTTTAATAAACTGCATCAACACAAAGCCGTATTAAACCAAAGCACGGCTTACAAACTATAAACTTTACACCTACTTTACAAAGTCTTTTTTTAAGGTTTCCTGAGGACTGTGCGGGTTCTGTGTTCAAAAATGAGCTCAAAGCAAAACACAATCCAGAAGCAGAACGCTCCGGAAATATTTTGGCTACAGAGGAGATGTCAAACCCAAACAGTGGGCCGTGGCGTGTCAGAGTTGACACAACACGACTTGGACCATTTCAATGCAAACTCAGAGCACTTTACACAGGACAAAAGATGTCATCAAATTATTATTGAAAACTATGGGCTTTAAAACATGATGAGTCATATTTGTTATGTGTTGAAAGCATCAGTAACAAACCTCTGTTCTGGGGTTAGGTCTAGATGAGTCCCATTTATTTAATTTAACTCTTGTTTTGGAGCAGTTTTACAAAATCACACCGATCATTCTAGAAAACACTTTTTTTTTTAACTAAACGTAAAAAATCAAACATTTGGCGCAATTTTCTGTTTTATAGAAGGTAAACCTGACTCATCTGTGTGATAATTTTATCTTCTGCTTTTATGGTTTTTCTTTTAACTTTGTTTAAAAGATCTATTCATAATTATGTATTTTTGCTAAGTTGTTACAAACTTAAAATCAGCAGCGATTAACAAACTGTTACTGATGAGGTTAAATAGCTTATTAGCATTTGTCTACTTCAGCCTTTTCTGTTTATGCATAATGTCTCTGCTATTTATTTATTTACTGTTTTAAACATCATGGAGATACAACCTTGTGATTCCACTTTAACTCTGATTTTGAAAAAAAAAAAAAAACAAAGAAAACGTGTCAGAATCAGGGCATCTCAGACAAATTTCCCATCGAAACCAACCCATCATCAAGACGTAGAGTCATTTGCTTTAAGATTTCAGAATATTTGAAAGATGCTTTAAAGTGCCTGTGACATGCAGACCCTTCAAATACAAAAAGTCAAAGAAAACATCTTCATATTTAAGAAAGTTGAAACAATACACACAATTTTACTCATTTTGTCCCTTAACTGGCATATTTTTTTTTTTGAACTTCACTCAGCCAAAGTTAAACAGGAAGTGACATCAAAGGGGAACTCTTTAACAAACAAAACTCTCTGGTCTTTGTTTATTGAAACAATTTTATTTAAACTCTGACTCTTCTTCATCTCTCTGATAGTGACTCAAAATAATCTGAAGAAACATCAAATTGTTCTATGTTGTTAGCTGTTGTAGCAACCCTCTGTTTACATGCAGACATTCCCCTTTGACATCACTTCCTGTTACTTCACATGCAAATATCTCAACAACTGTTCGTCTCAGCGACATGAAATTTCCTTTGCAACATTTTGTCAATGACATCTTTTCAAAAATGCACTCATATGTATTACAAAAATTGGACGTCACAGACACTTAAAATTTTGGTGGCTGGAACAAAATGAGAAAATCTGTTTAACCTTCAATTTAAATGTTTTTTTTTTTTTTTACTTAACGTCTTTTTTTGCATCCTCACCCAGCATCAGCACCAGAAGCGTCCTATTGACCAATCGCGCTCTCCCGTTCGCCCTAGCCTGACTGTTACCATGGCAACAACCGAATCTGCTCTGGTCTGTCTACCTGCTTCATCTCTTCCTCGCTTGTTTTCTCCCTCCGTTCTGCCACAGTCTCACAGCAAACACCTGGCTGCTGCCAAATAATAAGGAACAAAAATGTGTTTAAAGCTGATTCAGCATGATGCCGGTTGTTTATATTAGCATCATCATCATCTTCACCCAATTCCTCTTCTTTTCCCTTCAGCTTTTTCTACGAGTTAGTTTATTTTTATTTTCTTTATAACTGTCTGGGATGTTTGTGTCGAAAGATGCGGCGCTCCGGTCTCTCACTACGCGAATAAAATAAAAATCTGAATCCTCCTCCCCGTCTACTGCACAAAAGAGAGGAAGGAAGTGATAGAGAAGGAAGAAAGGATTCACAGAGGGAGTTAAAAAAAAAAGTGGGAGACTCTGGGTGGGAGGGAGAGCGGTCGCCATTAGACATTTGCAGCGTCAGATGCTGTGCTCAGCAGCTGGGACACAGAAACACTGAGGGGGGGGGAAAAGATTCCCACCCTGGAAGGCTGCGGTGCTAGCTCCTGAGCTGAAGGTCTGCCCTCCAGAGACGGTATGCTATAACAGGGTTTAGGATCAATTATGTATAAGGAATGTGTCTGCTAGGTGTTGCCGCAAAGCTGTTTGAAGATGAGTTTTACTGCGTGTTGTGTTGGTGCTTTGGATGCTGCAGGTTTTAATCAGACAGATTCGCTTTGAGTTTACAGATTATAATTATTTCATTATTATGTTGTCTCTATGATTTGATGCTTTTTGTTTTGATTTTCTGCGCATCTTATTGTGTTGTCATCTAATAGCTATTGTCTGCACTGTGCTGTTCGGTCCATGTTCTGCTTCTCTCGCATCAGGTGTGTCAGGCAGCAGCACCATATGTTATGGCTTGAAGAGTTGATTATATGAGAAATAAAGGCTTTCCTGACAGTGGTGGACAGTAGTGGAGTCCATCAACTTGAGTACTGTACTTAAGTTCATTTTTTTGTGTATCTTTACTTGAGTAATTATTTTTGGGGGTACTTGAGATTTTCACTCCACTACATTTCTAGGAAGCTTTTAGTTACTTGTTACTTTTGGTTCAGCATAGTTTTGTAATCAGCTGTTGCTGTTTTTGTTTCTTGAAATGCAATTGGCCACACGCTGTGTTCCTCACAAGGGGAATCAATCACAGTCGTAGCTCACATTTAAAGATCTGGAGTCATCATCTTTGTTAACGGTCGCGAGCTGAGCTCCCACCTTTAATTAAAACAGAATCCAGCAATGGAGACGATTGAAGAAAGTGTAGAGAAACCAGTGCAACCATGACCTTATCCCAGCTCGATGTTTGAGATTTTAGCACTGAAAAATAGTTCCTGTCAGCTAAAACATCTTATGGGTTCACTGCGGACAAACTACATTTTATTTGTAGTTGAGTAGATTTGACCCTGAGTATCAATACTTTTACTCAAGTACTAGAGTTGAGTACTTTGTCCACCACTGCTTCCTGACAGGAAAAGCTAAGCAAAGCTATTTGTATAGAATTGCATTCAGTCTAAATGACAATGAATGTTTTTTCTTTGGTTTATCTTTCCATTTAGTTCACCCGCTTGTTTCATATGGGTGCAGAGAGCTGCTGATTAGCTCAGGAAGTTTACCAGACCAACATCTTTTCACCCTTTTCTCACTATTTTTTTAAACACTTCTGTCGTCGCCACATTTTTTCCTCCCTCACCTCGATCTGGTGGAGTTTACAGGTCTTTTTCGTCTCTGCACAGGCATGCCGGAGTCACGACACGAGTGAGAAGCTGCAGAGCAGGGAGGTTTTGATGTCGTTCCAAAACAATCAGATAAAAAAAAAGGTTTCTTAACATCTTTTCTGTTTTTTCTTCTTTTTACTCAAGGCGTTGTATTTTTTGTTTTCCCTCCTCTTGCCCTATCTGTTTCCACACCTCTTTCTTTTGCACTCTCCCTTTTTGTAAAGCTCAGTTTAGGCTTAAGGGTAAACGAGACTTGAGTCCATCCATTTTTCATGTCACCACGTGCCTGTAGATAAATAAAAGAACGCGTTTACATCCTGAGCCTCTTGCTTTGTCACACGACGCCTGCCCAACAAAAGAGCCGACGTAAAAAGTTGTTATTTGTACTATAAAAGAATTTCAAATGAATGACGTTTTGAGTAGCCTCGTATGGAAAAACTGTTAATCGCACAAACACAGTCTTAAACCCTAATTGTTGTTTGGATGTGATCGTGGGACTCTTTTGGTGCAAATGTTGTGGTGAATGTGAGCCTGGGCGGAGATGGGAGCGGTTTTGGGGAGTGATGGATAGGAGGAGGCAGGTCATGGAGTTTATGGACGTTTCTCTCGCACTCACAAACAGGCTCGCACACAGAGACATGTTCAGGATGTCACACGGGGCCCTTCGCTTGTGTCCAAACCTGCTCTCGAAATTCCCCCCAGCTTTATTTATCTCACACCCTCAGTTTCCTGTTTCATGAGCAGAAGAGCCGCGATCAACAGCTGCTAGATCACACCTGCATTTCATTCTGGTGTATGTCTAATCCAAGTCTGGAGCTTTTTTTTTTTTTTTGGAAGCACGCTGCTCCTTCAGATCCAAGCACTGATTAATAATCCCTTTTGGCTTTTAGGACTTTAAATAACTCGTGTTTAACATTGCGGTTATTTTAGTAAGTGAGGGTCTCAAAGCTTGCTAATAAAAGATGATACAAAAGCACAAAAATAGATCACCAAAGCATAGATGTTGGTGTTCAAAAGAGCTGCTATTGTCACTTTGCAGAGCTTAATGGCTTTTATTTACGGCAGTGGTGTGATTTGAAACATGAGGAGAAACCCGTGGGCTTAATCACGATCAGAATCTCTGAACTGATCGTGGTAATTTGAATGTCAGAGCTTGACAATAATAGCTCTAGCATTCGTTTTTGAATGCTTGTCATTTGTTTTTGTTACATTTTCTCTCTTCAGGCACCATGGATCTTACGGCGGTAGCCTCCCTCCACTGACCTCTCCTCCTCCCCATCCCTTCCTCCACTCGTCCCTCTTCCTCTAAACCCACCATCCCTTTACGGCACCGCCGCCACTCGGCTGCACCATGGCAGGGGAGAAGGGCCTCAACAAGCGAAGCGCCATGGACATCAAGCGCCTGGCGAGCCTCATCCAGAGAGGCACGGGGCGCCTGCTGGTGATTGACAGCCGGACGTTTTCCGAGTTCAACGCCTCCCACGTGCAGGGTGCCGTCAACGTTTGCTACTCCAAGCTGGTGAAGAGGCGACTGCAGCAGGACAAGGTGTCCGTCACCGAGCTGCTGCAGCCCAACGGCAAGGTGAAGGTGAGTTAGAGCTCCACGGGAGGATGGTTCGTGTGGAAGAGGCGCGTTTTTGTCTTTTCTTAATGCAGTGCTGAGTGTTGACCTCATGATTACACTGATTAGAAAGCATGTCATTAGACTTTGCAGTGACTTTGCAAAGAAAACTTGGAGATAATCTTCGTTGATTTGAAAATAATGACGTTATAGTTTAATGCACTGCAAAAATTGTCAATTTAACCAACACTTACCATCTTATTTCCTGCCAAAATGTATTTTTGATCTTGTTTTGAGACTGATAAGCAAGATCAGAATGTGTTAGATTATTAATTTTGTTAGCCTGACAATATATTTTTATTTCAAGAAGTCTTACAAAGTGCAATTGTCTTACTACACTGGCAGATTATTTCACTTAATTTGCAAACATTCAAACTATAATATGTTACAGGGCTATTCAATTTAATTGCTCAGGAGGCCACAGTTACTGCAGGCCAACAATACAGGGGCTGAACATCCAGCAATTAAAGTCAGAATGTACATAAATCAATTATTATAAAGATTACCTTTATAATAACCTATTAGGTAATAGGTTATTATTACCTATTATAGGTCATAATAACCTATTACCTTTGAACACAACATACAGATCCCAGTGTAATAAAAGAAGTGATAATAAAACAATACCAAAAACAAAAATAACACATTATGCCTCCTATTTAACACAAATATTATTTTAACATCTCTGAATTGCTATGGTTTTAAAGCAATTTTCTTTTTATTTTCATAGTTTTATCTTCAACTGCTTGTAGTTTTAACAGTCTTAGATGATCATAGAAATGATTTTTACCAGCTTCTAGCCAAGATTCTGATGCTTCTGGAGATACCACGCGTGTCTATGTCAAACTAAAACAACTTATAGTAAAGTAGAAAACTGGGAGTTTGAGCTTAATAGATAAATGAACCAGTTAAATGGCCCTGATCTAGTATTTTAAAACTTATTTTAGACGGCTGATTTTTGCAGAGGGATTATCTTATTTTTATTAAAATGGCTGCAATAAAACATGAAAACACAAAGGAAATGTTAAATGATTGTTGCCCAAAGATCAGAGGTCTCATTTCAAGCGTACTTTTTAAATAACCCACGAGGGCTGCTTGCCTTTTAATTCACGCACCGTTTTATTTTAGAGTGGTTTATTTCCTGACTCAGAAGTTTCAGATTCAGGTCAGATTATTATCGCTCTGAGTTACTGAGTAAGACTCCGCTTCAGCAGCCAGTCTCGTGTACTCGCCTGGTTCAGGATCATGCTAGTCCAGGCCTGCATCACGTCTGTGGGGGGCTATATTTGGCCCTCAGGCGGGGATAGTGCAGATTTGTAGCTTATCAGTGGCCCTGAAATCAGATCCTTGCATTTTCCATGACTTCTTCCTTGAATATGACCGAGTTTTTTCCATGGCCGGTCCACCTGTGGCATGCCGGCCTTCTGTATTTTTAGGCTCTGTGTGAAACTGAAGGAAGTATGAGAGGGGAAACCTTGGCAGGGCCGGTTTTGTCCCCCTCGTGTCGTTTCTTTGCATGAGCCTTTACATGACTGAGTAAAGCCAACAACGAGCTCTGGATGTCTTTCTTTTCTGGTTTCAGACATTATTTTTAACCGTTTGACTTTGCTACACGTCTTACAACAAATTGTGACGCTCGACAGGCTATTCAGATTGTTCTGTTAGGTGTGACCCAGAATGACTGTCCATAAAATCTAAATGTTTTTTGTTGTTTAACACCTTGGTTGCCAGGAGCAGATCAGAGAGGTGTGTCTTCTGTTGTGTAAAACACTTTTATGGCCTCCTCCTGTTTTATCTTCTTTAGACACGAGATTCAAATCTGTCCTGCTTTTGAAGCTGACAGTTAGTGAGAAGACAACCCTGCCCTCCAAACTTTAAATAATTGCATACAAATAGTTTAAAAATAAATATTGCGTTTTGTTTCCTAATTCTCTTCACCATACATAGGCTTTCTTTTTACAAAATTTAATAGAATTAACTGACTGCTGAGCCTGATTATTATGCTGTAGACATGATCTGCCTTGTCAGAAACACAAATAAATAAATATATATGTGACCCATCATATTGAAATGAGGATTAAGTCAAGTTTGGTCAAAATGATCTAATCAAATTTTCTGATTCCTCGCTTTAAAAGCTACATTTTGATACCTGAATCATTCTGATATCATAAGTGGATCCAGAGATAGTACCTAATTTGCCTTGTTGGTTACGATGATACATCAATGTTTGGTCTGAATCCTAATTTTATGTAAATTTATTTAGGTTTTTTTTTATGTCACTGTAAAGAGGAAACCTCAAGTATTATTTGTATATTAAGATTTCCCGACTGGAAAGAAAGAAAAACATTGCTAGCTCACAGGGAAAAATTCTAAATTTTAAGGCATTTTTTCTCAAATTCAGGTTTTTTGTTGCTACTGCTCAAAAAATGCTTCAAAAAATTTTTTTGTATTATATTTCAGACAGTTCATTCAAATGATCCATTGATAAGACATTAATTTGATATGTTTTGACAAAATGCAATTTTTGCACACATTTAAATTAAAACCCTATATCTGCCTATTTCTCCACATACAACTTTTGGACTTAAACTTCGTTTCGATGTGAGGGGTCACATAATTTTAATCACTCTTTGCTACGTTTGTAGATTTTGTTTAAATATTAGTAGATTTATACTTTGGTAGTAAAATAAGAATGATCATATCACTTATTTCATTTGTTTATAGCAAAATTACGACCGATCTAAATGAGAACATTTAAAAACGCTAAAGTATGGATTATTTTATTTTACTCCATTAAATAAAGTGACCTCCTGCTCAGCTGCCACATTAAACAGGTTTAAAGTGTTTCTGTGCACCTGCTGTTCTGACTCTAATTGCAAGAGCTTTATAGAGTCTTGTGCACATAAACGTCTTTTTACTCAGATCTTAGAATTCTGCTCGTGTGTTTAAAATGTTGATGATGCACGAGGAAATAAGCAACATTTAAAAGAGCTGGAAGCTGCAGCGGTGTGACGTTTGAAACATTTTGAATTTAGTCATGGGTATGAGTTTCATTATCGGCTTGAATGTGTTTCTATGTTGGGCTCGTCTCTGTGTGAGGCCCTGTGCTTGGCAGATGTCACACTGTGGCACCCAGCGGAGCCGTGCTTCCTCCTTTGTCTCGCTTTAATTCTCATGACGGCTCCGCTGCAAAACGTGGTCCGCGGCCGCTGCTGCTGACCTGTTCCTTCACAGTTTGTTTCCTCTGGCTGTCCACAGTTACACCGCGGCTGCTTTATTATCCATCCCCCACCCGCAGTAAAGAGGATAAGGCTTTTGATTAATGCTAAAGCTGGATAAGGCTGGAACCAGCCGGGTGAGAAGGGCGGGCCTGACAGACCTAGACTCCTTTTGTCATTGGCTAAGCATGACATCATCTCTTTTGTTTGGCCACTGGCAGGCCGCAGGTTGGGCACGTGCAGACTGGCTGTGCGGTGTTAGAGCAAGCTCTCAATAACCCCACTCACACACACACACACACAAGCGCACACACACAACCCCCACATGGCTCTGAGCATCGCCAGGAGCCGCCTCAGCCAGCCAAGACAGCAAAGGACACCATTGTGGCTCTTTGTTGAGGAAGTGAATGCAGGAAGCGGGAGAACAGTGTTGAGGGGAGTCATGGATGGGCTGCTGCCTCCGCCTCCTGCCCTCCTGCCTCTCGCCTAACATCCCATTGAGAAGTAATAGCCTGCATCCCCCAGGGTGCTGCATTCACCCTGCTTCAAAAAAAAAAACTCCCAGTTCTCACGTTAACTGAGCTGAATGACTATCTCAGCAGCAATGAAATCTGTGTCCTTTTTCTCCCGCAGATCAGATCTCATCAATTTCCTCTTTATTAATGATCTCCATCAGAGGCAGCGGGACTCTGTAGGTAACGCAGGGAAGGACTTTTGACTGGCGAGAGACGCCACGGGCTTAGTCATGATGGGGCTTCCTGGTGCTTTCTCTGACGAGCTGCTGGTTTTCTTGGTTTAAGCCTGGATAATCTTTGCTGCTGTGAGGGTGCAGCCGCTCAGGCTGTCTGACAGATGGACCAGAGGTTTTCACTGCCAGCAGCCAGCCCAGGGAAGCTCCCGCATGTGGGCCGCAGGCCTTGGCTTGGATCAAGTTATTTGGAGAACATGACACATTTTATTCTTACAATATTAAACGTTTTCTTTGTTGTTCTGTGGCTAAGTGCATGGAGAGAGGCAGAAAAATGACATAGGATTTAGATCTGTAACACCTAGGATAGAAACAATATTAGATGCAGCTTTAATAATGAGGTTTACTTATTAAAAATTAGGAAACGTGCATAAAGAAACTGACATAATTAGAAATAAAAGCAGAAATATATAAATGGACCAATAAATAAACCAATTAAATATAAAAAGGAGAACTTTACCTCATGTTTTATAATTTAATTGACCTTCATATTTATTTTTTCTGTCTTTGTTCCAAAAAATTTAAAAATATATATTTCTTTTTTTTTCCTTTTTATTACCTCCGCCAAGGGAGGAGGTAATGTTTTCGGTCGCGTATGTCTGTCTGTCTGTCTGTCTGTCTGTATGTCTGTCTGTCTGTCTGTCTGTCTGTCGTTCTGTCGTTCCTCCGTTCTGTCATTCTGTCGGTCTGTGGACAAAATTACTCAAAAACTTGTGGACGG
>JAUBOC010000011.1:21010770-21023469 GCA_032275365.1 Anablepsoides cearensis | reverse complement strand
AAAACAAGATCAAAAAGACTTTTTGGCTGGATATAAGATTTTAAAACTTGGTTAGAAAGACAGTTTTTGCAGTGTAAAGTGCTTTTTCAGAAAAATTTCCCAAAAAAACTCTTGCCAACATAGTAGCACTCACCCCATTGCAACATTTGCTTTTAAAGGTTTTTCTGCAAGACTTATTATTTTCAAATCTGTTTTTAAGGTTCGTAAAGGACAGGAGGCCGTCCATATCCCCCAACTTCAACTTCCTGGGTCAGCTGCTGGAGTTTGAGAAGGGTCTGCGCCTGCTACAAGCTTTAACCACTGACAACGGCTCTGAAAACAACTCGAAGCAAAGCTCGGAGGTGAACGGCGTCACCACAGGCCACCACAGCGGCTTCGACTCACACGTGGCCGAGGCGCACCTCCCGCCAGAACTCAAGCTCCCGTCGCCCAGTTCCCTCCAGCAGGGCTTCAACGGCCTGCACCTCTCCGCAGAGAGGATTATGGACACGAACCGGCTCAAACGCTCCTTCTCCCTGGACATTAAGTCGGTGTACTCCCCCAACAGTCCGCACTGCCTCAACATGGCGCCCACGCATTCTGAAGACATCCCCAAGCTGTGCAAACTCGACAGCCCAGGGACAGGCACCACCAATGGGGTCTGCTCTCAGTCACCCCTCCTCGACAGCCCCAGCTCATCCGTCTCTCCGTTCCCCTCTCCAAGCAGCGGGGGGAGCGTAGGAGGCCTGGGGCTCGGTGGAAGCGAAGGAGTCCATCGGTCTGGTGTCTCCTCTTCCAGATTAAGGAGAAAAAACAAGCACAGCTGTGGAAGTTCTCCGGTCCACACCCAAACCAATCAAGCTCCTCAGTCCCTCAGCCTGCTGCTCGACCACAAGAGCCCCAGTCTGGACGACAACCTGAAGGGCTCCCTGCTCCTCTCACTACCGTCCCTGCCCGCTGTGGGGTCCGAGGCCATGTGGACCAAACACAGAGACACTGTTCAGGCGACCACGCCAGTCACCCCAGTTACACCGACCACAGACGCTCCCTGGCATTTTGGGGCCGAGGAAGGCGGCGAGCGGGAAATGGAGCTGGGAGGAGGCGACGGCAGGGGAGAAGAGTCGTCGCAGCGCTTCGGGAGCAGCTCGGCGTACGTGGCCTTCGGGTGCAGCGAAAGCGTCCGGTTACGAGAAAAATCCCAGCCGCAGACGCAGCGAGACCACTGGGACTCGACGTCGTCCTCGGCGGTGAGCAGCAACTCGCCCGCGCCCGAGAAGCAGTTCAAGCGGCGCAGTTGTCAGATGGAGTTCGAGGAGGGCATCTCTGAGACCAGGTCCAGAGAAGAACTGGGGAAAATTGGAAAGCAGTCGAGCTTCTCCGGAAGCATGGAGATCATCGAGGTGTCCTGACAGATAGTGGGCGTTTTGTAGAGCTGCCCCTTTGTGGGGCAAACATGGACCTGTTCGAAGGAAGCGCAAGCAGAGGACTTATGAAGCGGAGCAGAGAGAGTTTCTTTGTGTTCCACTCACACAGTGTTAAGACTCCAACAGAGGGAAGGACTAAAGCAAACTGAACGTTAATGTGAAAAGGTAGCAAACTAGGATTTACACCCGGACCGACAGAGCCTCAGATGTGCTGCTTAGTTGACCATACCCTGAACACCTCTTTGAAATTTGAGGTAAAGTCTCCGATTGGGGGGGGAGATAAAGGGGATGACTGCTGGTACTGTATCTTTAAATGTTTATGAGCTCTGTCACAGATTAAAAAAAAAAGAAATACTCCCAGGCAAATGTCATGCTGCATCCTTGCATCCTGAATATATAAAAAACCCCTGAAATTTGACAGAGCTCAGACACAAACTGTTTGCCTGTGGTTAAATGTAGTGTGCTTCAGTGGGTGTGTAGCTTGTGATTTTAACCCTCCCAATGCTTCACCCCTGTGTCAGAGAGCCTCGGCACCATGCACGTCCACATCCACCGCCCCCTGTGGCTCAGCCTGCCCCGAATGCTGCAGAATATCATCGACCAAGGTGGACTCCTTTACAGTACGGTCTTCTCACATCATTACAGCACAAGGCGGGGGGAGAGCCCCTAGGAACTTTAACAACGGTACTGCTTTCAAATAATGAAGGATCCTCAGCGTTTTGTTGACAAAAAGACTGAGTCAAAGACTCGTCGTGATGGACAGCCCGCCCCTTAAAAAATAAACGAAGCACAGAGACTTTTCGGACTGTTCCAAGTGTTAACAGCATGACGGGACTGAAGTTTGGGGATTCTCCCTCTCGTTGAACCCAGCCACCACCCATGGTCACCAGTGAGCATGCACCTGAGAGGCCGACTCCAGACAGACAAATACTATATATACAAAATGAATATATATAGCAATTTTAATGAACTTCTGTTCGGTTATAGTTTTAATTTATTGTATTGCTTCATTCTGGTAATGAGAAATAATATAAAGTTTTGTGGATTCATTTTTTTTCTTTTGTTGACTTATTATTATTATTATTATTATTATTATTATTATTATTATTATTATTATTTGCTGTATGGTATTTATGAACACACACTCATACAAATACACACATTTAACAAATTCAACCGAGCAATATGTGCTGTTTTTTCTTTAGAGAGAGTGATGTTTGACTTTGAGATGCACTTTTTTTGCTTTCTGGTCGTCAATTACTTTTCACACCCAGTCAATGGGATTTTTTTTGTCTCCATTTTGCTAAAAAAAAACATAGATTTTTTTTTACCCTGGTTGAGGGCTCAAGTATTGACTAAAATGACTGTTTTTAGTTTTATGTGCACAGAAAAGGCAGATAGCCATACACACTCTGGTCACCCTTTCAGTTCAACATGAGGGCTTGCATGGCAACAACTTTATGCAAACAGACACATTGATTCACAAGTTTAGGATAACACATCAAAAACAGGCCCAAATCCACCCTTTTGTTCATTCTCAGGGGATCTTACAGGGAGCCAAGCCCAACACAGGGTACACAGCTGCTGGGACATCAGCAAAGTGCATGTTCATAAAGCCTCTCGTGCGCGCTCTCTATCTGTTTTCTTTCACAAATCTCCAAAGCTGTGATCAAAACAGCAGAATAACCACGGACAGGAAAGGATAAAAAAATTAAATAAAATCAGGATCTTCAACTTCTGAGGTGGGAAAAAAAAGAAGAAACTTTGCTCTCCTGGTGCGAGACGGTTATTTATTTATGATGTAATTAATGTTTCCTTTTCTTTGACCCTTGATTAGCTTTAATCTCTGATCTCTGACCTTTGACCTTATGCTGCTACAGCTACAAGTTCAGATCAAGCCCCGTGTGTCCCACCTTTTCTCACCTTCTTCCCAATATTTTGAAGAAACATTGTGATTAACATTTATGCTATGTAACAAGGATGATGCAGGCTGTCCCATTTGCTAAATTCTTAGTGTATTATTATTATTATTATTATTATTATTATTATTATGTAAATAGCAACCATCTAAGAACACTGATGAAGTTAGATGAGTTTTGTTTTTTTTAATGAAATCCTGATATCTAGGATTTAGGATAGGCTGCTTGATGCAAAAATACCTCAGGTTCTATTGAAAGGCTTTTCCTTCCCCTGTACATGTTTTGTGAAAATAAGACAAAAATACAAACATGACAAAATACAAACTCTTGCCTGCTTCCTTTTTTTTGTGTGTGTGTGTTTTTTGCCTGGGGGTCCACCAAAAGAAACCAACAACACCCAGAGTCCTGCAGACGTCTGCTGAGCGCGTCTTTAACCACAGATTTGATGTTTTCACCCGTGTGAGGGTGTCCGTGTGCCTGAATGAAAGCTAATATGTAGCCATATCAAGCTTTTTGGTTCATCATTTTAGCCTAAAATATCAGAATAAAACTTTTTTTTAAAATTGGGACACTGTTTAAAATGCGACTGAAAACAAATTGCTGAGCATTTGTTAGGAATCCAAAACAATAGTGTCATCAAAAATTCTTCTTCAATCCTGATAAGTGATATCTGTGACCGAACGCATCATACTGAGAATTGGGTCAAATTTGGTCCAAATGAACGAAGCACATTTTTAGATTCCCGACTTTTACGCTTACATTCTGATCAGCAGTTTCAGAGATATGCCTGAATTTGTCTTCCTAATCAGAATAACTTGTTGATATTTAGTCTGAATCCTATTTTTAGGTTAATCTAATAAGTCAAGTTTGATGTCTTTTTAGAGAGAACGCTCAAACAATATTTGGATCGAGAGTCTCTGCCTCAAGTGGAGGAGTTTAAGTGTCTGGGTGTCTTGTTCACAAGTGATGGTAGGATGCATTGATGGATTGGGGCCTCATCCTCAGTAATGAGGGCGTTGCTTTGGTCAGGCGTGGTGAAAAAAGGCAAAGCTCTCGATTTACTGTCTTTGTTCCAACCCTCACCTATGATCCACGACCCATGACCAAAAGAATGAGATCCCGGATACTAGCAGCCGAAATGAGCTTCCTTCGTAGGGTGGCTGGGCTCAGACATAGGGTGAGGAGCTCCGTCATCCGGGGAGAACTCGGAGTAGAGGCGTTGCTCCTCCACATCGAAAGGAGTCAGTTGAGGTGGTTCAGGCATCTGATTAGGCTCCCTCCTGGACGCCTCCCTTTAGAGGTTTTCCGGGCACGTCCCACTGGTAGGAGGCCCCGGGGAAGTGTTGCTGGGGGAGAGGGATGTCTTTGTTTCTCTTCTGGACCACGGATAAGCGGAAGAATATGGAGATTTGCCAGCAGGACAGAAAAAAAGCTTTGCTATCTCGAAGGTAAAGTGACAAAAATGTATGTTTTTGTTTTGTTTTTGTTTTTTTGGTCAAAACAGGATGTAAGAAAATTAATACGCAGAAAACCGATTAAGTTCTCAGATAAATGTTTATTTTAAGGCCTAAAGTCTGAGTATAAAACATAAAAGCCATTGGCAATTTGCCCCGTTCATCACAACACAGTACCAAATAGATTAGGTATTTGTCATTTGTCATTGAAGCATAATTCAAAAGGACAAATACATTTTATTTTCCTCAGTAAACAGAATATAGCAGAGCTAAAGTAGTTTTTTAGAAGAATAAAAAAAAAAAACATGGTTCCTTGTTTGCAGCCACATTTATTGAACGTTTGGTGTTATCTCTGCTTCCTCCTCTCACTATCAACCCATAATAAAAGACAACAGGTTCCAGGTGTTTCCCTGCCCGTCCCATCAGTGTTTGTCTGTGGGCTCGGGAGTTACCCTCCGTTTGGTGAAGGTGTGGTGTTTGCCAACGACATAACGTATTTGAACAGTGCCTTTACCTCCAGGGACGGGAGAATGAGATGAGGTAATGATGTGTGTTTGTGTGAGAAAAACCCAGAGAGGTATTTGCCCCGAGAGGATTCAAAATACAGTGATGTTATAAAGTTAATCCAGCAGCAGCTTCAATAATCGTCTCAATGGGGTTTTAATTTCATAACGTCATTATGGAGTTTCAACTTCTGCAATCAAAACTCTGTTGTTGTTTGTACCAAGCCTATAGTCAGTGTGTTCTGGAGGAGAGAAGAAAAATGTGCAATATATAAAAAAAAAGCATAACTAGTTCACACAATCAGCTTCCCTTCAGCCTTTTTGTTGGGTTGAATAAGATGAGAAGAGGTAATGGTATTAACAGGATCTCCAGCTGAGCCCCTCTGGTTGTCTTGTGTGGGTTGTACTGTCTATGACCACCACGGGAATTCCCCTCTGATAAAACCAGCATCTCAATGAAAAGCAAAGCAAATCCTCCTCTTTTCTTTCATTCAGACTCTCTATTACAAGCTCTGTGGCTGCCATGTTGGTGTGAGCATTTATTCCAGATCATACCGGATAATCCTTTTATTATGTGCTTCTTTCTTGTGTCTTTGTGTGTGTGAGTGTGTGTGGACACGTTTTTGCTATATGGTTGGGACAATTTTCCAGAAAAACACAGTGTGAACCCAATGCTCCTCGTGGGGACCAGAATCTGTTACAGATGCAGATTTTTGGTCAGGGTTCGGTTTAGGGTAAGGGTTCAGGGTCAGGGTTAGGCTAAAAACGAGTGAAAGTCAATGCAAAGTCCCCACGAGGATAGAAAGAACAATTTGTGTGCGTGTGTCTTTCTTTCAAGGTGCCCCCAGCCTGCATTAGATCGATCTGCATCTCAGGTAACCTGCCTCGTCTACAGTCTCTCCCCCCGTTGTGCTGCTGCCTGCACTTCTGAGCAGGGTTCCTGCCGCTAATGTTCCCTGCCCCCAAAATAGCTTTTAAATTAAATATTTCATAGCTGTTTTCTTGTTTTGCTTCTTATCGTTTACGTCCCAACTGACCCCAGTGATTTTTGGCTTATAAACTTTTACATCCTTGTAAGTTTAATATTATAGCAGAAACGTTAGAGTATCGCTGCTCAAAGTGCTACAAGATGCACCTGAAGTGTTGCAGTCACTTTAATGCTATAGTCACAACTTCTTATTCAGCCATCTGTAGACATACAAAGCAGAAGAAAAATGTAGAAGTAGCCAAAAATGATCTAAATGCAGTGATGGGCAGCACTAATCTCAAAATTTGTTCCCTAGCCCTAAAACACTAACTCAAATATATCCCCTAATTCTAAAGCACTAACACACTGAAAATTTTAGCAAAAGCTAATTGTAAAGCACTAAAATAACCCAGTCAACTCATCAACATTCTTCAACAGACGTGAGTCCCATATTGACATGTTGCTCTGTAAAGACTTATTGACACTCCACAGCCGTATTTGAGTTCAATGTGTTGTCACCTGGTGGATAAGTGACACACATATGAACAAAATGTGTGACAGCTTCCACCCTCAGCTGTGAATAATAACGATGATCAATAACATTTATAGACCTCAGTGCTTCTAGATTTAGCCTATAAATTTAGCAAGTGCTAATCCACCAATAAATTTTAAAATTAGCAAAAGCCATAAAGCACTAATCAGAAAATTTTAGTGCTTTAGGGGAACTGTGCCCACCACTGTCTAAATGCTAATCAAAAATTCAAGATGGCCACCACAGCTAACATTAAAAGGCTATAATTCAGCATTTTTAACACTTATTTGGATTAAATTTGTTGTGGAGTAGCTAAGAATGATCACATGTCGATTGTAAATGCTAATCCCAAATTAAGCTAACCACTAATGCTAATGCTAATTTTACATTGGGCTATAATTGAGCTACTTTTAAACATATACATAGCTAAAACTATTAGTACAGTAGTATCAAAGACTGATCTTTAACAAAATCTAAATGCAAATACATAATTCAAACTCCTGAGTTTATGGATATACAAATAATTATAATAATAAATCTTGTTTAGTGTCGATAGAAAAGTTTATGTAAACTGATTTCAAGCATTGTTTGCCAGTCTGCAAGTGTGTGTGTGTGTGTGGGTGTCAAAGTGTGTGTCCTCCCCTCTCCCAGAGGCTGATGGGTACCAGACGTATGCAAAGGGCTGCCTGGCGCCTGCTCACAGGCCTTTTATATGGAAACAGTTAGTAACTGTTACGTCAGCAAGTTACAGCACTCTTTTCCACTCACACGCACTCACCTATCATTACCAAACATACCTTCTTTCTTTTACAGCCTCTCCTTTGTGTGTGTTGCTTCTCTTTGACCGCTTTCATCTCAAACCGGGCCCTCGCCGCGCACACTTGTTGCCCGAAAGTTGCGTCAGCGCAGCATTCCTCGCTTTCCCCCCATGTCATTAAGGATAACTGATTCCAAGCTGCATTTTTTGCCCTTTTTTCTCCCCGTCGTCAACTCTTGTCCTTATATAACCCTGCAGTCTGGCAGTCCTCCTTACTTCTCTGGGTCTGACTCCCTCCTCACTAACCTCTCCATCATCCCGAACCACCCCACATGCGAGCAGGCAAAAGAGCTGGTCTGTAAACACGATTTCAAGGCCAAGCAAATAGACCTTAAAATTCTCCTACACCTTGCTGAGTTTATTTTTCTTTCTACAACCGCAGATCCAAAATAGTCGGAGGGCTGTGTTAAATGTAAATAACAACAGGATGCAATGATTTGCAAATCTCATAAACCCGTGTTTTTTTGTTTTTTTTTTCAAAATGGAACATATTAAACTCATCAAGTTGTACCAATTTTAGAAAAACAATATTTTGAATTTGACGTCATCAATACATCTCTACAGCGCCGATGGGCAACAAAAGGCTGTAAAATGTGGTATAAATAATAAAAGAAGTCACAAATTAAACAATTTTTATAACCACTAATTGCATGACAGAAATAGCACATGACAAAGTACTGCCGTACATCACACACACATTGAATAACAATGAGATTAAACATACTCTTTATGATTTTTATCCCGCATTGCAACCACACTCCCATCAGATGCTGCCCCTTTGTATGGAGGAAGTCCTCCATGTTTAGCTAAGTCCTTGCACAGTTCTGAAGCTCCACCTGGCTTTATTGGGTGAGCTGATTACAGTATTTATTCATGTAAAATACTAGAAATGCAACCCTAAAAATCATCCATAAAGTGTGTGTGTGTGTGTGTGTGTGTGTGGGGGGGGGGGGGGGTGATCCTACTATACTCTATCAGACACCATGTTGATCATCATTGATTCACTGATTTATATTTCACACAACAACCCTGGGATTAGGGTTGCATGATATTTTGCAACACATGCAGGATAACTGAAGTCAGTTGTTTGTTTCGCTGAGCATCAGGCCCGTCTAAGGCCTGTGGTGAAGAGGATTCCCCTGAATCTCAGCAGGCCTCAGGTAATCCAGCTTAATGCTGTTAGTGTTATGGCCACCTGTGTGTTACACACTGCAGCATTGCAGCAAGACGAGAGGGGGGGTGTCTAGACTGGCAAATCACTGGAAAACAAAGAAAGCCTGCGAGTGGCGCGTTGGACTGTCTGCAGCTTTTGATTCGAACGACAAAACTGCTCCCAGATTCAGGTCGTGGTGGTGACTGGGTCCTCACAAGAGAAAGGTTTCATATCATTTCTCCATTTGGAAAAGCAGGGGTGCGTTTGTTAATGAGGTCTGATTTGTGCACAAAGCAACACCAGGAAGCAGACTCACACTTCTGATTACTCAGGCAGGTGCTGTGTAACTGACTGCTGCCATCTGCTGCTGGCTCCCAGTCAAAATCAGCAGCTTTGTCCTCTGACAGGAAGGTGAAAGGCGATCGATACTTTTGTTCCACGAGTGAAACGCCAGCAGCAGCAGACTGAGCGCGCACCGGGCCTCATGTTTCGCTTAGCCCCCCACTTTTTGTTTTTTTATTATTCAGGAGTGAAAGTAAATGAGAAGGAGGGAGAAGGTGTGCGATCTTGGTTTCCTCTCTGGACCCTGAGCGTGGCAGCTCTCGGTGTAACGAGTGTGTTTGTTTCAGAGTGCTGACTGAAGCAGCTGGCGGCTGCTGACATCTGTCTGTGTCGTTCTCACGTTGAAACACACTGCAACTCTTTCCCTCCCTTTCACCACATCGGCCCCATCAGCACTATCTGCTCAGGTCCAAACCCCATCAGGGTGTCAGCACACACACACACACACACACACCTACACACACACTGTGCCTGTTACTGTAGTCAGCAACACATCTCATATCCCAGCATCTGCTCCTTCAGAAGCTCCCGACCCGCCACAGAAGAAGTGTTTCAGATGGTTTTAGGTCCTGCTGAAAGTTGAATCAACATTCCTGTCAAGAATGAACTTGAGTTTATCTTTAATTATTTATCAGTCCCTCCATTAGATCTGATCTTTTAGCTGCTCCTTTCTGCAGGGGTCATCACAGCGAGCACATTTACACCGGATGCACCTCCTGACACCAACAGAGCTCAAACACACAACTCTAGGTTTATGAGACCAGAGTCATGGCCATCAAGCTGCCAGGACCTAGTTGGAATATTTTAAATTTGTTTATTAAAACCCAAGTCTGTATATATTCTAGATATTGCAGGCTACGGGTTGTAAATTTAAAAAAGTAAGTATGCAAAGGTCACAACTTCCATAAGATGCTGAAGTTGTGGATGTTTTAATCTGCAGATTGTTCGGTTTGAACAGATCATTTTTTGAAACACAAACACACTCAAGATCATCCATTTTTCCTTCATATGTTTTATAGCACAAAGCTTTTTCTGCAAATTTCATCAATTTATACTTTTTGAAATAGTTAGCCTTTTCTGACATTTTTTTTCTGATTGAAAATGAATGGAGCTCAACTTTTTCTGCTTTGTTTTTTTACTTCTTTGTGTTAATTTCAGCTTCCTTCAGCTTATTTTCTTTGCTAATTTTAGCATTTCCTTCTGCTTTTCAGTCATCTTTCGGATGTTTTCTGCTATTGTGCTGATTTAAACAGTTTTTTGTACTTCTATCAGCTTCTTTCTGCTAATTTAAGCTTTTAATGCTTCTATCAGCTGTTTTCTACAATTTAAGCTACTTTTTAGCTATTTCATCTAAATTCCCATGTTTGTGATAACTTCAACTTCTTACTGCTTAATTCAGGAAATGAGCTCTTATTATCAATGTGCTAGATTTAGTTTTTTTTCAGCTACTTTTTAGCTGTTTTTCTGCTAATTTCAGTTTTTTGGCTGTTCTAAAACAAATTGCAAAATGTTTTGCATATCTTTTTTTTCGCAAACATCTTTCAGCATCTAGCATTCACACTTTATTTTTGCAGAAAATGCTAATTCTTTTGTTTTCATGAGTAGAGAATGAATAAAACTTGAATTAAAGTTCATAGTTTCCTTCTTTGTAGTTGCCTCCTGCAGATGTTTCCACTGAAAGAGTAAATCCTGACATTTCTGATTATCAAAAAGAAAAAAACATGAGAAAAGTTTAAATGACACCATTTTAGGTGGATGTTCAAACAAATTTACGATCAGACGTGATGATTGAGCTCTTATAGATGAAGATGAATCTTCATCAGCAGCTCTGTTATCATCTCTCCTCTCTCCATGACCTCAGAACCACATGCAAGCTGTTCCTTCAGGCTGAAAGTGACTTCATGTCTGATTTTGTTTGAAAAAGAAAACAGGACAAAGGTTAAAACTTTGGAAAATGTACTGAATTAAAAAAAACTGCTATTTAGCTGGTTTGATTCTTCAGCAGATTCTGGCTTTTCTTGTACACATTTTAATCTAAAATGCTTCTATTGTTCTTAAATAAAAAAAATCAAAGCAACGCTGAAATGGCTCTCTGCTCTCCTCCACGCCATCCTCCTGGAGTCAGGTAGGCCTGCAGACATGACTAATGTGGCTACGACTGACTCATACGCTGAGACTTCAGCCGTGGAGCCAGCGATGACACAAGCAAATGCGCAAACACACACACACACACACGCGCAGGAACACACACACATTATATATGCTGAACCAACACACAGGCAGGCAGACTTTGTGGTGCCGACAGTCTGAAACCCAGTCATGCCATTATCAGGACCTTATATTATGTGATCAGTACTGAGAAACTGGAAATGAATCCATCAGCGGTGAGATCACACATCAGCACACTTATTTGCCTAAATGAATGTTTATCTGTTTTTCCTTCAGAACGTAATTATGACCACAGAGAAGTAGTTCAGAGGCGAGCGTTTTAATAAGCACATTCAGAAACACCCTGCAGTCAGAACTCCTCGTCGAGTTATACATGGGAAAATCCAGCAACATTCTTTTCAAAGTTTCTTTTATTACAAATCATTCATCTGCTGTGTAATTTATGTAAATGCTCAAACGTGTACACACACACACACACACCTCGCTGCGTCTTTTGAACATTTATTATTCATGCAGGAGTAATGTGAGGTGTCTCGCTTTTAATGCTGCTTAATGGCTTTTTAGGCTTCCTGTGCCTGTTATAAATAAATGATTTCAGTCACGGTGCAGCCAAAGCTTCACTTAGCCTGCAGCGTTCAGCTGATCCATAGGTGTGGGACGAGAGTGGCTCTGCTTTGAACAACACATCGTAATGTTTGTTTCTGCTTCAAAAACTACTTTTTAGGGTTTAGAGGTGAGTCTAATCTACAATGTGCCTCAGAACAACTTTTAATCAAGATGATGTAGTTACTGATACATATAGTCAACTCAGAAAGTGAACAACAAAAAGATGTGATCAGAACTGATCAGGCTTTAAATCAGGCACACAAAAGAGAAAAACAACTAATTCATCAAAGTTCTGTAATGGGAAACTGAAAATGTGCAGAGTTTCAGTTTATGTCATCAGTATAATGACACAGAGTCTAATAATTCATGTTATTTTAACTTCTGATGATGTGTGTTCTGATAACATGTGAGAAGATTTCTCTCCTTTGTTGCCTGCAGAAATTAAAACCAAGGATGTTCATTTCATGTTTAATTTTGTTTGTCTCGTTTGTCTCTATGTGTCCCTGTGAGGGACCTGTGACCTGTTCAGGTGTACAGCACCCCTTACACACTGACAGATGGATATGGGCACCAGTGACCCTGAAAGGAAAAAGTGGGTGAGGATGGATGGACGGACAGACAGACATTACACTTCTTTGCTTTAATAAACTCCTGGGTTGCTTTGGCTTTATGCTTTGGGTCATATATTATATGAAACGAGGACCAATCAGTTTGTCTGGATCTGAGCACACAGTCTGGCTCTGAATACCTCAGAATCCATTCAGCTGCTTCTGTCCTGTGTCACATCATCAATAAACACTAGTGACCCAGTGCCACTGGCAGCCATGCATGCCC
>JAUBOC010000011.1:20991255-21010137 GCA_032275365.1 Anablepsoides cearensis | reverse complement strand
GATAGATAGATAGATAGATAGATAGATAGATAGATAGATAGATAGATAGATAGATAGATAGATAGACAGACAGACGAATGGATGGATGGATGGATGGATGGATTTTATTTTAGTAGGTTTTGTTATAAAGTGTTGAAATCTTGTTTTTATTTTACACAAATATTTTTTTCTATTTCCAGAAGTGAGAAATGTTTACTGACATTATTTTTGGTCCTTTGTGTTTGTGTTTATCTTTAGGTTTTTTTCCCTTTGGTTTTATTTTCTGTGGGTTGTGATTCTTTTGTTTAGTCCAGTTCTTTGTGTTTTGATTTGTTTAGTCTTCTTCCTTGTGACATCAGTCAGTTCATTCTCCTCAGTCCTGCCACGCCCACCTTCACCTGTCCTCAGGTGTCTCCACTCACCAGCCTGTCTATAAAGTCTGCAGTTGTTTGTGTTCTCTTGTTTTTTTTTTTGTAAGTTTTTTTTTTCTTCCACATCAGCCTTTTGTTTTCTCGTTAAATAAATCTCTTGTTTTTTTAGACAGAAGTTTCCTTGTGTCAGTCTGACTTCCTGGAATCATCCTCCACTGACTGTGACATCCACGTCAGAACCATCTGGTTTTAAAAGCTTAGGAGACTAGAGAAGTGTGAGAACTGGGTGAAGGTCATTTCAGTTTAATTTGATCGAGTTTTGTAAGATTTTTTTCCTTCTGAGCTTCTCTAACTATTCTTTTGAAACAAATGTTATCAGTAAACTGTTCCGTCATGAGCTCACAGTAACCTTTAGTAACCTGTTTCACTGTCATGCTTTAGTCTCATTGCTCTTTAGCTTATTTAACTTTAATATGTTGTTCAGGGTTGCTTATTATCACAGTAAAAACACAGGCATTAAAAGATACAATGTTTTTTAATGCAAGATTTAATATGTACTGTATTTGTACTTGTAGTTTTGTTTTAAGGTAATTTTGTGTTTTTGGTTTCATTTCTGAAACTGTGAAAGTGTTACCATAATGACTTTCCCTACAGTTCATTGCTTTAATTATAGTTTTAAAAATAAAAAAAACTCTTGTAAGATGTTAAAAGTGCCATTATGTTTTATGATTTTCTGCTTCTTCGACAGTTTAAATTTTACTGAAAACAAGGTAAGTAATGCCTGAAACTAACAAGATGGAAGGAGTGATTGTTACACTGAACAACTTTTAAGTACTTTTCTGACTGAAATGCTCACATTTGGCACAAAACAGGTTCAGATTTCTCTCATTCACCAGGCCGGCTGGGATAAAGTGGAATGGGAACACATCGACCCCCTGAAATAGCTCAGTATTGATGAGGGGATGCATTACAGGAAGTGACCTTGGCAAACTCAAACGAGCACCTGACCAGAGCGCGGCTCGTTTTTCCCACAGAGCTCATCTCTGGCACCGGTTGCAGATGTTGGTTGTGTGTCTGTGTGAGAGGTAAACATGGTTCATTCAAGTGATCTGATGACATCACTGATGTCTGATTATGACAGATTTTTTTGGGAGAAATTATTATTAGCATACTTCCTTCAAACTTACTGGGTTTATTCTGATTTAAAGTGAGAGAAGAAATAAATAGTTGTGTCTTTTTATACAGTGTATGTAAACACTTGGTTTAGCTGAATGTTGTTGTTGATAACTATTTTATTTAATTTTAAACAACGTGGTCATAACAAATAAATAATATCACAAATTTTCTCAAATAAGTTTAAAGTAAATAAAAAAAATAAACTTGATAAATGATTAAAGTGTTCTATATCATATTAAACTTATATCTCTTGGTTTTTATTTTCTAGTGCCTGCATTAACTAAATAATTGATGAAAGGTAGATGCAGCTTTTAGTTATCGATTCCAAAACTGCCTTATTGTGAAATAAATATTTAAAACGTTCATTTTAAAATATTAAACGGTGTGAAATTTTATCACCTTTTTGACAAGTGAAAGAAAATGTTTTTAATTTAAAAACTTCCGGCCAATTCCTCCAGCAGCAGTGAGGTCAACAATTTATCCCACACCGCCCCCTTGTGGTCATTTGTGTAGCAACACCAGTTTGGAACGAATAATCCGCTTCCTGTCAATCACTAACGTAGTCCCGCCTCCTTCTGAGGTGATTGGCCGGCTGCTGGCTGCTGGAGCGTTAACGAGCCAATCACGAAGCTCTGCCTCCTGTTAGCAGGGCTTGTGTTCTGTATAATAATCCCGTTATTTATAGATGGGTGAGGATTTATGGCGGAGCCGGCAGGGAAGAGGAGGAGAAGCGGAAGGGTTAACCAGACGGAGGAGGGGGAAACTTTCAAGGTTTATGAAGGTTATATCTCACTCTAATGATCTCTCAGAGACAAAGAGGCTGGATGAAGGACTTATCGATCAAGTCGTCTCTATAGTTATCTGATTGATGCTGTTTTCGTAAGGAGGAAAATAACAGGAAATGGAAAAGGAGAACTATAAATCATTTAAAGGGTTGATTTCAAGCCTTATGTGATGAAGAAAATATCTATTTGATTAACAACATCACATACATTTTGGGACATATTTCTCTTTCTTTCTTTCTTTCTTTCTTTCTTTCTTTCTTTCTTTCTTTCTTTCTTTCTTTCTTTCTTTCTTTCTTTCTTTCCCCTGTAGCCTACTTTCCTCGTGTAAAATTAAAAAAAGAAAATCAATGTCACAATCAACATAACCCTTAATTAATTTAATTCTCTCATGTCCAACAAACTGTCCATGAGGGCCTGGAGGCAGATAAAGGTCATTATGAAATCCTCTTTGCCAATTGCTGTTTGAAACTATTTACTTCAATACTTTCCCAGATATATTAAATGCAATTTTGAAAAGTGGGTTTGTACTCAATGTAAACAAATCACTCAGCTCAGTTCACTAAACCTATGTGGAAGCTTGAATCACCTGATTGACCCACATTAGGCTGGCTGTATTCTGTGTACACAACTGACTGACAACTGAGTGGTAGCTCCTTTTGTTTCTGAATTTAAATGGTTGTCATTAAAAATGTTCATTTTCACCAATTTATTTATATTAAGCTGATGATGTCACTCAAAATCTGCAAAAGCTGCAGAATAAAATGGTCTTCTACATTTAGTCAACCTTGAGCGGTGTGTTTATGATTCCTCTGATGCAGTGAACGCAACAGACATACAGTCTGCTCTGAGAGGAGACAGTCTGTTCTTCAGAGTCATTATTAAAGTAGTTGACTGACTGCAACAATTCTTCCGTTTCCCAAAAACATGTTCTTGTTTTCTTGTTGGGTAAATTGTAGCAAAGTTTGGATCAGTAAGTTCATAAGGAGCATATTTTAAAGGGGACATATCATGCAAAACCCACTTCTTTAGCACTTAAATACATTTAGTTGATGTCTCTAGTGCAGACCATTAGTCTCTCCTGGTGCGGCATAGGGATCTTTATGTTCTGTTTGGATCAAATTTGTCATCCCGCTCAGCTTTTTTTCTATACCTAAGAGGGGTGGGATGTAAAGTGCCTCATTTGCATTTAAAGAAACTGCATCTAAATTAGTTGCTCTCAGACACACCTCAGAACAGGGGTGAACAAGGGGCTTGTAGAGTTACAGTAAGGAGGAATTCAGGCCAAAGCAATGCAATTCAACTTTATATAGACCCCAACCGAAGGATTTTAATGTGAAAAATGATTTTAAAGTATGATATGTCTAAGCTTGTGTACAAAATTTATAATGAAAGTTTTTTTCAAAAATGTTTTGTACAAAAGATGTTGTTGGCTCATTTTGTTATAAAAGGTTATTTTGATGTAAAACCTGGGATGTCCTGCAGGGACAATTTTACACAAAAGTCTTACATCCAGAGGGGGAAAAAAAACAGATCCATGATCATTTTCTTTTTTATTTTATCACCTTTAAATTCTGAGATTTATCTCTGCTATATAGAAAGGTTCAAATCATCTGATGCATTTCCTAGATTTGATCATGCATTTTAGGATATACGCATGATATGATATATACTGGGATCATTATAAGACCATGATCACAAACTTAGTAACGATTTCATTTTGGTGTTATGTTTGAGAACAACTGTGAATTTTATGCCTTTCCTATGACTAACCTAAAATGTTAATTCCGACATAATATTACATTATCAGCAAAAGTCAAAAATACATTAGCCTTTGATTTTGCAGAGATGTTTGACAAATTTCATATATTATTTATATACTTTAGTACATTGAATATGTACTTTGTTTACATTGAGCGCATACCCACATTTCATAAATGCATATCGGTATATATAGAAAACTACTGGAGCAAACCTTTTCAAACTGCAACATATAATATGATTCAGGATAATCTTTTTAAAGTTTGATTTGATTAGTAAGAACCTTTAAATGTTAGAGTATTTAAACTTTAAATATGCAATAGGATCTCTTAAGAACTAATCGTCTAACTTAAAGGTTTAAAGTGTTTGAGGTTGTAAGTTTGCAGCACTGGCCTCAAAAATGAAGGATTCCCAGCTTGTTTTGACAGACTAACTACATATCCCACTGTATCTGTGGGTCAAACGCGTTTTACGCACAGGAGGGACGGTGGGTCGGGTCTGTGTTTACTTCCGGACTCCGGTTTAGAATCGGCTCAGAGAGCAGCAGCTCCAGAGGGGGGTTCAGGCTGCCAGAGTCCGGTAATCCGACAAGGCTTCATGACAGAGGCTACCGGCTGGACAAGAGGCATCCCGACTGTCCAGCTTCGCTCGGCGGCGCGGTCCACCCGGACACCGCTGTCCTGCTCTCCTTCAAAGTCACTCATCGCTTGCTGCTGCTGCTCTCGATCCGCTACCAGCTAACACTGATCTGACTGTGTCTGCTGCGGATCAAAACAAGGACAAGTTGAAGCGCCCGAAACCCGAAGACCCCGCAAGCCCGGACGAGACACGGATCCCGGCGGAGACAAGCGACAGGACTCGTGAGCCAGGGGAGCCAAAATAGCGAGGGTGGTGGCTGGATAAAACTAGCAGGGAGGGGGGGTTGCCTCCAGCTCCTGGCGGATTTATCCCCTGCCAGCTAACGTTAGCTGAGCTAGCTCCAAACAGCACCATGGACTGGTTAATGGGGTGAGTACACACAGCCAAGTTGCCGAGCTAATTGCGCAGTTTTTCTGAACCCGGCCGGGAACACTCTTCCCCGTCGCTGACACGATAAGAGTCGGCGTCGGGCAGGTGCACTGTCGTGTTAAGTTTCCGCCGTAAAGCTGACTGTGAGGCGGGTAGCATGTAGCTTTAGCCTCACTCTGGAGCTCGAGGGGGGTAGCGAAGCTGGCAACATCCCCGCATCGGTTAACTGACCTCATGACAACCAGGGCCAGGCGGTGTTTTCAGCTTCTCGGTGGCCTGGAAAAACCTCGCCCGCAGTGGCAGCTCCTAATATCACCGCTGAGGTTAATTTACTGCTTATATTAGAAAACAATTAACGCGATAATAGGCTAGCGTTAGCACATTGTCAGTCTTCTTGGTTAATTCCTAATGCAAGGTGCGCTGGCTGCCTTAGCCGTCATGCTATCTCTCCCATCTGCAACAAATGAGGGTTTTTTTTTTATTTCTAATAGATTGTGAATAAACATTTCTGCCTGAGTGTGTGCAAAGGTCTTGAATCATCACTCACACTTTAAACTTGCTTTTGCTCAATCAGCCAGGATTTTTTGCAGTCTTTACTAACATTTTCTTCTAGTTTTCATTTGGACACTGGCTGAATTTTAGCCCAGTAACACCATTTCATTTTCAGAAGGATGTTTTTGTTCATAAATAACCCACCAACCTCTGTCTGACCAATTAATCATTTAGGCACAAAAGGCTTCTAAACTCAAAATATATACTAATAAGATAGATATTTAGACACCCATCAAATCAAAATGAGGATTAAGTCAAATTTGGTCAAAATGACCTAATTACATTTTCAGATTT
The DNA here is from genome assembly GCA_032275365.1 of Anablepsoides cearensis. NCBI lineage: Eukaryota > Metazoa > Chordata > Actinopteri > Cyprinodontiformes > Rivulidae > Anablepsoides > Anablepsoides cearensis. The sequence goes on along the minus strand of JAUBOC010000011.1, from coordinate 21,004,214 downwards.
CTGGCTTTAACAGCTACATTTTTATACCTGGATCATTCTGATATCATAAATTTATCCAGAGATATGACTTAATTTGTCTTGTTGGTTACGATAATACATTAGTTTGGCCTGAATCCCAATTTTTTACGTAAATTTATTGAGTAATTTTTGATGTCAATATAAAAAGAAAACCTTAATATTTGTATAATAACATTTCCCAGCTGGAAAGAAACTAAAACTTTGCTAGATCACATGGATAAATTAAAAGATTTAAGGCATTTTTCCTCAAAATCAGGTTTTGTGTTGCTACTGCTCAAAAAATGCTTCACATGTTTTTTTCGGGATTATATTTCAGACAGTTCATTCAAATGATACATTAATAAGGCATTAATTCATTATATTTTGACAAAATGCCATTTTTGCACCTGTTTAAATCAAAACCCTTTATCTGCCCATTTCTCTACATTCCACTTTTGGACTTGATCCTCGTTTCGATGTGATGGGTCACATTTTTGAAGAATTCATTTTAGATCTGTATGCAGTGTATTAGCAATTCTGTTGAATCAGTTTGACTCAAATAGTAATTTAACACCAACAAGTTAAAATTTGGCAACTAAAAGACTAATACATCCAGTCCTGAGTCAGGTTTTTGCTGGATTTTTGTCTCCTTCTTCTTACAGCTTATAGATACTGTTCATCAGCTGTAGATAATTATTTTTAGACCTGACGCTTTTTTTTTCCCTATTATCCTCCAACTGTCCGCTTGTTATTTTTTTAAGCACAAACTGTGCAATATGCTGTTCTGATCAGATCCATGAAATGGTTGGAAAATAATAGAAGTCAATTCTGAAGCGCTGCTTCTCTAATTTGGAATCTGGACCCCGCTGTGGGTCTGTGAAACACCAAATGTAGGGTCTTGAGAACAGAAATCTAATTAACTTCAGAAATGCTTGCCAATGTCATCAACTGTTTCAAAGAGATTCATTCAGCAGCTATAAATTGATTAAAAATGTTACATAACAAAATGTTTAAACTAATAAATATCACAGAAAGACTGGCTTTCTTGACAAAAATACATTAAAAGGGGGTGTTTAAAACTTTTGCACATTGCTGTACGTGCAGTAAGTGTTGTGCAAGTTTTGTCTTGACGTTGCTAGCTGCACACATTAGAAGATGGTGATGCTGATATGTGGTTTTATTTTTAGCTCCGGGTTGTCCGAGTCATGAGTTCGAGTTAGAGCTCGTGATCAGTCCTGGATAGGTCTGCCTCAGTGTGACACCTGCATTCAAAGTTCAAATCCCCGAACGCCGTGTTCAGGATTAACCTCTGACATCAGTGCAAGTGACAGAGTAGCCTGCCAAAGCATATTAGCCCCGGTGCCTTCCAACCCACATATGCTGTTTTGCATTTACCTATGTATTTGCCTTGCAAACCTTAAGACTCCCAGCTGAGTGTCTGCTCATGTTAACTTGTAAGGAAGGGATCTCTGAGTGCAGAGCTCAAGGTATGTTTCCAGCTTCCTGTGTAAGCTTTAATTTCACCCTCAGAGGCCTAAATGTGGCTGCAGAGGGCTCGGATATCTTGATGTCTCATCACGGTCACAGATGGTTTGATGTCACACGGCAAAGCGCAGCTCTGTGGTTGTACTTTTTGCTCACTGGCTATCAGGTTGGCAGGCTGCAGCATATTAAAAGTAAAAGGCTGCGGAAGGGTGGAGGCTTGTTGTCAGGGGTGTTTCTTGGCGTCAGGTCGGTTTGGCTGAAAGATAACGATTCTGTTTGTTGACACAAGTAAAAAAAATATCGGCCATTTAGTTCATGTCTCTCGGAGATTAAGTTGTGGCGTGCTTGTGTGTCTAAATTGCAAACTGAAATAAAATGGGATATTTTGCCAAGCTAAGCTTCTAATACCAAGCTTCTAATAAGAAGAGTTTGTTCAGAACTCATCAACTTCTTGTTCATTTATCTGTTAACTTAAATTGCTTCAAGTCATCTTGCTCATTTTTATCGATGTCTGCGCAAGATACATTTTCTTGGAGTTTTATCAAATATTTATTTTCACATTCTTTAATAAATTACACATTTGGATCACAATGAGCAGTGTTCGCATAATATGATAAGCTTATAGAAAAAAATCAGTCTTAAATAGGGGTGCACCGATAAATCGTCCTGCCAATTTCTTTAATTTTGGATATCGGAAATTGGCCGATCCTTAAATAAGATCAGTAAAGATCGGCCTGGCAAAGGTCTGAAAATCAGCCTCTGTCTCATTTTGCTCTGCTGCGAGCACTACCTAATGTCCAGTTAAAACAAGTTTGTATTTTCAAATGTATTGTTCAGTGTATTTCAGTAAAATAACTTTGGAACATTGAAAGTGTTTTGTGACCTTTATAACATCTGACAGTGTAGCTATTTAAAAAATCGGTATTGGCCAAAATAGAAATCGGCAGGTCAGACTTTTTAAAGATCACCCCTAGTCTTAAAGAAAGTTCTCGTAGTTAAAATGTTTTTTTTTTATTCCCCACACTAGTTTTCCTGGTTTACCAAACTGGTTCATGCAGCAACTTGTAAATTACATCAGTTCTCTTAAGTTTTTAATGCGTCTTCATTTTTCTTCTGAGTCATTGGCATGAAAAATTAATTTCTTGCTCCAACATGTAGCTGGTTTTGATATGTTTGGAACTTGAGCAGTTACACAGAGAAGAGGCCTCTCTGTCTGTCTGTGCTTTAGGATTTTAGCAAGTGTTACTCATCATTTACGTTCCCAGTCTTCAGAAAGTTGTCATGCTTTTTTTTAAATTTGTCACGGCCATTTTCTAAATACTCTCGTCATCCTTTATCTTACAAGTTAAGCAGGATGCAAACTGTAACCATCCTGCCTCGTTCTAATTTATTGCTGAGATACCTTCTTTTTAAAGCAATATGTTGTATTGTGTATGACGCGTGTGAGTGAGCAGCCTGCATTGGATATGAGCAGTACCAAGAGCGTAATCCATGAATGAGTTAACCAAGTGCGTAATCACTCTGAATACAAAACCCATGGCGAAGGACACCTCGACCAACGGAGGGAGGAAGTGAGGACAGAGTGAGCTCCAGGATGAGAGATGTTAGAATAAATGGTTTGGTGAAAAATGTTCAGATTAAGGGGATGATGATTGGATGAGGGAAGAGACAGATAAGGGCAGGATTCAGGCTGAGAAGAATTGAAAGCTGCTTTTTTAAGTTTGATGGTTTTGTATTTTTTTATATCAGTGCATGGGGAAAAAAGAAGGCTACAGGAAGGAGATAATAGTGGTTTTGATGAAATGGTTGATTAGTGAAAAATAAAAGATTAAATTAGCAGTTGGGGGAGCGGGAGGTGCAGTCCATTGGAAAAACAAAGCTCCACAGGGAGTCAGCCTGCAGGACAAAGAGCTTGTGATAAAAGAAGTTAAAAAGAGCATCTGTGTGTTAACTTTTCTTTCAGCTGAAGTCTACAAAAACATGTTTTTAGATTTATTTTTACACACTTTTAAATGCCAGTGTATCACCCGTGTGCAGTAACTGAGATTTGTTTTTGTTTTTTTGCACGGTGTTATTTCAGCAAAAAGATCATTGTATTCCAAAGCCGAATGACCTCATCTGCCTGGATTCAGGATGACACAAGACGTTAAATCGGTGGGGAGATGCGCGACGCCTAAATGTGTCTTTTCCTGCTGGGTGAAGTGAGCAGGCTTTGACAGATGCTTAATCCCCCTCGCCTGCTTTTGAGTGATGGGCTGGTAATGCTGAACGAACAGTGAGAGACTGGAAACTGCAGCGGCTACGTAGAACGCTGCCTCAGACTGTCTGATTTGAACATGAGTCAGGTTTATTGTACGCTTGGCTCATATTGCATCACCTGTGACTTAATTGTATAGTAGCAAACATTTGTTTTGCACTCTGAGCATTTGCACATTATGATGTGAAATATTCTACTCTGTGGATGTCAAACTGAAGGTGGGATTGTTTTGTTTGGCAGGTTGCATATTTTATGAGTGAATTTTCTTGCTTCTATTTTAGCTTTATGCTTCTGGGAAACCAGATTATTGTTAGATGATATTGAATTCTGTAAAAACTGTTATGAAGTATTTTCTGGAAGAAATGCCCTTATTTTGCAAACACACCTGTGAAAATTGTTTAAAAATGTAATAACAGATGCAAATATCAGGCGATGGAATAGACGGGGGGATTTCACATGAATCTATTACAGGCTGAACTTCCTCTGCTTTGGGGAAACAACTATCTATTTCTGATCTTGTCTCACCGCTGAGGCTCACATCAGATGAGAAGTGACTTTCAGTGTCTCACTTTAGATTTATGTGGTTGTTCTCAGATTGTGGTTTTATATATTAAATATGTGAAAGTAGCACATTTATGTTTAGTTAAAGCATTGATAGATGGAGGACATCATGGCCTGTTTCACTTGCTTACAAACAACATTAGTTGTCACAAAAAATAAATTCCCTCATGCTGTGTTAGCATTTTGTGTAATGATGAAGTTGGGTTCTAATCCAGAATCCTTGTGTTACACTACCACAATATTTTCATTTTACTTTGTCATTTGGTTTGCTTTTACCCATGAAGACACAAAACTGCCACTTCAGCCATCAGCTCACAAAAAGTTGCCTCCTTGTAGAAAACCAAAACCGTATCATATGACTGCATGTTTTTTTTTTTTCAACTCGGCCCTTTGTTCCTCATCACACTTGTATCCAGCTTCATTTGCAATTTTTTATAAAGATAAAACATTTAAAGTAAGCACTGAGGACAAAGGAACTTTGTGTCACAGATTAAAACTCAAACTACTGGTGTAATTTAAGTTTTTGCTGATCTGACCGTTAGATTTATGTATGCAAATTTCCAGAAACGGAACTCTAAAAGTAAGTACAAACAGGGAAGCGCAGATTTACTAAAAACTAAATGCAAAATCTTTTGTTAAGACCTCTTTGTTGTCTCACGTTGTGGGATGTCCGTAGTTTCGTTCTGTTGCTGAGTGTTCTGGATTATCTTTCTTTTTCTTTTTCTTTTTTTGGTGTTTCCTGTACTATGTGTGAAGATGTTCCTGATGGGGATTTTGCGCACCACTAACCTTGTCCTTATATAACCTCACTGCCTCGTTTCCATTTCCTTCACTCACTCACACTGTTGCACAGTCAAGCTGGCTTTTTTGCTGCTTTCACCTCAGACACAGATCTGATAAAAGATTGCGACAGATTAGTCGACTTCACCTTAAACCAGTCACCTGCCTGCGAATAGAAACTAAGCAACGGTTGGCGAGTTGCTAGATTTAAATCAGTCTGTGGTCTGTTTTTTGCTTTACAATAAACTTCAGTGTTTCTAATATTTGTTTATTCTTTTGACTGTATTAGCATTTACTTTTGAACCAGTGGACTCAATATAATGAACCTTTCAGAAAGTTACTGATGTTGACATCTATAGCGGATCAATTTTTAGTCAGATCCAACATGGCTGCCAAACAAAGTGATTTTAGCTAAATTTAAAGCGACTTTAACAGTTTAAAAATATTGAGCTAAAACTTGTTTTTGTAGTAGCTGAGAGTCATTTACCACCTATTTTCTGAGCCGAACGTATAACATCAGATTTGTGTTTTAAACTGTCTTTAACTACTAGAATCAATCAACTCTATTTTTTGCAAAATATCTCATGAACCACTGGGTGGATTTTAATGAAACTTTCAATTCAATTTTTTTCAATTCAATAGTTTATTCATTTCATTAAAACAACAAATTTTATATACATGGAAAAAACACCAAAGAAAAAACAAGAAAAGAAAAAATAAAAAATAAAAATCCATTTATGTATCTTAAAAAACTCAAATATATGAAATGAAAGGCAGCAGAAAGAAGAAAAAAATCTTATAATATCTGCTCCTCTTCACCAAAAACAAGTTCACCTAACAGAAAATCTGTCATTAACAAACAAAAGACAACATCATCCAATCCCTCCAGAACAAAAACCTATGAAGATACACATCATTCTGTTTCGTATTTCTTTAAAAGTCCAACTTTTATCCTTTTTTTTAAACGTACACAGTGACTTACTTTCACAAAGTAATCATTGAATCTGCAACTGATTAACTTTGTATTTCAGTTCAAGATGGCCGCCGCAGTTAACTGACTTAAGGCAGACAAACTCAGCCAATTTTACAGATGTTGACCTAAAAGTTGACATGGGGGAAACTGAGCATCGCCCCTAAACTTTAGGTGCAACATCATTGCTTAAAACCTTGATATTAACTGTTGGAGTCACATGAGATATTGCTATGATGAGACTACATAATTTTATTTTCATGGTTTACCCAACACATAATAGTTACAACTATTTCATGTTTCACCATAAGATGCTATTAATAGTCTTGTTTTTTGTTGAGCAAAGACTTCTGCTTTTTGCTCACTTTATAAGGAGCACAGTGAAAAAAAACTGCTTTATTTAGAATCTATTTATTGCTCTTGGCACTGAAGTTAGTTTACATATAATTCTAGCAAACAGGTCCAAGATTAATAAAACCAAGTGCAATTACAAAATCTAATTTATTATAACAATAAAGTTGAATTGTTTTACAAATTCAGCTCATGTTATTTGTGTTAGTCATCGTCTTCTTGACACACAATAGCTGTTCCACACACACATACACACACACACACAACGCTGAGCTAAATGACACCATGGTTAACATCAGTCGTTATGCACAAGTGACATCTTCTGAGTGACACTGTTAGATGTATGACTTATTCATAAACTGTTTCAAGTTTCCTGTCATTCTGTCAGTAAAGGACCTGTCTCCCATGGAATCCAGCTGAGTTTGTGAGCACGTCTGTCTTTATGAATTTTAAGTTTCTGGATCGGGAAATGGTTTTGCATAAAAAATACTTTGTTGATATTCCAAGTCGGTATGAACGAGTATCAGGTTCACGTAAGACTACGTGTTCATATAGTGTTTATGAGAGTGTAATAGGGATGCACGATGTATCAGTATTCATATCGGTATCGGCCGATATTGGTCATTTTTTAGAATATCGGTCCGATATGTAAAACTGGACCGATATTAACATCCGATATTGATTTCCCACTTTTTAGCTTTGTGTTTCTGTTGTGGGAGGGGAGCTTTATCTTCTTGATCATGATAGTGATATTGATGCTACGTAGCCAGGAATAACTGAAGTAGAGCCATGTCAGAGGTCTGGTTGTTTATTTACGGTATCAAGAAAAGACCCAAGTGTGTTTGTGCGTATATGTATAATATAATTTGTGTGTTTGTGCAATATTTGCAAATATCGGTTATCAGCCATAATAGCAATAATTATATTGGATATTGGCTGAAATTTTCATATCCCTAGAGTGTATAACAAGGAAAGAACATTATAGAAATGTCTTGTTACCTTTCAAACACTCCTTTAACTGATCTAACAGTTTGTATTATAAGACAAATATTAAACCAAATTTAGTTTTACATCCTCTTATTATTTTTTTTATTGTGAGTTTCTCACAGCAGCTAAGATGAAATCCACTCTGCTCTCATGTAGCTCGTCTCTGTCCTGGGGTTCAGCATCGGGCTTCAGGCTATTCTACCATGAAGTTCTTCTGTGCTGCTCTTTGTTTACTCCCCAGAAAGGACGTTTAAGTCAGTGCCAACACTTCAGCGCGCTCTGTCTTTCACTCTCTGACTCAGTCTGTCTTTTTCTTTCTTTCTGTCTTTCTCCCCTTTTATTTCCTTCCTCCCCCCCTGTTTCTCTCTCTCTTGCGTCTCCTATGGGACACTGATGTGCGGAGACGTTTGCGTGCGTTGCTGCTGCCTGAGCCGGACCGTTCAACTGTAGAGAGCAAAAGAGCGTTGAGCAGACCCAGGGCAGCCTCAGTCTTCTGTGATAAATGTTCAAAAAACAACAACTAGCACACAGAACGCTGCACATTTGATGGAAGGCTATAAATATTGAATAATATTGTAGAAGCTCTGCAGTATATTGTGCTTTTTTGCGTCTTTGCCTCATAAAAATTGAGGGCGCAACAGATGATTTAGACCTGAAGGTGCAAAGCCAAAAGGCATAAATCCTCAGCCTCCTTATTTGACTTTTGTTTGTGTTCATGTCTCATCCGGGCTGCCTCATTCATTTTGGGACAACAGAAGCCAGTTTCTTCCTTGTCCACAGCAGCACTTCGACGTTAAAGCGAGCCGCACCATTAAAGCTCAGCTGTCATAGTTGAAAGGTGTCGATGACCTCAGGTTTCACAGGAATGTGACACCTTGAGCAAGGCGTTGAACTTGCACCAACCACGACCAGCAGTCCCAACACAAGTGTTGGCAGTTAACATAAAAAGGCTAGAATTTTCTTTCTAACAGCAAATAAACATGAGCCATGATGGCATTTATATAAAGTTTGTTGAACTCTTAATGAGCTTAAACTACAATAAGGTATTGTACCAGGTATGCACCACTGAGGTAGATATAAAGAGAGTCTGACTCCCTTTTTAAAAGGCAAATGACCTGAACTTAAGAACACACACTCCTCAGTAAATACTGCTGCACTGTGTAAATTTGTCTGGTACGATGCTGCTCTTCCCTTCCTCTGAGGCAGGGACAGAGACGCTCAGGAGCGAACGTGACACCAGAATGACTCTGCAGTTTGCCTTTCACTGAATATGCATAAGTGGATAAGTGAAGAGTCCAAACGAGTGCACAGACGCAAAAAGCACTTTCAGAAACACTTGATATGGAAACAGTTGCGAGGTGTGCCGTTGTAACCCTCCCAGTTTGCCAGTTTGGTCAAAGAAGTTTCAGAATCCTCAAGAGGAAATGGCACAAATGAAATACGTGGAAGAAATCAAGACTCTGTAAATGATATGAAACCAAATTCCTGGAGCTGGCTGTGCTCGTCGTGACGCTGCTACTTAAATGAATCCTGACCTGTTCCAAAGCGAGAGCAAGCTGCTGTTTTATGATGTCAAGTGCTCGGATTTCTGACATTTAGCCAGCAGCTTTTGAAATGGAGGGCGTGGTCAGCACTCTGACTCATATTAAATCTTGGTATAAAATTTATATGTAAATTTTATATGAGATTATATTTGTCTTATTACTTTTTAATGTAAAAATGCACAGATAAACAACGCTATTTTATTCCTAGCTTGGCCTAATATATTACTTTAACATTTGTGTGTGTGTGCCTTTATTGCACTTGGCAGTAGGCTGACACCACGCTGCGACTCTGTTTACTTTTTCATAATGCTCTGGGCAGCCGAACCCAGCAAACACAACTGGCACTGCCAAAAACATGGAGAGACAAAGATGAGGGTTGGCAGAGGGCAGGGACAGTCATAACCAATCTTCTGCTGTTCTACTCTCCCACTTTCCAACGTTTTTTTTTTTTTTTGGTTGAATCAGGACATCATCTCTCAAAACACACTGTGATTTTTGATTTGTCCATTAGCAAGATCAGCTGCTAGAGGCCTTCCGAGTGCCATATCCAGAAACTGCCTTTGGCTGGAGTTGTCCTCAGATCAGCAAGCCCCCCAGCTGCAGAAGTTGTTTATTTTTTGCCCACCCACACAAAACACCCTGCAGACTATTCATATTTAAAAAAAACTGATTAGTGTTAATTTTGCATTGAGGATTAACTTACATTACTCATAGATTGTCCTGCTTGTCATTTTTAATTTTCTTGTTTCCCCTCGAGCTTAAACCATTCCACAGCTGAGTATATTTTCTTGTTGTTGCTCTTCTAAATCTGAGGCCATTGTTCTCAAACGGAAAAAGGGTCGGGAAAGAGTCTCTGCCTCGAGCAGAAGAGTTCAAGTATCTTTGAGTTTTGTTTGTGAGTGATGGGACGACGGAGCTGGAGATGGGTCAAAGGGTTGTGGCCTCATCTTCGGTAATGAGGCTGTTGCTCCGGTCTGTTGTCAAATCTCTCAGTTTACTGGTTCCATCCCTGATGCATGAAAAGGTGACCAAAAGAACAAGATCCTGGATAGAAGTAGCCGAAATGGGTTTTCTCCAGTGGCTGGGTTCCAAATTTGTTTGGAGGTTTTTAAGGCACGTTTCTTGTCCTTTTCCTGCTCCCAGGAAGAGCTGGAGAGGGATGTTTGGGTTTCCTTGGATCTGTGGAAAATTGATGGATTGATATTCTTGTTGCCCCGAAATTGTGATATATGGCAACATAAATTATATATTTATTAACCTGCTGACATTATGCATTTCCTCCTCCAGAAAATGTAACAGGTACATCTGTCTGTTTTCAGTAAGGAAACAAAAATAACTGTCACCACTCTGTAAAATGTCTGACTTGGCAAAAAAAAAATCTAGAGATAGAAATGAAATCTGTAAAGTAAAAAAAAAGAAAGGCAATGGTGAATAATGGAGTACTATAGGGGGAAATAGAAGGGAATGGAGCAGAAGAGGGCAACTGATAAGGAGAGCAGCACGAGAAAGAATGACTTAGGCAGAGAAATGATATTTGCAGAGGCAATAGGTGAGATATTGAGATAAATGTGAAGAAGCGGCGCAGGTCAGGGAGCTAGATTAGAAACAGCAATGGTCTGCAGTGGTAGACTGTGAGGGAGATTTACCAGCAGGGGCCGGGGCCACTGGTGACACTAAGAGAAATGCTGCTTGGAGTTGAGTGCAGGTCAGAAATAAAGACTTCCGAGAAAGAAAGTAAAAATATAAAATATAAGCTTCATACGTATTCATTCTCTTGCAATCAAAGGTTTGATTTGTCTTTTTTTAATTTTTTTAAACCCTTAAACTAAGATTGAAGAGCGCTTCTCCACCAAAACAGCTAGTCTTCTTACAGCCAATAAAGCTTAATTTGCCTCGTAGGAAGAAGCCTTTAACTTTGACTGAACTTATTCATTTTTCACCATAATGTGGTCGGCACCCTTGGGTGAGGTTTGAGCCGAGCGGTGAGCTGCTAAATCTGTACAGAGCCGGTGGGCTACTGGCGTTGGTTTAAGCTGGGCTAGCTAGATTTGTCCTTGGTGGCTGAGGCAATGGGCTGCCGGGCTGGTCTGAACTATAATTGGATTAGAGATTTCTATGTTGCATGAGAAAAGGCAAGCCGAATACACACATGTACACACAAGCATAGATGCCTCGGGGAAGCTCGGTTCATCTTAATTCTTACTCCTCCATCAGTAAAGTTTCCTTTTGTTTTTACTTTTCCTCTCTCCCCACTTTAATCAAAAATCTGCTTCTTCCCTTAAGCTGTTATTTACATATGTAGGTGTGTGCAAATAATTTTATATATGAGCAGGGTAATAGTTGAACACATGTATGTGGATCATTCTTCAGGCATGGACTCACTCTAAATGGGATAAGGATATGCAGCCGAACTCTTTCTGAGAATAAAGGAAGGAAAAAACAGTGACGATAGGGTTTGATGACTAAAGCTGCTGCCATAGTTGAAGAAAGCAGCAAAAGAACTCGTCTCAATCGTTTTTTAACAGTGAGCTTCCTGTTAGGCAGTTTTGGACAGGAAGTGGACGATGATGTAATGGGTGCCGCCGTGCATCCTGTTCAGCTCATGATTGTTTTAAGCTTTTTATAAATGTACTTTTCTATTCTGCTAATTTGACTCATGTTGTGGCTCATTTAGTCATGAAACCATAAAAACATAGAGGGCATTTTCCAGTGGCATCAGTCTGAAAATTGTGCACTAATAGAGGAGGGATTTTCTTATCTGAGTGGTTTATATTCCTGACAGTGCGTTTTTAACATGCATGTGATTATCGTGAGATGCTGATAGGACAGGCTGAGTGGCTGACAGGACTGCACAAGCAGCCATATGTTTTGTGTGTGATTGTTGACAACCCTGCTGCGTGGCTCTGATCTGCACAAATGGCCTGTACGTCTCGTCAACTTGTGAGGGAGGGACAGGACAACTTGTGTGCAGAGATAGGAGGGGAGGAGAGCATCGCTCTGATGTGGGATCATCTTAAAACAAGCAAACTTGGCTAAAATATCTAGTTGAAACAGCTTCTTATATGAGTAAAAGAAAGGTACAGCAGCAATAATTAGGAGTTCCAGATTTCTTTAGCATTACTTAATCATACTGTTATTATTTAATTTCAGCATTGTGAAGCATGATTGGTAATTTGTGAACATATTTAAAGGCTGCTCCAGTTCACAATAAAGGATGTGGAGAAGGGAGGAGGAGGAGTTCGACTTGGAACGAAGGCAAAGGGATGGAGGAGCTGATGTTCAGGGTCGTCTGATTTCCACTGCTGGGTTAGAGTCACTGTATGTGAGCTTCTGACGGAGACACAAAAACATGACACACCAAGGCGTGCAGGAGAGAATTTAACCCTTCTAAGGCCTCTGGTTTCCCCTTGTGGAAGTGTGTGTAAACACAGATAAGTCTGATGAAATGAGGGCATTACAGCATGGCACGCCGAGACCCGTGCTTTGTCCATGCTCTGTCATGCACACCCTCATGCACATGTTAATAAAACATAATCATTGTCTTTGCATGAGCACAGTAGCTTGACACAGTGCGGGAATGTTTTTTCTTTTTTTGGTCTATTGTTTCCTACTGGAGACCTGTTTAACTTGACCTTTCTGAAAGCCTGTTTAATCACCAGCAGCCTCTGAGCTGGGTGGCACGTAACACTGAGCCAAGGCTCTTAGTGCAAAGGGGGCTAGATTTATAAGCTTGCCACGCTAACAATTGGCTATGAAAACAGGGTATATTGGGGGGTAATGGAGGCTTGGTCAACAGCTCACTTTCCCACCAGGTAATCTAGGAGTCGTAGTCAAAAAAGAACAGAATTTAACTTAAATTGCAAGTTATTTCTCCAGTTTCTAGAAGGCTATTTAGTAGGGGTGCACCGATTCCAGTTTTCTTGCCGATCTCCGATCTTTGAAAAGTCTGGCCTGCCGATTCCGATTTTGGCCGATACCGATTTTTTAAATAGCTGACACTGTCAGATATTATAAAATCACAATACAA
>JAUBOC010000011.1:20939404-20970726 GCA_032275365.1 Anablepsoides cearensis | reverse complement strand
GTTGAGTACCGGTATCGATTCCCAGGTACCGGATATTGGTACCGAATCGATTCAAATGCCAAAGGTACCCATCCCTATGCATAAGCCCATCTTCTCAGGTGGGATCTAGACATTCCTCAGCCAATCAGAACCTTGTTTACATCTTGTCATATCATAGACATACACAGAGAGAATTGAATGCATACACATGGTCAGATCATATTGATCACTCAGCAGCTCATCTGTTTTTTGAAGGAAACCGTGAACATGAACGCTTGTCCGTTATAGAACTTGAGCTCATTCTTGCTGCTTCAGAGACGTGTATTGTGTTGACCTCCTCTGACTAACGATTATATTTTTCATTCTTGGAATGACTGCATCCACTTCCTTCCCTTTCCCATCAATCAACTGACTGAAGACATAAAGGATGTTTGTTTGTACAATGGGAATTGTTAGGAAATGTATATTTATTTCAAGAGAAGTAATGCCAGCCTGCATCTCTAGTTGTTGTTTGTTTTTTCCTCGAACTTTGATCATTTATTTTGTCTTTAAGATGACTGAAAAAGGCATGAGGTAGTATTTTCTCTGATGGTAGCTATGTTTCCATCCAACTGTAATGTGAATTTTGAGCAAATTTTTAAAACTTTGCAAAAAAGAAAATAAAAAAAGCCCATTCTGTTTCAGATCATCTATTATTGGTGATGTTGCATGCAGTCAGTCTTTATGTACCAGTTATTGCGTCCAAACATGTTTTTGTTGCAATATGGGAATATCGCAGAAGATGAACAGCTGATCAGTCGTGGGGTAAATGTTCACTACGTAGGAACTTATTCGGCAAATGTGTTTTTTATCTTCCCTTTTGCACATTAACACGTTTTTTTTTTAATTTATAAACCAACTCAAGCAAGCGTGAAAACCTCTGTGAAATTAAGGATGTTTTTTCGAATTTTTACGTTTCCACCAGCCTTTTTTTTTTTTTTTTAATGCAGGCTTCAAAATGAGCATAAAAATCATTCATAGATCACATCTATTGCGATTTCACTGTCAAGTCAGCAATGTCCCCAAAGAGTATAAACATGGATAGCGTTCATATTGGAATTATAATAATGGGCTGTTTTGTTGCTACATGTATCTTTAGACAAACAAAAGATGTCTTGAGTTAGATAAACTTGTATAACAGAATATTTATGTCAACATGGACGTGCAAATCCAACTGGATTTTGCTGTAGATTCCCCTTGTTTCTCAACGTCTGCTGTTAGGTTCCCAGATTTTAATGCAATTACACTTTTTAAATGGTTTTCCTCTAAAAGATCAGGCTTCCTCTCTCGTCGATAAAGCTACTGCTCAAGCACAGACTTGTGCAAATTAGAGGTTAAAATGCACTCACTCACCTGATCAGCAAGGCTCGATGATTCGCTCATATTTTCCACCAGCTTGGCTTTTAATTTTATCAGCCGTTGGCCTCATTGAGTCACATGCTTCTCTTCACCTCTGTGGAGGCTGCTGGGTGCGACTGCTTCCTACGCTTTCATCACTCAAACCTTTAATCAAACCCTCACAATGGACCAGAGTTTCCTCTGCCACCAGATTGAGGCCAGATCTCGTCTAGTCATCAAGGAGGTGTTTTTTTTTTGTTTTGTTTTCTGGGTGTTTTGTTTTTCTTGGTTTTTCTTGCTGTCTTAAGATCTTTTGTATAAGCAAACACTCTTGGGAATGCAACGTTTTTATTTTTTTGCTTTTATTTATTGTTGCATTTTTAGTTTTTTAAATAGAACAAATTGTCACGTTTTCTTTTTGTGCTACATGATATTTGATGATTTTTCCATAAAGAACCTCATTAGTTAGAACAGTAAATGTTTTTTTTTTTTTTTAGGAAAATCTGAACCGAATGGCACTAGATGTTCTGTTTGCAGAAAACGACCTTGTTCCTCCTGTTTGACCGAGTGGCTGTTGCGATAAGCAAAGCAGCTGATGAGGTTGCCGTTTTTTTCTTTTCTTAAAGTCAACCAGACCCTCAGAGACCCCATGAGTAATGCTTTTCAGACAGAACTGCTGTGCAGAACACATTAATGTTGATGAATGCAGAAAGTCAGAAATACTGATTTACTGATTTACAAAACACATTTTCCTGTAATCATCAATCTCAGTTAACAGAAAATGAAGAGAAAATGAATTTGGTGGTCATTTAAATACACTTAAAACACTTAATGTATTTTGTCATTAAATTTATTTTTAAATATATCAGTCAATAAGGTTTAATGGATAATAATTTGTCCGTAGCTGGAGTTCAGTAAACCCAGGTCTGCTCCGCTCCACGCTCGTTGGGTTAAAGGGCAGCAGGGCATTGGTCGGGGTAAAATAACAAACCAAACACCAACATGCCAGACAGTCTGAGCTGAAAAAGGTCTGCAAAAGCAGGAAATTGTAGATATTTCCTCAAGGGGGGGGGAAGGGTCCCCCAAACCACGTCTTTCATCTCTGTCTGTTACTTTTTATCTCTGACTGAGGGTGCATTGGTTACGTAACATACCTAGAAACAGACTGGTGTGTTAAGAAGCAGACTAATGCAATTTGGCATCTGCTCTTAAAGCGACGTGTTGATCTTATCAGCTGTTTTCTTTAAATCATTCGTGTGGACTGAAATGTATTAAGTCAGGCCTCTGAGTGACACACCAGTCTATGCATTTTAAAGTTCACACATGCAATTTGCTCACGCTCTGTTAGAGTTAAAGACGAGAGTTTTACCAGCAGTGGTGATTGGATTCTGTAACATCTGTCATTTAGTTTTTGTCCTTTTATATAAATTGCTTTGAGAAAGCTAAATTAGTTTGTATGTTGAGGGAACATTCTGTGCATTTTAGTCCCATGTGCTGTGGTGCGTGTCTTTTCTTGGAAGTGCTAAAGGGTACGTTTGTCTACATTCCCCCCCAATAGGAAGTCTGTGACTAAACTCCCTCATTTTGAAGTTAATGAGCTGGATCAGGGCAAAGCAGCTTAGGTGCAGAAAATAAAGAGACACCCAAACTATGCAGGAAACACCAAACCTTATTTTAAGACTCGCCGGTTCAGAGCCAAGAGAGAGGGGCATCTTTTCTCTCATTTTTCTGATTCAGTAAAGTTTTATTTCTTTCACTGAGAGTTTTTCATCAACAGTAGGAGATGGAGGAGAGAAATATTTCTTTTTTTTTTTTTCCATAGAGCATGAAAAGAAGTCTGTTCGTTTCGAAGCCCCCGTGTACTCCACCTCATACATCCTGTGCAAATATGGGTGCAACCCCAACCTCCTTTTTCAGCCACCTTCTTTTTCCATGATGTTCGTCCTCTCTATCCAGCCCCCTCCACCTTATTCTATACTTCTAACATCCACAAACTCAAATCCACACACAGACTACTGCCTGTGCTTCAGAGCAAACATCAACTTTATTCCTTAATGAACCTCTTCCTTACGTCAAACTCTGCCTAGACTCACATTTGGTTTATGTTGCAACTTTTTCTTTAGGCTTTTATGTTTTTCTTGTGTATTTTCCAAAGTAACACCAGTGGAAAGTAACTCCTTGACTTTTACTGGATGCTTGTGTTTATTATGTCAGCATAGAGTCAGAAAAACACACAAACTTATCTATCTTTATGTATTCTCTCCCTGTTTTATATTTTTGTTTTTTTCTGCAATATTTCTTCTCTGAGAAAATATTTTGTACTTGATTCTATTTTGCTGATGAGAAATTTCCTGCGAGCTCAGTATTTGTGCCAGTAGATGGCAGTGTTGCTCTCATCTCTGGGAGTAATATGTGGAATTTTACCCTCCCGCAAGTTTAAGCGCTAATGCCAAACTGTGTTTCAGTGGAGCTGTAATCTGCAGGTAATGTTTTGGTTCGGTTCAGAAATGTTCTGAATTTTATCTGCAGTTGGGAAATCGGCAAGCTTCTGGGCCAAGGTTATCACAAACATCCCAGGAAGACAGGCATTTTTTCCTCTTTGGATTTTGTAGTTTATTAAAGTTTTAAAAGTGTGACTGTGGCCTGTGGTCATTTGCAGAATAAAGCCTCATAACTCTTCAGCTGCAGACCTGAGGACAAAGGAATTGGCTTTGTGACCAGAAGCAAAGTCAAATTTAAGTTATGCACTAATTCATTCCTTTAACTTTGCATGCATTTTTTTAAAATAACTTATTATTCAAAGTTTGGTCGATTTTATTCTGAAAATCAATGAAGGGCAGTTATTGTTGAATAGAAAACCTTTGCAAAGCTTTTGTCAAAGCCACTTTTAAAAATGACATTTGGCTTCTTGGAGGCATCTTTTGTACTCAGGTTCATATCTGTTGTTTGTGTGCATGGGCTTGCTTTTGATTGACAGGTGTTTGGCTACCAAAATGGCGAAGTGTACGGTAGATAGAGACTCCTCTTCCAAGGAATGCAGGGCGGAGGAGTGCAGTGGGAGCTCAGGGCATGCTGTGACAGTCTCCTACCCCGATCCAAACTCTTTCACTCTTATCGTCCAAAGTTTTTAATTGAACTCCCTGATCTGGTTTGCACTTGTTTACCAGCCTCTTCACCACTGTAACTTAAAAAAAAAAACTCCTACAATTTCACTTCCTGTTGCCCTCTCCCATTTCCTTTTCTTCATGCTCCATTTTGGCTGATATCTATCTATTTAGATCTGTGGAGATGGTGATTTATGAATGTTTGGACGCAAGTCTGGTATTTCTCATCTCCTCTCTTCTTTCCAATAAAACTTTTCCTCAGTGGGAATGTGTGTGTGTGTGTGTGTGTGTGTGTGTGTGTGTGTTCTGGTCTAAACAGCAAACACCTGCATGCCATGACTTTGAACACTTAACTTGACCGGATTTCTAATTGGATTAATCACACATGTAATCTTAAGTACAAATGCAGAGGCGTTTATGCAGACAGGTATTTTCCTTTAACGTCATGGCGTTAAATGAACCTTAAATCTGAACTCTAATGCTCATAATGGGCACATGTTGACCTTGCAAACGAGAAAAGCCAAGTCCAACCAAACTGATACCTAATAGAGCTCATCCTTTTTGACCTCTTTAGGCTTACTTTTTCTGCAGTTTGTGCTTTCTTTCAGTCTTTTGTTAGACTCATGTGCAGTGAGCATGGGCATGTCTCTGCATGCTGCCCATCCCCTTCAGGAATGCAGAGCAGATTAAATGAAAGAGAACGAGAGCAAATGAGACAATATGCATAAAAGATTAAACGGGTATGGTTTGTTAATGGTACTTTTAGAACACAAAGTACTAATTAAACAACACTGTACAGTAAAACTCTTTGCACTCAGTGCACTCTTGTATTTGTCTGTTGAGTGTAAGTGTGTGCATTTTAATAGAAATATAGGCTATGTAAGATATATGTATATTTGAACATCAGTTTTTATTATTGACAGCTAATAAAAGAGTTTGTTCTGTTAACTGAATAAACTTACTTGGGACTGATCATGTTCTCTGTTCCTGTGTGAAGAGTTGTCTGTATTTTTACAATATTTTTTTAATCTGAATAATTTAGGGGGTTGTACTGCAGCAAAGGTTACAGAGTTCAGTTTTCAGAGTGTCTCCTGGCCCTGCTAACCTTGTTCTGGCCATATAGAATCCCATCAAGCGTTCTACATGCCTAGATAAAGAA
The DNA here is from genome assembly GCA_032275365.1 of Anablepsoides cearensis. NCBI lineage: Eukaryota > Metazoa > Chordata > Actinopteri > Cyprinodontiformes > Rivulidae > Anablepsoides > Anablepsoides cearensis. Next base: position 20,965,107 of record JAUBOC010000011.1, on the reverse strand, counting down.
CTCCTGTCTGTGCTGTTTTTACTGGCTAAGCCTTTCCCCAAACACACTCCCACAAGCAAAGAACTCAACACCAGCAGGTCTTAAATAGCAGCTGAGCTTGAGTCACTTTTTTTTTATATCATTTTATTCTGAATTTATTATGGTTTGGCACCTGTGCTGCAAGTCATTTTTAATTACAGGTATGAGTGGCAAAGATTTACTCCTGCTGGCCGGCTTCCAGAGTGCATCTGGCACGATGGTGACTCATCTGCAGCTCTCCTAGAATCGACCATTTTTCTTTGTTTCAAATAAGGGGAATTTTTAGGCAGATTTTCAGACCCAACCTGTTAGGTCGGCCAGTGGGGAGACAAGTTTAGCTGACCTGTTTTGTTTTTTTTTCCCTATAGAGTAGTTATTCACCTCAGTTGCACATATTTAAATCTTTTTGCCAGTTTTATTATTGTTTAACCTGGTACATTTTTATTTCTTTGTTTCAAAATACAGCAAAATTGATATTTAATTTAACACAGAGATACTTACAAACTGGTGTATCATGTTGTCAGCATTGTAGTTGTTAAAATTTTTTACATTTCTTGTTCAAATGCCTGTTTGTCGTATCTATTGATCTGATCAGAAAGTTCTTTTACTTTATACCGTGTCAGATTTCCATTGAACACATTCTACATCATTCTACGCTATGATGTCACGATTTCAGCAGCTTATTTCTTCTCCACCACCTTGTTTGTTGAGTGGCAAGTTTTCTTATCAAATCAAGACCTTTGGTATCTGTGCTGTTTGACTTTTGTGGATATTTCCCCATCCAAGAGCAAAGAGGCAACTTGGAAATACCATCTGTTTGTCACAAAAACAATCAATGCACCGTCTCTCCTGTGTATCGAAGTCTCTCGGAGGAGAGACGAAACGTTTCATTAAAGAAGATTCCCATCCAGAGGACCTACTTATTTTTCTTTTTGATTTTTCTACTTGGATTACTGAGATGCATCAGGACATACTTTTAAGATTGTTTAACTTTTTTGTATATGACATTATTTTACACAGATAATCTAGAAATTGGTGAATTATTCAGAATAAACTTGTAAAGTTTATATCTTTTTTAAGTTTTTCTTTCCTCTTGTATTTTTCTTTATGCAAAGTTGCCTCACATGCTTGTGTGCACATTGATTTTTTTTTTTTTTTTTTGTCATGCAAAATCTTGTCTACTGCTCCAACAGGGTAAACAAAATGCTGATTCACCATATCTGAGGGGATTCACCCGTTTGTAAATTAGTAATATGTAAATCAGACGGTGTCGGATCACAGTGTTGTTAAAGGAAAACATTTGTTTTAAACCATAAAAATGATTTTCTGGTGTCTTTATTCAGTGGGTCAATGAGTTATCTTCACTTCCATCTGATTTCTTTTGTTTTGGATTTGTTTTGTGTTTTTGATGCAGAAAGCATAATGAGGTTGCACAGTTAGGATTACAGTTGAATATGTGTTGAATAAGCAAAATGGTTGACTCATTAAATGAAAACAGTACTCAGATTATCGGAGCTTTCACTTGAACTAGGCTTTGTTTGCACTAATATGATGTGATTCATTGTTAGATTGGAATAACAATAGCGTTTTCTGACAAGGAAGTTCCTCCTTGGAAATATCTTTTTAGTTGTGTGACACCCTGACATATTTGGATACAATTTTTGTTTCACTCATTTCCTGATGCTGTTTATAAAAGTTTCCTACAGCCCTCAGTTCTGAGCCTACAACCTGCTTTTTACAGCAACATGAGATGTGAAAGCAGGTATACAGATAAGTGACGCCATGTTGCGTCTAGCAATGAGAGGAAAGGTGACTCTGATGTTAGAGCCTAGCAGAAATAGCTAACCTTTGTCTGCAAGACAAAGGAATGTTGCCGTTGGTTTTCCATCCACGTCAGACATAACAGCAGGGCATGTTCTGCTCTATCAGCATCATCTCTTTCTCCACCTGCTCGCGTAGACAAAAAAAAACACCAAACAGCTGTGAAGGCGTGACTCCAAACTGCCTCTTTTAATTAAAACCCAGCCTAGTTCAGATTGAATCACCCCTGCTAACAAATTCAGAGTGAGAGTCAACATGGTAATAAGCCTACTCCAAGTCCCTGGGATTTTGAATGGATGTTTTTCTATTTTTAAGTCTCACGTGGATCCAGTAGTTTGAGACAAATTAATGCAAAGTTCCCTGAAAGAGAGATTTCCATTACAGCAACACGCTTTCTTTCATGAGTCTTTGTAACAGTTTAAACTGGAATATGCAATGATTAAGCTCCATCTTTTGTTGTGATATATACTTTTGACTTAGTTTGTTACTAATAACAATATAACAGCATCATATTGATTGCATTTTTTTGCTAATCTAACTCTTCTCAACAAATCCGTTTTTGCAAGATTTCAAATTCTACTGTTTTCTCTTTTAAGAATACTGTTAATAACTTGTACTTAAAGAGCATTTTTTGTTGGCCACCTACAGGTGTAAACAGCGTCTTTGTAGCAACAAACACATTTTGTTTTTTTTATCTAGCTTACAGGCCAGAACACAATATGCAACACAAACCACAGATGCATGATGTGTGCATCTATTAGATGCAAATATGAAATTAGATTAATCCAATTTTCTTCAACAGTTGGCTTCTGTTGTCATAATTGTGAATACAGTACTTCTGATTATGGAGTAATTGTCCACGTGGCTACATTCACATGTTGAACATGTTGAAGGGCAACATGGAAGACTTTGACTTAGAAGTAACTTCTAATCTTCTATTTAGAGGATGAACATGTGCACCAAATGCTCTTTTAGCACAAATAAATTCTGACCAAAAATGTAAACATTTATTATAAAATAGCCCCAAATAATCAATGCAAATTTGCTCTTTTTATATTGTCTTTTGAATGTTTTTAAGAATAAGACAGTGTTGACTTCTGATAACCAAATGTGTAGCAATCCCACCATAAACCACTCCCACATCTGGTTATGGACCGTTGCTTCTCCTCTCCTGCACAGTCTCATGTCACTTATCTACTCTGCACACCACTCTTCCTTGTACTTTGCTTCCTTTTTGCTCATTTATTTTTCTTCTTCTTCTTTATGGACCTGATCAAAACAGTTGGTGCTATAAATAGTAACATGGAAAAAGTGCTCTCATTCTTTGTACGACAGGAAGAACCGCTCTTTAAGCTTCTGATGCAGAAATGTCAATTATCACCCATCATGTATTTTTCTTTTCTACATTCTTTTGACTGCTCTTTTACATCCTCCTCAGCATTATAGCTTACCTTTCCCAATGAGAGGCTGTCTTCTAAGAATGTAAAACATACCAATACAAACCACATTGCTAGCAATGTTAGCAATTACTAACATAGCTTAGTACTTCCTGGTTGTTAGAAATCCTCGCCTCAACATTAATTTTACGAACTACTCTAATTCTTTTGCTCTCTCAACAACCAGCTTCAGACTTGGATACAATTTGTACATTTGTGCTATTATTACCATGATTGGCTGCATCACGCACACAGTTTTCTTTCTGAAAAGCTTTAATAGCACTCACATGAACGTACAAATGAAACAAATGAATCCCTTTGAGGAAATAAAGAGCAGGATAATGTAAAAGAAGGAAATGCGGCATAAAAATATACAAATGTTTTTTTTTTTTTTTTGGTAAAACTAAAGTAATGCTAAAAATAAAAAAATCACAGGAAACCTTGTGTAATATGTTGAATTCCTTCATACGCTCTCTTTAAATCCCATATGGTTCTGTAAATACGGTCCAGCCCATCATTAACTCACACCTCTTCATACACAAACTGAACCCTACATAAGTACACAGTGTGTAGTCCTCATAACAAAACCATCACTGTCTACAGCTCATGTAACTACTTGCCCTAGGCCTCATAGAAAAAATGCCCAGATTGTTGTGCAGATAGTGATTTTTTTTTTTTTTTTTTAAAGCTAATGCTCCTACCTGCCACATCTGCAGCCACAACATTGGCCTTGTCAGACAGTGATTGGGAGAGGCGATAAACCAACCAGGACAGGAAGTGGGAATGTGTGAACCGAGCAGCAGAATAGAAAATAGGCAGGTTGTCTGTTGTGAGACAATAATTAGAGGGGAGGGAATGATAGCTCGGCGACAGCAGATGCAATCTTCTCATGAGTGGAAGTCCATTTTTATAACCTTTTGTTCATTTAGTTGCCCGTCTTCTCCGTTCACTCCTTTTTGCTGGCACTTTAATTAGAACGTATATTGTTTGTCTCGCGTCACAGAAAAATAAAATCTTTATAAATTATTGCCCGTTAAACAATTCGCTGAAACAAAGCCTTGCCCTGCAGGAGCACCAAGGAACCTCGACGTGCACGTACACATCAAGCGTCAGCTCTTCAACAGGCTTTGTTTGATTCCCTCACTGGTTATGCAGCTTGGGCAGACATGTTCGAACACGCTTAACCACGCTCGTATCTGGACTTCAGGTAGGTTTCAACATCAAAAGGAGGAATGTCAACTAACAGTCAGTGTGTACAGTGGCTAGAAATCGCACAACTTGTGACGAAAATTCATACTTTGTAACAGCGCTCATACCTCGTCATACTTGGAATGACGCTCGGCTACAAACGCATCAGATTTTATCTCAACATTCAGGCAATTAAAAGGGCTACAGCCATTATGGTGTTGTGTAATATTGATTACCTGTGGCAGCCATTTTGAATTGGATTATCTCCAAAATGTAATCAGTTGTAGATGTACACACCGTAATTATTTCCTGAAAGTTTAATTTAAATCAATCAAGTGCTTTATGAGATATTTTGCTAACAGGCAGGCAGAGCTGAATGTGTTACTTTATTGGCAACATTTTGACATTAGAACCTGTGCAGTTGGTCATCTCTAAAAGTATGGATGACCCTCAATTACTACCACGTCAAATTTTAACTTGGTGAATGTAAAATTATTAATATTGGCCACATTTGTATTTTTTTTAAGGTTGCTTAGCTGTAGCAGCCAATGGAGTTCAAAAAGTTAAATGGCTATAGATGTACATCAAGTGAACAGTTTGACTTTTATTGAAATTAAATGAGATATTTAGTTAACTACAGATTAAAAATAAAAAAAATATGCACTGGTACTGGAAAATAATGAACAGTTGGATGCTTGTTTTACTTGTTGATAGAAAAAGACTGTGTAAACTTTTTATTATTATTATTACCATATAAAACGAATCCACGAGATTTATTGCTTAATTTCAGCTAACAGTTACAATCTGACCACCACCTGTCGCTACACGGAACTCATTTATCAGAAACAAACGTCCGCCTGGGCAGACCAGACTGCTGCGTCACTACAGAGCCCGCCCACTCGGCCCGTTCCCGTGCGCTGATTGGACGGCGGGAGCAGAGGGGAGGGGGGCGGGTTTTCCTGTAAAACTTCCTCACCAAGTTTTTCTTGCTCTCCTGCAGTGAATCAGAAGTTTCGCTTCGCGAAAGCGTGGCGTTTTTCTTTTTTTGGGTCGCGCGAACGGGCTTGAATGAGATATATTCTGGCGTATTTTTCTCCCGTTTTAAGCTATGGTTCGGACATTATTCTTCCTTTTCACGAAATAAGGATATGCACCCACAAAAAAACCCTAAAAGCGCATTAAGTTGCAAAATGGTGCTCCAGGCACTTGGAAAAGTACTAAGGTAAAACTATTTCCCCCCTCATATATAATATATTTAACAACTTGCATGTAAATAGAGTCAGGTGTGATTTTCTTGTTTAAAATTAAAGGAAAAAGTTGTTTTATGTCGCGTCCTCTCTGAAAGCCACACGAACTGATCCGTGTCCTGTTTGTATTTTTCCTTTAAACGTGTCTCTGTACAGAAAACACAAAGTAATAGTCGCTTCTCTTGCTTTAATTACACATGTGTTGGGACTTTGTGGTTCCGGGGATGATGGAGGGGGACGAGTCTCATTCCTTTCCCTAACAAGACCCAACAGGACCGAGAGGAACGAGACACTGGCTCCTTCTGTAGTCCTATTAATCATTTAGGAGCTCTGTAACAGTTTAACTTGAAGCTACTTGGAAAAAAAAAAAAGTAAACGGCTTGTAGGGGGGTTTCAGATTAACTTTAAATTTAATTAGGAGGTAGTTGTGCAAGATTGTAGCTGAAGGACTCATATTAAATGTTAAATGCATTATTTTTACTCTCAGAACTGGTTTAAAGTGGGGTTTTTTTTATCTTTGTCAGGAAAAATACAAATTTATCTTCCTGACTATTTCACATTAATGGATTTATTTACACTTTTGTCATGAGTGTGGTCCTGCTGGAAGGTTTAGACTGTTTGTGATGGAGTTTCTTTCATTTCCAGTCAGAGGACAGGTGTGTTTCCCATCAGCCTCAGAAACCTGTTGTGTTTTGTGACACAGAGGGAGTGTTTAAGCGATGAGAATATCCTTCATCTCAGGATGTGTGAGCAGTGTGGTGCAGGGGCAGACTGATGGTGAGCAGAACTGAAAGTGTTGCTGTATGTTGTCATGTCTGTTGCAAAACCAGACGCAGGTAGAGACACGCTCTGACACTCCTTTTTTTATCAGGAAGGTTAAACCCATTATTAAGAAATCGCCTATTATCACAGAAGAGGGACAAAAACGAGGTTTGGATGGAATCATCGGAGTTGATGAGGAGAAATCAGGGTTCATGAGAAGGTTGTTGCTGCTTTTAACCCGTTTCCTCCTCCGCTGAATGCTTTAATGCCTCAAGGTTGTTTATGTGCAATTATCTAATCTGGATAAACAGCTTAGAGGGGCAAAAATGTAGGCCCTCCATATAAACCAAAATAGTCTTTCTCTGCTTCTCAGTTTGATAATGTTGAATCAACATCAAACTCTTCCAGTAAACCCTAAAGTTGCTACATTCCTAACCAGCAGCTACGATCTGTTGTCTCCCTCATCCTTGCATGTGTGTGTTGTGATGTTGATGAGGTGTCATTATGATGCTACCAGGGGGTCTTTATGCACTATAGTGGCCCTCAGAGCCAGTAAATGGGATTTAGCTCAAGATTGCAAGCTGTACATGAGGTAGCCAAAGCAGTGCTATAAAAAAAGAAGGTTGTTGCTGGATTATTATTTTTTTTTTTTGCTTTTTATTTTTTCAAGTTTAAAACAAATCTTAAAGGATATTTTACAGAGAAGTGATGCTATAGAGTTGAGCAACACAGGGCTGAATTTTCTTTCATAGTTTTGATTTGTTCAGCTCAGACTGCAGATCACAAAACTAATTGACACAAACTTTGTCATATTTAGTCACATAAATCAATTTGTTAAATGAATATATGGACATTTTATCCCTGAGAGAAGATCTTTATTAGTGTTGTGTTTCAGATTCTAAGAACTGCAACCATAAACCGAATGTTTTACTCCCCTTTGTTACCCAAACAGCCAATTTAGACAACAGTTGTGTAATATCTGGCTTGGCAGGAGCCACAGGCTTTAGGGTAAAGTCATTACACGCGGGTTATTAAACAGGTGTCATGTTTTTTATGTTAACATCACAGCAAGAACCTGTAAAAACACCATCATTTTAGAGCAGGAATGTCGGCGTGAATGAATCCCTGTGATTTGGTGTGGAAGTGATGGTGAAAGTCAGTACGGTCTGAGCATTTCCCTCTGATCTGCTGATGCTTGTGCACGAGGAGAGAGAAAATGAAGTTATTTTGTAGTTAATTGTAGTACTTTGGAGAACAGTTAGGCTAATTCTTCAGCCTAACCTTGAAACATGGGTTTGTTGTGAATCCAGGATGAAGAGACAGATTCTGGAAATGTGACCAGATTGTGTTGTATCGGCCAGAGCTCATTTTAGAACCAAGTGCACCTGATGAGCACGAGTCGACTAATATTTGCAGCGGTCTGAGGCCAAGCAGTGGTGTGTTTGAACGGTCTTGGTGGATGCACACGTGCTCAAACCAGACAGAACTCGCTTCTTCTGGGTCGTTCTGGTGGTCCCGGGCGGGCTCGGGGTTGTGACGCAGCTGTCGGGACCAGCTGGGTCTGCTGTGGAAAGTGAAAGGAGGCTAAAGGCAGTGCCTTTGTGTGTGTGTGAGTCACAGGTGTGTGTGTGTGTAAAAGAGAATGAAGATGGTTGGGAGGGGGGGGGGGGGGTTGCTGCTAACAGTGAAAGGGTAAAAGGGGTAAATAGAACAGCTGTCGAGTCAATCTGCAGCTCTCCTGCTCTGACCTCCTGATCACCCGACAGTCCAAACTTCATTTTTGTTTTTATTACAGATGATCGGGTGGTATTTAGTGCCTGATAGGCTGGAAACATGTCCCTATAGCCTCTCTCCATTTCTGCCTTCTGATCTGCCCTCTGTTCTGGCAGAGTGAAAAAGAACCCTGCTGCCTTTTATGGGAAAGGATTTCCATAGAGCAACTGTACCAAGACCAGACAGACCTGTGGGCGTTCAAGACGGATTCACATGCGTAGATAAGCGTTGGCATACAGGAAAGTTTTCTTCTTCCGAAGATGAGCTAATAACTCCAGACCTTTGCTTGTTTTTACCACGTTCACTGGAAGTACAGGAGGCGCCTGTACGGAATTGGCTCAGTGAAACAGAATGTTTTCAAAAGGATCCTTTCACGAAATCCGGTCGGTTTTTCTGGGAAAAAAAAAAGCTTAGCGGAGCCTTAAAGTTGCGAGAAGCGATGGTATCTGTAGATGGAAGCTCTGTCCTTGGGTAAAGCTTTTTCACATGACGGAACATGTAGCTCACAGGGCAGAGCGGCGCAGACCACATAAATCTGTCTGCGCACTCACGAGCAAACTTTTTTCTAGTAATGGGAGAAGGAGATAAGGAAAAATATTATTAAACAGGCACTCAGACTGTCATAAGGAAAGTAATGCTGTGTTACTGAAAAAGATGGAGAGCGTGACGATGGGTCTGAGGCCTTTTCCCCTGAACAACGAGATGTTTGCACAGATCAGTTACAAGCAAGAAAAATGAAGGAAGGAGAAGCAGACGACTCAAGTTAAAAATAGAAAAGCAGGTGAAACAGAAAGTGAAGTCATTAATAATTAGCCAGCAGTGTTCTCTGTAGTGTCTTTGGTGTTTTAAGTGAAGTTAGAGCTCAGCTGCAGCCTGACGGGACGAGCAGAACAGCGTCAGAAATGGTTACACAACAAACCAGAACCTGGATGATGTTTTGAAGGTTTCTGATTAGTGCGTGTGGTTTGGTTCACCGTGTTCTTGCAGAACTCCCAGCAAAACAGCGTTCATTCTGGCATCTTGTGACAGATAAATGGGTCTACTGGCAGCGAGGGGGGGGGGGGGTCTTAAATGTTAACAAAGCTGCAGGCTCTGTACGCGTCCACATGCTGACATGCCTTCCCCTGTTTGCCGAGGTGGGAAACATGGCGACGCCTCCCGGAGCAGGGTGTTGAAGCTGCGCAGGGCTTTTTGAACGCCAAGAAGCCTCGTGCCTCACAGTCCTGTCGTGTTTTGAAAGTGTTTATTAGTTCCCATGGTTATCAGCTGGGCCCCTCGCCGCTCTGTTCTTTCCCTCCTTTTATAGTTTCTCCACAACTTTCAAGGTGTCAGATTTGAAATCCAGAAAAATACCCTTTTTTTTCCTGCACTTGAGCAACTTTTGAAAAATTAAGCAGGATTTAGCTCCTTGCATATAACCCCCTCATCATTTTGCTTTTAACTCAGTCCTGGAGTTGTTCCTGGCAAAGCAAAGAGTACGTCGCTGGGTGTGGAAACACGAGGATGAGAAGCAGCGACGAGGGCGGAAACGAGGGTCAACAGAAGCCCAATAAATTCAGGGAGCAGAATCAAGACGTAGGGAGGACCGGGAGCAGCAGCACGGCCGTTAATCAGCCAGAGAGGGTTTCAGCTGAATACTAATCAAGCAGGATCAGTCGGGTCGGTCTGTATTCGGTGTCCGGCCTGTCAACCTTTGACCCCAGAACTTCAGTGCTGCCACACAATCAGACAGCAAACAGGAGGTGTGTTTGTGTGTGGGGGGGAGGAGAGGTCACGCTGCCCTGGAAGTGAAGGAATGGTGTGATGTGTCATCCCTGCGCTAAAACTAGCACTGGAAGTACACCGTGTGTGTGTGTGTGTGTGTGTGTGTGTGGGAGCTGTGTTTAAGGTCACCTATCAAAGGAGTCTTTGTGTGGTCTGTTAAAGCCGCCATGTTTCCAGTGTGTGTGATTTTCTGTATAAACGACGTAGATAAGTCGTCTTCTGCAGCTTCGTGACCTGCTCTGATTTCTTTTCTGTCCTTGTAGGAAGTCGAAGACGAAGCCAAATGGAAAGAAGCCACCAGCAGAAGAGAAGAAGCTGTACTTGGAGCCGGAGTTCACGAAAATCCGCGTGGTGGACTTCGACCTGAAGGAGCTGGTGGTGCTGCCCAGAGAGATAGACCTCAACGAATGGCTGGCCAGCAACAGTGAGTGACTGAAACCTTTGATTTTAATAAGAGAACCAGAACCTGAGGAGCTTTAATCTCTAAGAGCAATTTAATTTTCGTTTAAACCAAACTATTCCTTTACGCTGAGCCTGTGCTCCAGCTTGCAAACGTTTCTGCAGAGACCTGGAGTTGTTGAATGTCTACATGCTTTGTCATCTGAAGATAAGACAGTCCAGAACCCTTAACATGATCCAGGCCTGGCAGAGCCTCGAGACCGTTCCTGTAACGCCACACAAGGCTTTTTAAAACATCTTTTGTTTACTGCCGCGCTCCCTGCAGCATTCCCTATATATACTGAGTTTTATTTCTCAGTTTTTTATTGATTTAATCTCACAAGAGGTTCTGTTTTAGTTTATTTTGAATAAATGGCAAAAACATCCAGGGTGCTTTCAGGCGAAACAAGAAAAATGGTTTATTTTGCTTCTGATTCTGATGATTTGTAGTTGCTTCCAGGTGATTTCATGATGTAATGCCCTTTTGCTGGGAAAATATTTCTCTTAGGAGCTTTTATTGTAAACTTTACACAAGTTGTTCAGTTCATGAAAGAATGTCACCCTGCCTGAAGGATGAGAAATAAATATTCTAGACTGTTCCAGCTCAGGCCACTCATTGTTCTTCTGGTTCGCAGTGCAACATAATAAAAGCTTCTTCTTTTTTTTTTTGAAGTAGAAATATTATCCTTCTGTTTAAAGTGACAACTTGAAAACGGTGACCTCTTGTCCTTCCACTTCAGAAAAACTGGAGCACTTTTAAAGCTGTGACAACAAATGTGTTTTTTTTGTGTGTGTGAATATATTTGACCTGATTTAGCAGATACCTGTTTGTGATTTTGTTTTTTTGTTTTTCTTCTCTTTTTTTCCAGCGACGACGTTCTTCAACCTTATCAACCTGCAGTACAGCACCATTTCAGAGTTCTGCACTGGGGAAACCTGTCAGGCCATGACCGCCTGGAACACGTAAGGCTTCTCCCACACGTGTAGTTTCCTCATAGCTCACATTTAAAAAAAAAAAAAGTTAAAAATTACGTGATGGATTTGTTCTTTGACTTAAAATTCATCAGACTTTAGCAGATCTTTTTGAAGCTTTGATTTGACCTCATCCCATTTATCCCAGAACACTTGATTCACTGATTTAAAATCAGATTAATGAGTCACTAATAACTACTGTGTGCGGTGAAATGTCACTGCTGTCTGTTCAAAACATGTTGGAGCTCTCATGGTGTGTTTAGCAGCGGGGTGGTGACTAACTGTAAGTATTTATCTAACTAGTTTGCCCTGTCCGGGTGTGGTGCCGTTACTGTTTATGAGCTGTTGTTCGTAAAGAGAAGCCATGATTCCCTCTGTGGTGAAACGTGATTAACTCCAAGCAGCTCTTGCTACAATCTGAGTGGATGTAATGTGTTAAAGTCTAAAACATGCTCACTTTTTGAAAAAAAAAAAAAAAAATCAATGTGTGATGATTTATATTCCAACAAACGTGTGAAAAAGAGGCCTTAACTTCTGTCAACAGTGGGTTTTTCCACTGCTGTCACCTGAAGCTGCTCTTAATGACACACCCGAGAGAGATGGAAGAAAACGTGTGTCAGCGCAGGAGCCGGCCGAGCACAGCGACACGTCTGCTGAGCCGTGAAGAAGACAGCTAATGGTTTAATCAAGAAGGAAAATGGAGTTAAACGCGTTAAAAAATGCTTTGTCCGACAGATTTTAAATGGTTCATAATGCGACACGAGGCTCCTGTTTACGGCTGAAGCTTGTTCCACAGCCCGCCGTGCTGCACCTCGCCCTTTTCCTGTGAGACCTGGCACAACCCCCCCCCTCGGCCCACGGGCCAAACGCAGCCCTATTTTTGGAGGAAAATGTTTCCATGAGCTTTGTGGGAACAGAACAATTTAGAATCTATTTAGACTCATTTTTGAACGTGTGGGAGGATAACATGTTCTGTGTTCTCCATCACCCGCCGGCCGATGACGTAATGATCTTTAGCCCGTCTGTGCAGAATTTTGTGAACTGCTGGATGGATTCTAATTAAACCTTCATAACCTTTATTTATACCCAAAGTTAGATTTGCTACAAAACACACACATCATACACACACGTTCGTATTTCTATCCCTGTTAGGACTTTTTTCTTCCTAACCAGTCCCATTTAGAGCTTTAGTTTAACTCTGTACTCAGTGTTTTTTAACGCTGTGTGTTCTTTGTGTTTATAATGGAGCTGTGGTCAGGAGGTCGTCACCTCCAGGGTCAGTTATGTGGACACTTGACATTCCTCAGAGTCTGTAACCTCTCCTCCTCAGACCTGCAGTGTCACAGCAGCACCTGCTCTCCCGTTTTTATCAGCCTGTTAAATGAGTCTGAGATCATTTTTGTTTTTTTTTAATACCCGCCCTGTTTTTTCCTCTGATTCATGGTGAGTCTGTGAGAAACTTCCTGCTGCTTATTCATCCCTCCATCTTCTGATTGACTCGCCGGCCCCCCTCTGACTGGCCTTTTTACTAAACACTCATTCAGTCAGTTCACTTTATACTGCAGTAATCTGGGTCAACCTGTATGAAATGTTTGAACAGAACCACAACCAGCCTTAAAAACAGAGGAGTCACCAAAATTTATTTATTTACACAAATTACTCAGTCTGAACTGTTTCATTCAGAAAGTGGTCGAGGGTTTGTTTTTCCACGAATGAGGAAACAGAGCAGCTGATGTTTCACAGGTTAATTATAGATTCTGTTAATCTTATTTCTTAGTCGTTGCTTTACTCCAGGAAACACATTTGTGTTTATCTGAGCGCCCACAAACATTCTTCTGTGTTCATCCAGAGCTTCACAGTTTTGTAACAGACTCCTTTTTTTTAATGTTGTGAAACTTGCTCGATACAAAAACAACCGAACATGACCCGTCTTTGTTTTTGTCCCCTGTAGAATATACTACTGGTATGATGAGAGGGGGAAGAAGACGAAGTGCACTGCTCCACAGTACGTCGACTTTGTAATGAGTCTCTGTCAGAAGCTGGTCACAGATGAGGAAATTTTTCCTACAAAATACGGTGAGTATTTTGATGGGCCTCTGAAATGTGACGTCGTAAGTGACTCCACGCTGCCCCCTGCTGGTTCAGGTGTAGAACTGTAGCTTTGCAGCAAAACAAAGTGAGGAAACTTGGTGAAGAAAAAAGTGGTTAAGACCAGATTTGGTGCCAGGTGGATTTTTTTTTGACATGATATCTAAAGAGTAATTTACTGTTTTTAAGCACGCAGAGTTTAAATTTCCAACTTAACGAGAAAGTTTGAGCTTTTAATGAGTAAATGAGTGTTTAAAGTCGTGTTTTTTTTGCCCTGGCAATGAGTCAAGTTTGGGTTTTTCACAAGGTAGATTGATGGTTAAAGAAACTTGAGCACAATGACAGTTTTGAACCTTAACCTTTTTTTTTTTCTCCCTCGTGATTCTTGGTCATAAACCAGTTTTTCCTGTTTTTTTTTTTTTTTTTTTTTATCCCTTTCTTCCTCCAGGCAAAGAGTTTCCCAACTCGTTCGAGTCCCTGGTGAAGAAGATCTGCCGGTATCTGTTTCACGTGCTGGCTCACCTCTACTGGGCGCACTTTAAAGAGACGGTGGCTCTGGACCTGCAGGGCCACCTGAACACTCTCTACGCACATTTTATCGTTTTCATAAGGGAATTCAACCTGATCGACCCCAAGGAGACCTGCATCATGGACGACCTGTCCGAAATCCTCTGCAACCCGGCCCCGCTGCCCGCGCCCACCCCGGCCCCTTCCACCCCGGCCTCGGCCCCCTCCCCTTCTTCACAGAACCACGTGACGGAGAGATGAGCAGGGGCGGCGGCGGCGCACCCCCCTCGGAGGCGATCGATGATAAGAGAGAAGGAAAGGCAGCCCGGCTCCCCCCCTTCCTTGGTGCAAGCAGGACTTAAGAGACCTTCCCTTTTATATTTGGCTACAACACCAACCAGCGGGAAGGAAGACGGGGAGGGGTTTTCTGCGGGGTTTGGGGTTGCCGGGGAGGGGTTTGTCACGCCAGCGGGAAATGGCGTGAGCGTTCCTCCCAGGGACAAATCCCTCCCATCTTCTCTGCAATTTAAACTAGGAACAAAAAAAATATGTGTATATTTTTTGGTTTTATTTTCCTCTTTTTTTTTTTTTTTTGTTGTTGTTGGAAGTTTTATTCAGTTAATTTCTTGTTGTTTGAGGGGGTGCAGTGTGTCTGTCCACTTTCATCCACCGAACATACAGCTGCAGGAAAAGAGGGGGGGGGACCTGCTGTTGTAGTGTTGAGGTGTGAAGAAGAGCCTCGTCCTCCTCTCCTCCAGCAGCCGGAGGTCGCCCCGGGCACCTGGCCAGCAGGGCGCCACTAGCCAATCACTGTTTGGGTTCTTTCTGTGTGCAGGGGGTGGGGTTAAAGCTTCCTACTCAGGACCTGAGAGAATAAGTCACTGCTGCCAGAGAGGAGTTCCTCTCGCTTTCATCCTCTGTCCCTCCTTCACCAAACTGCGCTATACTCCCATAAACAGCTAACAAATAGTTCCCACAGCCCACCTGTAGAGGGCAGCAAACAGACACAACAAACTGAGACAAATTAAGATTGTATGCTAGATATTTAATCTTATCGCGAGTGGATGCTTTGAGACAGACCGTTTGAAGTAGATCCCAGCTGTGTGCTTATGTTAAGCGCAGCAGCAGCCCCTCAAACCACCACCTCCTCCCACCCCACCAGCACAGAAGGACAAAGACATGAGGTCATGTCTGCAGGCCCCGAGGGACAGACAGGAGGGGTGGGAAAACCTGGTGCTCTGCTGCTCTGCTGTATAACAAGTCACCTGTACTTCCTTCTCAAAACTAAAAAAAAACATAGGTTTTATTTTTTACATTTGTTTTTTTTTTTAAAGTTTATCAGAGGAAAGTTAGTTTGGAAATAAGAATATTGTCACATGTATAGAAAATGCACAGTCTGCTTGGACCTTACTGTACAAAGAATCACAAGCGGGTTCTGTCAGATATAGCCTCTGTTTAGAGGAGGCTTGAATTTATAATTCTCCTTTTTTATTTATTTCAACTTCTTTTGCAGGGTTCCTCAGTTCTGGCTCATTTTTATGTATTTTAATTAATAACTAAGTTAAAAGCAATTTAATATTTTAAGCTCTGCGGATTATAATCTAATAAAAGAGAAATGCCACCTCGTCTCTTGGGTCTTATTGCAATCACACAAGCTTGTTTTCTGTGTGCCGCCTTAAAAACAAAGCATTTATAAAGAAAGCAACCACCTTTTAAAACAACTGAGCTGTATGAGGGGTAAATTATGTGTATTGCAGTTTCATCACAGTAATTTGTAGACGTGCATAAATTTACACTAATTTGAGGTGAGAGCAAGTTTCAGTTGGGGCATGTTGAGTGTTTTATACAATTAGTTTTACAAAAATATTCAAATATTGCTTTAATTCATACATGCAGCACTAATAAGTATTTGTGTTTTTAAAATCTAAATTTTAGCATTTCCTCTAGCACAGAGGTTCTCAAACTGGGCTCTGCAAGCCATAGCTTGGGGGTCCTAAAAAAAAAATCATACAATAAATAAATTTTGTCATTTAAAAAATGCATAAATATATATAAAGAACAATGTGCCAAATACTAAACCAAGCAAAAATATTTACTATCATGGTACGTAGGGGATAAAATGGCTAATTATATTTTTAATACATTATTTTAAATGTTTGGGAACCTCCTCTTTTGGCATGTGGGGTGTGCTGTAGCACCATGAGCACCCCCACTTCTAGAGATGTAACAAAGTACATTTACGTCATTACAGTACTTAAGTAATATTTTTTGAGGATCTGTAGTTTTACAAAGTATTTTTAATGGAACTTTTATTTTGTTACATTCAAAACAAAACAATACTTTTATCTCTATTTTAAAACGTAACCGGGTAGTGGGCACAGTTCCCCTAAAGCACTAATAGGGGAACTAATTTCTTGCTTAGTGCTTTTGCTATATTTTAAATTCATTAGTGGATTAGCACTTGCTAAATTTAGAAGCCTTAACTGAAGTCTTTAAATGTTATTGATCATTATTGTTCACAGTTGAGGGTGGAAGCTGTCACACATTTTGTTTATATGTGTGTCAAACTCAAGGCTCGTGGGCCAAATGTGGCCTGCAGGTGACTCCCATTTGGCCCGCCAAGGGCACAACGTGACAACCTTCAGCACACAGTAAATATTGTCTCATGTTGACTGAAGAATGTTTCATGTGTCAGCTGGATTGTTTTAGTGCTTTAGAATTAGCTTTTGCTAAATTTTTCAGTGTGTTAGTGCTTTAGAATTAGGGGACCTAAATATTTGAGTTAGTGCTTTAGGGTTAGTGCAACTCATTTAGATTAGTGCGGTCCACCACTGTGTAACACCTTGTTACAAGCTATAAATATGATTTCAGAAACTGTTAACTAAATATAAAGCATTTACTCTGCTTAACAGAAACCAGTTGACATAAGCAAAATAAAATATTATAAAGTACTTTTATACCTCTGCCCACAGCCTTGCAAACAGCAGAAAATGCAGATGAATATATTTCACATATTTTTGCCCAAACCTTATGGATCTTCTCTCCATTTTACGATTTAAATTCAATATTTTCTTTATTAATTAAAAATCCATGCAGTTCTCACACATTAAGACATGTCACTCTGGATACCAGGGCTCATGTTTAACCATCAGTCACTCTGACCCTGAGCTGAAGATGCTGATGTTTGGACACTGATCCATTATAGTTTCCTTTCTGACCATCAGGCTGTAAAACAGCTGATTTAGTTGTTTATGAAGCCTGACTGAAGCAGATCACTGGTTCTTCCTGGCTTTGCGCCTCCTCACAGTCGCCCGGAAGGTGGCGCCCTCGTGCATCTTAAAGCGCGCGATCCCGCCTGCCTCCTCCAGCTCCTTGGCGCTGCAGCAGGGGGTCGGGACCCTCACCGTGTTGCCGAACTTGGAGTAGTCCACCGCGTACATCCCGTCCTCCTCCGAGACCGTGGGCACGAAGCGCTGCCCCCACAGGATCTCCTCCGACACGTAGGACGTCCGGGCCTGCGTGGTGATGCCGGTGGTCTCCACCACCCCCTCCAGCACCACGATGACCTCGAGGTCCTGCTGCAGTAGGTCGCAGGGCGACAGCTCGTACAGGGGGCTGCTCTTGTCGATCACGTGCGAGATGATGAGGGGGGACACCAAGAAGATCCCGTTGGTGCCCACCGGGTTGTCCATGTGGATGTCGATCTGGTCCAGCGGCACCACCTCCCCCTCCTCGGTGGCCGTTCTCCTGACCACCTGCATCCGCACGGTGGCGCTGATGATCATGCTCTTCCTCAGGTCCCCGATGCGGATCATGAAGCACAGCGCGTTGTTGCGGAGGGAGACCACCGCGTGCTTGCTGAAGATGAGGGTCTCCGCGCGCCTGTTGGCCTGCGCCGTCTTCATGAAGATGCAGCCCAGCATGATGGCGTTGATGACCAGGCCGACGATGTTCTGCAGGATGAGGATGATGATGGCCGAGACGCACTCCTCCGTCACCATGCGGCCCCCGAAGCCGATGGTCACCTGGACCTCTATGGAGAAGAGGAAGGCGGAGGAGAAGGAGTGGATGTCCGTGACGCACGGGACGAAGTCGTCTCCCTTCTGGTCCAGGTCTCCGTGCGCAAACGCCACGAGCCACCAGATCATCCCGAAGAGCAGCCAGCTGCACAGGAACGACATGGTGAAGATGATGAGCGTGTGGATCCATTTCAGATCCACCAGAGTGGTGAACACGTCCTGCAGGAAGCGGCCCTGCTCCCGGATGTTGGTGTGCGCGACGTTGCAGGCGCCGTTCTTCCGGACGAACCGAGCCTTGCCCTGTTTAGCCTTAAACTTGGGCTGCAGGACGTCCTCGGCCAAACGCGTCAGCAGGTAATCCTCAGGGATGAGTCCTTTCCGGGACAACATCGCGCTCCCATGCTACGTCCTCTCAACAGAGGAGGCCGAGTCCGGTTCGGAGCTGGACGCTCGCCGGTGTCAGCTGAGGGAGAGTCTGGGTGCGAGCCGTTCTTCCGGAGGAATGCGCGCGCCTCACGTTGCCTCCGGATCAGGCGCGTCAGGACTGCTCCGGGGTCCCATGAGAGGGGGGTTCCTCCTCCGGTCCGAGTCCCACAGCTGCCGCCGTCACTCACAGCACCGACCGCGCCACGGCACCCGGTGCCATAGATGCTGCTCCAGCGGCGCGCGGGGGGCGCACGCTATAAGCAGAGCCAGTGATCGGTGAACGAGCGCACCGGGCCTCTGAGCGCCGTTTTCTCACGTTCAGTTGAGTGGGGCGGATCGTGTGTCGCAGTCGGTTGTGTGGTGACCTCGCCGCCTCACCATGGCGCGGTAACGTGAGACCGAGACGTTTTGAGATGGAGAAGCGGTCCCTCCCCCCCAGCCTCAGCCTCAGCCCCGCTCTGCTCCCGGTGGATTTTTTTATAGCATTTTAAATGCAAAGATCGCGCTGTTACGCAGCGAATGACGCCTTTGCGCTGCACCTGTCCGCCTTTACGCACTGTGAACAGACGCGTCTCCACGGTCTCAGGGAGATCGCTTTCACTCTCCGTTTTCCACATTTCACTGCTGGCTCAGAGGCGCAACAACAACCCGCCTCTCTGGCTCCCACACAGGCAGCTAAAGCAGCAGCTCTGCGTAAAGGAAGGCAGATGAGAAAAAGCTTCATCAGCAGCTCATTAAAACCTCATAGAACACTGCTGTCAACCGTATCCACGCTAAAACTCCTGAGAATGGACTGTCCCACACCACATTAGGTTTGTAGTAAAAATATACAAAACAACCTTGGATGGGTCTGTAATCGTTACAATCAAACAAGTCATTTTTGCCAGAAACCGTTCTTGGAGCTTAAAATAAAGACAACTCATCAAAACTCATTTGGCATTTTGAAATTAAGGGTTTATATCAAATTGTTTAAGATTCTGAAACTTAAAGAATATATTTTAAAAAATGTGGATGGGAATAAAACCATCTCCCCATCATTAATTGTGTGCATACACTCAAAAAACAGATTGTTTGGTTTACTTAACCAAGTTATATAAACAATTTCCGCTCAACTGAATAAAGGTAAATTACCTTTCACACTTTAAAATGTGAAAGTTGCTTTACATTTACTCAAGCCAGTTGAGTGGAAATTGTTGGTATAAACTGGTAAAACTAAAGCAAACACTCCGTTTTTTGAGTGTAGTAATAAAAAACTTCCTTTGAGTATTTCTTAAATCGTAACTTTTTAATTTTATTCCAATACATTTAAAACAACCTTCTTGCTACATAAATATGACCAACTCAGCATTTGGTTTATGCACTCTAAAAATGTTGAATTTACTTAACCAAGTTATGTCAACTGGCTCCAAAAGCTATTTACTCAACTGTTTAGTGAAGCCAGTTGACATAACTTGGTTAAGTAAATTCAAGACTATTTTTAGAGTGTGCAAAAGTACTTTTACTCTGATTATTGTGAGCAGTTTTAGGACTTTTACTCAAGTAGCCTATTTTTATCAATGAAATATATTTTTACCGAAGTTATTGAGGGATTTTTACTTTTTATGTTTTTCCAAGTACTTTATACATGTCTGAACATTACTCAGGTTTTTGTCCTTTTTAGTTGACCCTGAATGGAGCCACATGTGGGCCCAGAACCTCCGGTTGCAGACCTCTGCTTTAAAGGAACATCAGCTGCCACAAACCACACCATCGTGATAATTTATGTTTTATTAACAAAGCATTAATATTTGTATGTACAAATATAATACACCATGATTTAAAATATAAAAAAGGGAATATACATATATTCCATGGGACAATTGCACTTTGAATGTCTTCCTTTGATGCTCTCCAGCTTTTTTTTTTTTTTTCTCCCCCTCTTCTTGTGCTTCTTTACTTGTCGGCTCGCACGAAGGAGGCGAAGATGCTGTCATCCCTGTCCAGCAAGGCCTGGGGGGTGTCGTACTCCAGGATGATCCCCCGCTTCATCACAATCACCAGGTCGGCGTTCAGGATGGTGTGGACGCGATGCTGCGGGGGGAGAAACCCGTCACTGCAACCACGTTGCTGCCGTTTAATTCAAAATTTCCTTATTTTTTTAAATAAGGCAGAATATCATTGTTAAACATTTATGTTCCACTATAAATAAAATATTGGTTTAAGTGTCAAGTTGGCTTAAAAACACAATTCTAACTTTTCTGACCTTTACAGTAAAGTAATGATAGCTCAGGGATCTGCTCTCTTTCCTCACGTCCTAGATTCCCTTTCATTTCTTTCTAACGTGCAGCACAATACCTGCAGCCGTGCATCGTTTTACAAGAAGCACATTACCGGTGCAGAATGGAGGTCATCGCTCTCAGGGGGGAGGGAGGGAAACGGTCGACCCGTTTGAGTTACTGTAAATGCCTAAAGCGCCGGTGCAGCGCAGGAGGAGGTACTCACTGCTATGGTCACAACTGTCCGGTCAGCAAAAGCAGTCATCACCACCTTCTGCAGGATGCTCTCCTGTGGGAGGAGAAACATGGGTCTGAAGCAGAGGTTACTGAGAAAAAACAATGTATTAAAGCTTATTTCTCATCTTGTTTCACTGCATCACCACTGCTGCTGTTATTGTAAGCCGGAGTTTTGCTCTTTGTGCCCAAACATCAACTGTAGGATGCTTGAAATGTTCTGAAGCTCCCCTCAGGCTCTTACTGCACTCTGCTTTTTTTACTTCTACGTCACTTTTTGTCTCCCGGCTTCCTCCTAAGAGCATCAGTTTAAGCTGCTACTTTTTTTACTTTCACGTGAAGTTTTCTCATCAGCTTAAATTTCAGTTTAACATCAAAAACTGTTCTTTATCTTTGGTCACCTGATTGTGTCAAATTATAAACATCTCCATCTGCTTTTTCCCTTTGTTCTCATATTTACTGATATCTGTTCTCCTCCTTTCCTCCACGCCTCCGTTTGCGCTTTCAGCCTTAAAAAGAAAAAAAAAAAAAGGTGCAGCGTTCCTGCCGCGCGCTGACCGTGGCCATGTCGATGGAGGCCGTGGCCTCGTCCATGATGAGGATGCTGCTCTTCCTCACGAAGGCTCTGGCCAAACAGAACAGCTGCCTCTGACCCTGACTGAAGTTCTCTCCTCCCTCCGTCACCAAGGCGTCTGAGGAAAATAAAAAAAATCTAACTTGGATGTGCTTATAAATGAAACAGGAATAATTAATGCACGGTCAGCATTTCACATTTATTGATCTTTCCATTTTTTTTCTATTACAGTTAAATCAGCTTCTGCTTCAAACACACACAGCCTACCAAGGTTTTTAGTAAATAGTGATTTTCTTTTCAAAGATTGATTAGAAAATGAAACATTCCTTTAAAATCAGTTTTATTTATTGTATTTTTACCTTCATGACTCCATTATTACTGTGCAACTCTCCACACTGTCCTGTAAATTGCTTTGTATGCAAGATTTAGTTGAACTAAATGAAAGGCTGAACTTCAGTGATCATTAGGTTTTTTACCACAGATCAATATTGTATTGATCGTCTTGGCTTCAGCTCAGCTTCATCCATTCTTCTGTTCATCAGAGTAACATGATGTAAGAGAAGTAAAAGCTTGTTTCTCAGCAGCAGAAATACATCAGGTGAGACACATAATGTTCTTTTGTTCCATAAAAGCAGCCAGTGGCTTCATGACAAACTGCAGAAGATAAAATGTGAAACAGAGTACGACTGGGTGCAGAAAGGAGCCTCAGTGTTGGTGTGTAAATATTAGATCATCTGACAGAGTCTGCTGCAGCCTTCAGCTGACACATCTGCTGTATGAAGCAGCCGAAGAGAGTTAAAAATTTAGTGCTGAAGTAACTCGATCCGGCAGTTTGATGTTTAACACAGAGACACACGATGACCAGAGACTGAGCTCCACCTCAGAGGAGAAAAAGCTGCTTATTTGACAAATAGTCTATTTAAAGCGTGTTCTACAAAATGAATGGGAGAGAGTGTGTGTGTGTGTGTGGGTGTGTGTGCGCTCAGGCGCTCCTACCCAGACCTCCTGGGAGAGTTTTAACAACAGGCTTCAGCTGAGCGATCTCCAGTGCTTCCCACAACATCTCATCTGTTGCTTTCATCTCTGGATCCAGGTTGAACCTGCCACACACACACACACACACACACACACACACACACACACACACACACACACACACAAGCTACACTGAGTGCCATGATAACAATTAAACAATTACTCCCACAAAAAAACAACTTTAATAAATAAAATGTCTCAAATGTGAAAATACTGGACGTTTGTTTCTGGTGTCCAAGAAACTGATCAAAATCCTTAAAAACAGCCTGAATTCCATCTGAAAATAAACTTCTTTTTTTTTTTTTACAAGTCTTGATTCAGCTATACTGATAAAATAAACATTCACGTTTGGCTGAAATTTAGTTTGCAAAAATTAACATCATTCAGAACTCAGATTTAAGATTCCTGCTTTCAGACACTTAAAATACCTCAGAGCTGAAACTGCAAGAATTCATGCTGAACGAAACATTTTAACAGGATTTACAGACTTTAGCAGTGAGCTGTGTGGTTTTGACAAAACTCAGAAAGTAATGAAATTTGTGTTTGGTAGGTGACTTCTTTGTTATAACAAAACTTCTTGGAAAGTCTGTTAATTTCTCTTTTAAATGGCGCCACATTTGGAAGGAACTGTGGGACGAGCAGTAGAGCTGAGGTTGTGCACATGAAAATTTGTTAAATCTTTTCTGCCAAACAGCTTATTTTGCTGTTGATATTGACATGTTTTGAGCCTCAGATAAGCCCAGGTGCTCAGTGTAAGAATTATTACCAAGAAGCATTGTTACCCACACATTTACTTATTTTTTGTGCCAAGTATACACGCAGAATAAATGATGAAACTTGCTCTTTAAACACTAACCAAACACCACACAGAAACATGCCTAAGCAGCGGTCTAAAATTTTATTTTTATTATTAGAAAATTTTACTTGGTAAGATACTTGAAATAAGAAAAAACTGAGTCAAATCAATTATTTCAAGAATCTTACCAAGTAAGATTTTCTTACTCCATTGGCAGAAATGTTTGACTTAATTTGAGTCATATTGTCACACTAACAAGACAAATAATCTTACACATTCTGAAAACAAGATTAATATTCTTACAATCAGTTCTTGTTTAATAAATCAGTTTCAAAACAAGATCAAATACATTTTTTTTTGGCTGGATATAAGATTTTAAAACTTGGCTAGAAAGACAGTTTTTGCAGTGCACATGTTTTTAGGGAGGCGGGAAACTGGAGCACCCGGAGAAAATCCACGCAAGCATGAGGAGAACATGCAAACTCTGCACAGAAAGAACCGGGGATCAAACCCAGGACCTTCTTGCTGTGAGGCGTCCGTGCTAACCACTGAGCCATCATGCTGCAAAGACACCCAGCTTCTTTAAATCTCAGACCTCAAAATAGCCACAAATACTATTTAATACAACAAAACTATTACAAAAACAAGGCCCAAAAATTAAAACCAATCCACCAAATCTTAGCCCGACACCACAAAAAAACCACGCCCCCTACCCAATCGCAAAGCATTATGGGCCCCTCTGAGTAAATACTCCCCTATCCTAACCCTGGACCAAGATGGCTGACTTCAGAGCTGAGACACAAAAAGGCCTCATACATCTTTAAAAGAAATATTCTGCTTACATCCATCCTCCGGCTCATAGAAAGCTTTTTATGGTCCGTTCCACTGAGGTATAAAAATAAACAGCTCTGATGGTTCTTTTCAGAGAAACAGGCTCTTATCTATCAGCAGCCCTCTCTGAGTTTTAGATAAGTGTCGTTATTGTCTGTTTGCCAACCGCACATCTTCCTGGAAATGTTCCGGGCGCCCCTCTTTATTACTATCATCAGGCGTAAACCGCCGTGAAGAGACCCTTCCTGTTGACAGAAGTGCGTCGTACCGGATGGTGCCGCTGAACAGGATGGGGTCCTGAAGGATGATGGACAGCCGGGACCTGAGGGTCTGCAGAGGCAGCTTGGAGATGTCGATGTTGTCTATCACAATCCTCCCTGTTGGAACAAAAAAAGAGAGAATAAAATCAATGCAAAGAAAATGATTTATTCTTCTTATTTCACTTTATTGTTTAAACTTCACCTTCGAACATGTCCACCATGCGGAAGAAAGCCAAGGAGAAAGAGGATTTGCCGCTGCCGGTTCGGCCACAGATTCCCACCTGAACAGTTTCACAGATTTACACAATAATCCGGTGATTTCATCTTCCCAGCCCAGTTTAATTTCCTTATTTTTTATTTAGACACTGGTTTCCTGGATGTTATTACCTTCTGACCGGGGCTCACGTGTGCGTTGACATTTTTGAGTACTGGCTTGAGCGTGGCGTCGTATCGAACGCTCAGATTCTGGATCTTAATTTCTCCCTGCCGAGGCCAACCGTCAGGGACCTGAGAAACAGCTGAGGCACGGAGAACTCTGTTAGCAGCACAGATTTAACTGTTATCTCTTTATTAGTGTTAATTATGTTTTAAAAATGTGCGAGAATCTAGAAAATTCCCCCGATTGTCAGATTAAAGTTGACATAACTTGTTGGTGGTTATCGCAAAATAAAAAAATCAAGAAATTTGTTAGGAAAATGGATTTATTGGAGGAGATCCCGTGCAGCGCTGCTCCACTCACTGAGGAGTCCTTCGTAGTTCTCCGGTTCGGTTTTGAGCAGACCATTAATCCTCTTGACCGAGCCGAGCTGAACCTCCATGTCTGCCAAGTTCCGCACCATCCAGTTCATGTAGTTGGACACCTGATATCATGAGGAGGAGGAGGAGGAGGAGGAGGAGAGAAACACAGTTCAGACAGTCTGGACATCAGTCTGTGTGAAAGTGCAATAAAGAGTACACATGCATTTTTAAACTAAAGGCATTCCTTCAAGCATTACTTGAAGACGTTTTCTTCAAACCTTGTAAAATAACTAAGTGATCTTGTGTGATATTACTAGATTTAAAGTGCCTGTGACATCAAATTTTTATAATAAACATGAATGCATTTTTGGAAAGATAACATTGATAACATATCACAAAACAAATTTCACGTCGCTGAGGTGAACGGTTGTTGAGATATTTGCGTGTGAAGAAACAGGAAGTGATGTAAAAAGGGAATGTCTGCATGTGAACAGAGCGTTGTTACAAAAGCTAACAAAACA
>JAUBOC010000011.1:20907587-20929167 GCA_032275365.1 Anablepsoides cearensis | reverse complement strand
TCTTCACATGCAAATATCTCAACAACCGTTCATCTCAGCGACGTGAAATTTGTTTTGCAACATGTTATCAATGTTATGTTTTCAAAAATGCATTCATGTTTATTACAAAAATTTGATGTCACAGTCACTTTAATGTCTAGGTATGAAACACAAGATGGAAAGATCTGTCAATTATAGCAACTTCTACTTTCTACAAGATTTATTTTTCAGTTTATATTGAAATTTATGACAAAGATTTCATCCAACTATAAAAAAAAACAATTACAGAAAGTGAAACTATGTTTTAAAATATTATAATTACTGAAAAGCAGATTTTAAAAACCCATCAGGACCTGACATTTCAAAGCTCAGAGATTAAGAGGCCTGCAGTTATTTTTATCATGCAGGACAGTTTCAGAAATAGAATCACATCTGAGTCTCTGGTTTCGTGCCGCCTAAAAAAAAATGATGAAATCTTCTGATTGGTTGAACATCAGACTCACCAGAAAAACCACGTTGGTCTGCTGGTACAGAGCTCTGGCCACACTGATTCGCTGTTTCTGCCCCCCTGATAGGATAATTCCCTGCAGGGGGGAAAGTGGAAAAAAACGTGTGAAAGAACTTCATTGGCAAGGCGTGTGTGTGTGTGTGTGGTCTCCAGAGTAACAAAGAGGATAATGGGTTTATTTCCTTCATTAGTCGTGTGTGAAAAATATCCAACATGACAGAGCTTGGACTAAACCAGGGCAGCCCAGCTCCCTGCTCACAGAAAACATGACAAATGTTGCTGAAATGTGGCAGGAAGGGAACAACAGGCAGGTGTGATGAATCAAAGAAATCAAAAGCAATAAAAAGGTGATGTAATACTGACCCGCTCCCCAATCTCTGTCTGGTCCCCCTGAGGAAGGATGTCAATGTCAGGCTGAAGGGAGCAGGCCTCCACCACTGCTTTGTATCTGCCAGGCGCAAAGACGGAATACAAATTAGATCAGCTGACAATAACAAAAACACCGCTCGTTGTTCCCTTGATGACCAGTAATCAGGATGGCACAGTCATTTTCATGATTTTACATATCATCTGCTGTTATGCATAATACAAGTCAGAGGAAGCCAAAGCTGAAGTGATAAAAAGGCGGGAGATTTTACAGAAAATTGTCTGGTTTCATCCTATAGAAATAATGCAAAGGAAGGAACAATTTGCCACACATTAGTCATTTCCACACCACACATTTACAGCAAACCACATATGCTTGGAGTCATAATCATCCTAACATGATGCTGTAAAAGCTGCTGCAGCTTTGAGGTTAAACTCTGACAACATGAGGTCGTGACCCAGAAAACCAAATGCTTACAAACCCAAGATGGTTTGGATTTTTAGAGCTTTGCAAAATCACTGTGCGTGCTCTGTTTCTGATTCAGGAAGCAGAATAATCTGTTACAGAACACTAAGGATAGACTGATCTAAACAGGAAGCAGTAAGCTGCATTAAAAACTATCGAGTCAACAGTAAAAAAAAGAAATCTGAGCAACTGTTGCAGACGGTTTACATCAGAAGAGACGTAAAGACAGAAACACATGCTGCAAGGTCTGGACTGAACCAGATCAACCGAAACAGGATGGGGCCATAAGAGACAGGGGGGGGGGCTTTGTTTAATACAACATATCCACGGCAACAAAGCGCACGGATCCATTAGTATTTTATGAATAACAAAAGAACGAAAAGGAAAACCAGTCCATTAGACCTCCAGAGAGCCTTTCTGAGTCCATTAAAGCAAAACACAAGCTAATAGTTGCGAGACTGAAAAGCAGGCCTGAGTGTTTCGGTGTTTGATATCATCGGTGTGTATTTGGTTAAAAAAGAAACGTGGAATCACTTTGGAAACTCAAATATGTTGTCCAAGCTTTAACCTAATCAGCTGTCATTTAATTCAGCGTCACAAAAACTGAAGCTTGGCAGCAGAAAGGTATAATAAACACCTATTATTAATCTGTAACGCAGCAGCATGTTGTTTTTAAAGGGGTGATTAACCGTTGCTGCAGGTGTAAACAAAGAGAAAATAAAATTGGCCTAAAAGTTAATTGAAAACCTTCAAACTTCAGCTTCTATTAGTAGAAATAAAATCTTATGACGGTCACTGAATGTGTGTATGTATTATTATTTTGTTTTTGTAGGTGTGCAGACAGATGTCGGATGTGTTTTGTGTTGTCTTGTGTATATTTCACATATTTTCTAATTTGTCTTTCAATCTTTTCCATTATATATTTCTTCTTTTTCCTTCTCTTTATTTCTTTTCTTTGCTATAGTATAAAAAATCACTGATGCTGAAGAAACCAATATATATTACATTATGTTTTCTACTGAAGTGGCTAAAAAAGAAAAAGAAATAAAATCTTATGAACGTTGGATTTCCTGAGATTTTTACTCAATTTAAAAAGAATGAAAGATCAAAAAAATGCAAAGTGCAACCACGTAAAACACTCTCCTTCACGCAGCAGTGAGGTCTTGCCTTGATTTGATCATGGGCATCTCAAAGGTGATGTTCTCCACCACGGAGGCGTTCAGCAGCCAGGGCTTCTGGGAAGCGTAGGCCACAGGACCTCTCTTCCTGTCGGAGAGTTAGGACACACGCAGAGCCGTCAGACAGACAGGAGAATTTCTACTCGTTTAAATGTTACTGCTTAACGAGTCTTTCTGTTTCACACATGGGTTGAGGTTAAGGAGCTGTCTAATCTCTGGACCACGATGACTCCTCACCGTCAGGATAATTACTGAGGTGTTTGGGAAGTCAGTGTAGCTGAGGGTCAGGGTTTAAAACATGCAAGCAGAGGGAATGGATGCTGGATTTCTAGGTAACCTTAAGCACCGTTTTTCCATTTGAAGCTCACCTGACGTCTCTGTCACCTGTTGCCTCTCTGTCTGTGGGACTGCAAGAGAAATCATTAAAACGCACATTAGAGACCCAGATGATGACTTCACCGTATTTCTGTAATGATTGACAGAAAAACAAACACACTCCTCCCTCAGCAGTCCAAACACCAGCAGGACAGCTGCATTAATACTTGTAACGTTAACGTCCCTCCTAAAAATAACAGCCCCCCCTTCTGCACGTCTGTAGTTTGCCGATATGGAAATGAGAATCTGCCCGCTTGGATCTCGGAGGATTTGAGATTTGTACGTCAGCAGAGGGTCTGAGGTTAACGTGATGTTTGTTTCTGTTTGATCGTGTCCTGCTCTTTCTGTTTGTTTCCTCTGGAGCTCACAGAAAAACACCAAGCAGTGGCAAAACAGCTTTTAATTAATTCTCACTGATAATCACTAAATGCTCCGTGGTTGGACTATTTCAAAGCGCCGTCTGCTCACTAAGCTAAAATTTGATCAAAACCTGCTCTGCTTTTTGCAAACAATCAGTTCTTGAAGCCTCTCTTCTTTAAACAGTGTTTTTTAAATAAAGCTTTACATCTCAAACCTTCACTAGTCTCTTCTAAACAGAAAAAAAGACTCAGAAGAAAAATATTTTCTCTTTAAGTTAATTTTTTTTAGCAGAGGTTTATAGTAACTAAGTACATTTACTTGTAATTTTACCAATTATATTTTAAAATAGCTACTTTTACTTTGTAACATTTTAAAGCTAAAATCGATACTTTTACTTCTTTACTTAAAAAATTAATTATGTTTGAACTCATCATGAAAGAAGATGTTTATGCTCTAAAAAAATAAAGTGTTGAATTTACTCAACAAAGTCATGTCAACTGGCTCCACTAAGATTAGTTAAGTTAATTGAGCAAAGAAATATATATATATATATATATATATATACTGTACATATATATATATATATATATATATATATATATATATATTACTCAACCTGGCTTAGTGGAACCAGTTTAGTTCAGTAAATTCAAATTTCTTGGTGAGTGTGTAAAAGTACTTTTACTTTTCCCAATTTCCCAACAGTTTTATGACTTACTTACCGGTAAGTAGTTTTCTCATATTTTTTCCAAAGTCCTTTTCTGTTCATGTTACTTTTACTTAGTTATTTTTTCAAGTATTTTATAGACCTTTGGTCCAGATTAAATTTTTAACTGTTTTTTTTTTTTTTTTTTCATTTTAAAATGTTTTGGTCCCAAGTCCTCTTTAGCCGTCAACCCAGCTTTTTAAAACACTGTCTTTTTGTGAAAATCTCAGTCAACCAGCTTTCCTTTAATCTGAACCTGCAGCACAACAGAGCAGCTTCAGTAATCCGGGCCGGTCTGAGTTTGAAAATGTCCCAACTAAAAATACACGTCGGTGGTGGATCATGTGCTCAGTTTTACCTTTCATCTCTCTCAGATTCAAGGTCCGGCAGGCTGTAAATAAAAAAGAAAAGAAAAAAAGATTCATTTACATTTACGTTTTGTTTGACAATGTCCTCTGCATATGTTTTTTAATCATAGTTTGGATAAGAGCCTTATTAAACCTCCCAGATACTAATGTTAGACGTGTAAATATTTCTGTAACTCAACACGTCGACTCTGCTCTTGACTAATTTATAACCCGGTGTGTACACGTCCACATGAACGGCTCTGCACATGCTCAGCGGGAGCGCTGGTGTATTTTTAGGGCGACACCTCCTGCAGTCGTTCTGAGAAGGTGACTTCAGTCACATCTGAGTGCGTCCAGAGGGCGGAGGATGATTTATTTACCCCAGTTTACTGCAGCAGCTAAAGGATCCACGGCACCGCGAGGAGCGCAAACATTCAGGGAGGGAGGAGGTGGCTGACATTTAGGAAGCTTTGACATCTTGTACTTGAACATGTCAACACAGCTGTTACAGTCTGAGTCAGGAGGAAGGGATGGAAACAGGGTCAACGAGAACAGCCGGGGTGTTTTGACTCGAAACGGGAATTTAGTTTGTTTGTTTTCCTCAAAACACCAACATTTAGTTCAATAAATCAGTTTTTTTTAAAGTGTCCCTGACATCAAATTTTTGTCATAAATATGAATGCATTTTTGGAAAGATTATATAAATAACATATTGCAACATTTTTTTTACATTGCTGAGATGAACGGTTGTTGAGATATTTGCATGTTAAGTAACAGGAAGTGATGTCAAAAGGGGAATGTCTGCATGTGAACAGAGCTTTGCTACAACAGCTGATAACACAGAGAAGAATCTGTTCTTTTTTTTTAGATTATTTTGAGTATCTATCAGAGAAAGATGAAAAAATTTATTGTTTCAATAAACAAAAAAAAACTGAGTTCCCTTTTGATTTCACTTCCTGCTTCATTTTGGCTGAGCCAAATCTGAAAGAAGACATGCATTTATGTAACAAAAAGTTTAAAATCCTTCGTATTGTGCCAAGTTTATTAAATATAAAGAAGTTTTCTTTGACTTTTTGTATTTGAAGGATATGCATGTCGTCACTTTAAAAGAAAATTGAGATAAATTAAGATAAGTGAGTTAAATAAGCCATTGTGGTCATTAATAAAAATGAAGAAGGCATAATAAAGTGTAGCGAAATAGCTACAATATATTACAGTATTGTATTCTTGTTAAGGTCATATTTGAGAGTCAGCGTCAAACTTTTTTTTGCAAACAAAGAGGGAAGGTATAGTAAAGTTCCTATGTTCCTTGTTAACAACGTCTGCGCTGAATGTCAGCCGTTTCTGTATTATGTGACAATAACTGAGCTGAAAAGAGCAGCTGCAGCCCTGCTGGGAGGATTAATGGGCTGTAAGACTTGTCACCGGCCTGGAGGGGTCTCAGAGGAGCTCCACACTGACAGGAGAAATCAACACAATAAGAAACCTGTTTTAAGCCTTTGGTGGCTGGTAAAAGAAGTCTTGTTCGGTTTTGTAATTATGGGCTTTGAGCTCAGGTGGAAAACAAATTTGCTCCCTGGGATCACTGGTGACACAATGACAAAGTGATTGTTTGGATGGGAAGTAAAGAAAAATGTGAATTAATTATAATTATTATATTTATATGTTTTCATGTATAACACACTGTAAAAGGATTTTCCATTTTATGACGCTTATGACAAAATAAAATCCAATTTATGTAGAAACAAAAAGGGAAATTTCACCAATAATAAAGATTTTGATACAGCCTTTACTCTTTAGATTTAAAAAATCTGGCTCATTGGTAGCAAAATTTAAAGAAGTCAGAAATGATTTAAAACTGCAGTCAAAATGATCATGTTTAAAATGCAGGTTGATAAAAATCTAAAATAAGAGACGTCATCATGAGGTTTGAAGCTGTTCACAGAGCAGCTGTAAAGTTGGTCTTCTGCCAACACCTTGATCCCCAAAACCATAAAAGCTAAACTGTGAATAAATATAAAATCTGACCTTGCTTTTAATCATGTCTACAAGCAAAATATATATATAATAAAGGAATAAAGAAAACTCTCTGCATTAATGTGCGAACAGTGAATAAAAACCAGCATGCAAATTCAGCCCACTTAACACAAAAACTCCAACTTTAAAATGAGCAAAGAGTTGATTTTTACATCTGTGGAATAATAAATGGACAATTTAAATACTAATGAAATAAAACCACTAAACAGAGAGGTTTTTATTAGAAATCCTCCTCCGGTTATCGACCATAAACGAAGTGATTTTCTAAATGTAAAAATCACTTCAGCAAATAACATCATCAGACCTCATCACCTCAGAGCACTTCAAGTAGATGGAAGTCTGACGGGAGCGGCTGATTGTTTTTCACCCTACAGAGGAACAACATGTTCATCATGACTGAACCACAGACAGATTTTAATCAACACCTTAAAAAGAACAAAGCGCCTTTTAGAGGGAAATGTAGAAGAAATGTTTCACGCTTTTAATCAGCAGTCAGAAAGGTGATTTCTACAGTTTAGTGGTCAGTTTGAAGCAGTGGTGGAGGAAACGCTGCTGTCATCCAGTTGTCTGACCTCCTTATTCTAGATAAAGTATAATGAAGTTAACAATCCTGTGGGTTTTGTACAATAAAATAAAATGCATCAACCAGGAAGCTTGAGCCCAGCTTTCTGTTCAAAGCTGAGCAGCAGCATTTTGTACCTGCTGCTAACTAAGATTTACAACAATACGTGTCAAAATAAAAACCTGGAATCTTGTTTGTGATCTTTGAGGGAAAAAAACACCCAACATCGTGCAGGCCGACAGGAGCCAGAACCAGGTTGTTAATTCCGGAAAAAAATCAACTAAAACAAGCTAAACAAAAGCTGAATAAAACATCAAGTCAGAGCAGAATAAGGAACGAAAAGGTCTGATTAAAGATCTGATGAGGAATAAAAACAGGGATCCACTGAGGAACGACTGACTCGTCGTGATGATTAGATGAAAACAAGACAGACATAAACCAGGGAACAGACTGAAGAATTCATAATGAATCTAATAATTCACAAAAACACAAAGCACAGATTAAAACATGTTAAATATGAGTAAAATTCAGCTGAGCTCAGTGGTCTGAGGAAGGAAACCACTGGGGTTTGGTGGTTCTGGGATACACAGATCTGTAATTACTGGGAGGAGTTAAAAATGTTTCCTGGCTATGAAAGAAAGATCTTTAATGTCTTTCATTAGTTTTTCCTGCTTCCTGATGAGTCTTTAATTGTGAGCAGGAGAACAACAATAATAGGAGGATTTTCATCCCTTTTTATTTTTCCACAAAACATCAAACGGCAGAAGAAACGATCACCAGAGACCACATGTTGCTGCAAATCATTTTTCAGACACAGAAAATTAACACTTGACTGGATTTACCACCCTTTGATGGCGTTTTGGACAATCCTGTGCACATTATTTCTCAGCAGCAGCACTGGTGTTGGAAACTAAAATGAAATAAACTATTAGCCACAAGCAGATGAGATGAAGACAGCAGCTAGAAGGTGACAGATAAGGAAATTATACACACGTGACAAGATGTGTTTACTGCTGGCAGATGCCTCACAATGTTTTTTTTTCCCCACCCTACAGCTTGTACGCCCTCATTACTGCGGAGCAGGTCCTAATGCTTTAAACAAGTTTATAAAGCAGGCTCTTTCAAAATTACTTTTTGTAATTTCTGTAAAATGAGGAGCCAATAACACTGATCGATGTTTTGTCAGGTTTTAACTGGGTTTCTGAAACACGAGCAACAACAGGTCCTGTCCAGACAAAACCTATTCCCCCTGTTCTGATTTCTCCAAAGTAAATTTGCTTTTAATTCTTAAATATTTCTTACTCCCTTTAATGTTCTAGTCCAGTGGTTCCCAACCTTGTTAGACTTGTGTACCACTAGCACCCCCTCAGTCAAACATAATGATGATTCTCCAAAACTGTAATGAGCAACAGCTGATTTTTAAATGAAAATTATTTATTTAACCCCCTAGAACATTTAATTCTCAGGCATTTTCTTCTTTTCAACTCAAATTAAACATAAAGATAAAAGCGTTGCCTTGAAAGGGAATAAGTAATTAAATAAATAAACCAGGTGCAGAAACCAGCAGCGTCCAAAATAAGACATTCCGCATTTTATACAGGATTCCATTTTGTGTTAATTTCATGACTCCTTTGCATTTTCCACATGGCAGTAATCATAGGGCCCTACATATCTCAGTTCAATTTTTATTTATTTTTTTACACACCAAGAGATGGGCGATATGGACTAAAGAATTTATCACAATAACGATAAGTGACGATGAAAATAAAACATATCAGCCTAATCTTTTGTTTTATAAATCTATCACTACATTCTGTCTTGAGAGCTCTAAAAATACTAGAAGCCACTAATCTACATTAAATTCAAGTAGGACACCTGTGTTGCAAAACTGACACCCATCAAAATAAGACTGAAATATGAAAACAAATTTGACATTTATTTAAATGGTGTAAACAGCAAAACTTATCAATGCTAGACTATGGTTTATATGATAAATCTTCAAATCGCAAATTGTACTAATAACTATCTTTGTAAAATCTCAGAAGAACTCTAACTCTTGTAAAATATCAATAATATAATAAAAAAAACATAAGAAAATACTTTTTATTAATCACTGAATATAAAGTGTTCTGCTGCTCTGAGGAGCTAGGGGGGGGGAGGGGCTGTTTTGCGTGAGCCCCCGCGCTGCCTGCAGCTCGTTTCTGGAGCAGAGACGAGATGAAGGAGCTGTGGGTTTTTTTAATGGGTCCAGCAAGTTGAAGCTGCCCCGTCCTGTTGTTTTTCTAACGCAGTGGTTCCCAAACTTTTTCTGCTGGGCCCCCCTTTGATTTATAAAAATAATTTCCAAACCTCAGATATTTTGTAGTTGGCCTTTCCATTAAACCCCACTTAAACAATCCAACTTCTCCTTTTAATGGAGAATGAAGTAAACATGTGAAGCCCACACAAACACCATCAGCTGACTGATAAAAGCTGGCTCAGAACGAGCCAATAAGACGTCATTATTAACCCGACACACGTTCAGCCTCCTCTGATTAATACTTCCTGCTTCTCGTTTATCCTCCGCTGCGCTTCACCTTATTGTTTCTAATGTCGCCACTTTGTTTTGCTGCTCGATCTGAAGAAGATCCAAACGTAACGCAGCTTTAATGTGACCGACTGAAAACAACAACAGATGGAAACGCGAGAACAAACTCTGCTTGGTGTGAGTCTGAACACAGAGTCCAGAGGACAGCTGCTCAGCCACTTGAGAAACGCGTGATAGGTGAGAGTCTCTGCACCCCCCTCCCCCCCCGAGGGGTATTTAATCCAACCCAAACTCAGAGCGGGTGTCAGTGTGTCTCTGACATCGATGCAGCAGCCAAAAACAGTTAGGATCAGCCGGCAGAGCCTAAACGTCTTTGACAAATGGAGACCGATGGCAGCTCTATCCTGTGAGGCTGACCAAACATTTAAATGCAGGAATGAGTCACCGGATGCTTTCGGGGTGTATCTGGGTGGGCTATTTTAGACAACTACGCTGCTTGTGTACATCTACTGAGGCCGGTTTTTGTTGATTGATTTCAGCAAAGATTTTGATTTTACCAGAAATCCTCCAGAGGAAGAAAATAAACAGCAAAGATCCAAGTCTGCTGTCTGACTCAGGATAAACATCGATTTTTATGTTTTATTTGACTTAAAAATAAATCTCTGTTCACACAGAATAAAGAAAAACACAACTAGACACAAGCTCCTCAGTGACAGGTACTCTCTGCACACGGCAGTCGGTGCCTTATTAAAAAAAAAACTCTCTATCGTGACAATCTAATATATTTCAGCGACGTGTGATTTGCCTTCGCCCGTCAGCTCAGCGGGCGACTTTTCTCACAGCTCTGACAGCTGCCTTCACCTCCAGGTAAAGCAGAGCATTTACAGAAAGAAATCTCACATTCTGCAACAAAAACTCCTCCATTTTCAAAACATTGTTTTAAAGTGTCTTACAACCGTTTCTGCAGCAGTGACTGGGTTGTAAGGAAGGTTTGGAAGCTAATTTCTGATTTAGAAACTGCCTCTGTGGATTTTTCCTTCAGAAAAAAACATTGTAACGTGAAAAAATATGTTGTTATTAAACCTTTAGAGGAGGTTGATGAGTTGCTTTTATGCCACAGAATTATTACAAACAGAAGTTTATTATTTATTTGTCCCCTGAATTAAATTTGTAAATGACATACAGGGTGATTAAGTGTTTTTTATTCATAAATACTGTTCAAACCGTTGTAAGTGGATGTTGTTTGAATTTAAAGGATATTAGGAAATTAAAACATATAATAAATGAAATGCAGTTATAGAGCATATTTTTAGCCATACTTAAAACCCTTTATAAGACAATCTGTTCCCTCATTTACCCACCCACACACCTCCACAGCACCCTGCTACATCTCCACAATATTAACCTGAATAAATCAGTCTGTAGAGTCTAATCAGTGTTTTAAATCACATTCATACACAGACAGAGTTCACATCAGAACAATATGATGCACGGGGCAACCACTTTTTTCAGCTTAGAAGAAATATTTGCAGAATTTCAGCAGAATTAAACATATGAAATGTACCCTCTGGGAGCTTTTTTTGTGTTTCCTAGAAGCAGCTGTTTGAATTTGGGTTAGTGGTGCATAAAAAGATCCCCACATTGCTTTTTCCTCCTATCTCCCAACCATAAAACCTGAGAGCTGCAGGATCAGCTCTGTTCCAGTACCCTACAAATCCATTTCTTTACACTGCTGCGTCGCGGCAGCTGGTTTCTGCAAGGCTGGTTTGGTTCTAAATAACTTTTATTAGAGATTTTAAATTAGCTGTTGCAGAAAACACAGAGAATTCAGGAGCATCGCATTCTAATTTAACCCAGCAGAATAAAAAACTGACTTCTAAAATGTCAATCCTCAAGAAAAAAATAATCACTAAAACTGAAACTAACCTGTTCCAGATGACTGTTCCCGACACTCTCTGCATCTCCCCCAGAGCTGCCAGCAGCAGAGACGACTTCCCACAGCCCACCTGACCCACAATCATCGTCAGCTTTCCTGTGACATTTAATGAGACAAAAACAACAATAACAGTTTTATTAAAAAAAAAACATTTAATTGGATGAGGAAGCAAATAAACAGAGAGGAGGCGATGCTCACCAAAGGGAACCTTGATGTCCACATCAGAAAGTGTCGGCGGTCCGTCTGTCCAGGTGAAATAACCACTTGTTATCTGAAAACGTTGCACAGTTTCACTCAGCAGAAACATCAAAGATTAACTCAGTTTTACAAATAAGCAGTAAACTCTTATAGAAATTAAACGTAGCTTCATTTGTCCTCCATTGCGTTTAATAAAACTCTGAGCTGTTTACCACGGTTTAGTGATTTACACTGAATATAAAACAGACTCAACATTTCAAACCCATTGTCTTTTTTTATGTGAAGGCTGTATTTCCTGACACTTCAGGCCAATTAGCTCAGTTTTAAAGAGCTGCTGATGAAGAGCAGTTCTAATGGGAGAAACTTAACGAACCACATAAATTCTAGTCATTTTCTCCCTGAGAAACATTGAGCAGCTAAAGCAGTGACATAAAACTGTGTTGTGATAAAAAAAAACACAGCAACACATAATCAGTTTTGAATGAAAGATATAATGGTGTAAAAAAACATTAAAATATAGATCTGTTCTACTGGGCTTCATCAGTATCAGTACCATCATCATCATCTTCTTCTTCAAATTCATTACTATCAATGTTAACCAAATATATTATATTATATTATATTATATTATATTATATTATATTATATTATATTATATTATATTATATTATATTATATTATATAAAGTAGTTTTTGTTATTTTCCTCTTTTCCCATCATACATCTTTGTCTCATTTCTTCATTTCCTTTCCTGTTTTGTTTATTTTTGCTAAGAAATAAATCTGATTATAAAACAACTGAACAATATTGTAGGATTAACCTCAAGGGGTTTCTGTCTCTGAAACAGGCCTCAGACGGGCCTTCAAAGAAGACAAAAACTCTTAAACTTCATTTAGGCCATGACAGGTCATTGTAACTTGAAAGAGATGGTTCTCTTCCTCTTGATCAGATAATGAACAGAATAATCTCCATTATTTGTAATTCATTGTCCATTTAACTAAGAATGTTTATGCATCTGTTAATCAGGGATAATGTTTATCAGAAGTTACATGACAGAATTAGAACTCTTCTTTTCTCTCGTTGTGCTTTAAAGATTTGTAAAGATTTATAAAAGAACCACAGAGAATGTGGTTAAAATGTTTAGTGTGTTGATGCAAATCACTGTTTTATTTTCCTTTACTTTTTATTACACAGTAATATATTTCATTAATCTAAACTATTCATTAGTTTCTTTATGTTGATTTAAGACCTGACCAAAAACTATTTAAGACTATTTGTTTCAAGCATAAACATCCTGTTTTAGTGATATTTATCACCTTGTGTCCTGTTAATGAGCACAACATATTTGGTTGTGTTGCTACACAGTCAGATGATAGACTATAACTGAATCATCACACATTTAAGGGCTTTAGTTGTTTTTTTTTATTCAAATAAATCTTTAAAGGTCATTCTTTTTTGGGGTTTTGATTGTGATCCGAGACCTGGAGGCAAACCGTGCTGCGTTTGATATTTCCACCAGATGACCTTTAAGAAGAGTTAAAACGCTGAAAGTTTCCAGGATTCTGGATCAGATCACGTCGGTGCTGACAGGTTTGATAAAAATCCCATCTTGTTCTGGATCGGATCAGCTTACAGCGGACCGTTCTGATGGATGACCCCGTTACCTTGATACAAATGTCTCGCTCCACCTCCTGAGCGGGTCCGTCGCCCTCCTGGTCCCCCGGCGAGCTGTAGTTGTTCCACTCGTCCCTCGGCGGGCGCTTCCGGTTCACCACCTTCAGGGGCTGGAGGTACCGGGAGAAAAAGGAGGAGGACGACGAAGGGAAAGACTTAGAGGATGACTAGACGAGGGATGTATGACATCAGGCACAGAGGAGGGTTAACGGTCATAACAGGAGTCAGGTGGAGGAAGAGAACAACAATCACAGCTAAATGAAAGAGAAAATGAAGTGTTTTCCTCTGTCAACAGGTGTGTGTGTGTGTGTGTGTGTGTGTGTGTGTGTGTGTGTGTGTGCTCACCACAGCCTGGTATCTGTTTTGGTTGTGATTGCTGCAGCTGGAGGTCAGCATCGCTCGGGGCTCCTGCTCATCGCCGATCTCATCACTTGAGAAAAACTCGCTGAGCTTCTGAACGCTGCCGGACAAACAGAGTCAACCTGTGTAATAAATCCTGATCATCACACAAGCACTTCACTTAGGATGAAGATCACAACGTGCTTGATCCTGGAAAATCAATTTCTCTGCCTGTCGTCACACGTCTGTTCAATAAACCACCTGGATTTAATTTCTCCACCCTGAATGAGAGTTTGTGATTCTTTCTGCTGATGTTTCAGCGACTGGAACCAGTTTAAACAATTTCACAAGCAGTTAGCCTGGCAAATGTAAATAAAATGCATCTGTTTTCAGAAAACAAGCCACAAATAATCAGTGTTTACCTTTAAATCACAAGCATCTTTATCATCTGATGAATTATTCAGTTCAACAAGTTGTGATTTCATGTACAAAAAAAAAAACAAAAATCTAATTTAATGCAAATGTAAAGTACATGTGTCAAACTCAAGGTGCGCGGGCCAAATCTGGCCCTTGTAAACATTTTATTTGGCCCAAAAATGTAATATTTTTTCTCAACAGTATCTGGCTGTAATTCTGTATTTTTCTAAGTCAAATAACTGAACTCTTTGTGAAGGTATTCTTTTTTTTAAAAAAAAAGCTGGATTGTGATATCTCTAAGGAATTGTAAATAGGTGTGAGAAGAGAAAGAAAGAAATGCCAACGATGTGTATTTCTAGACTGAATCATTTTTCTTTATTTGTTAGGGTATATATTTTCTGAATGTTATTTACAATATAATTTGGGAAAATAAATATGCATTTCTATTAAGTATTGATAACATAAAAAAACAATATGATTTAAAATAAACACAAAGAGAATTTTTGAATTTTGCCCCCTTTGAATAACACATCATAAATTAAGAAATTTCATCATTTTTTAGGAAAGAACTGTGACCTATCATATCAAAATGACATAATTACATTTTCAGACTCCTGCTTTAAAAGCTACATTTTGATACCTGAATCATTTTGATATCATAAACGGAACCAGAGATGCCTTACTTTGTCTCGTTGGTTATGATAATACATAAATATTTGGCCTGAATCCTAATTTTATGTCATTTTTATGAGGGATCTTTCATTTCATTATGAAGAGGAAATCTCCAAAAAGTATTTGAATATTGAGATTTCCCATATGGAAAGAAACAAAAACATTTCTAGCTCACAGGGAAAATCTCAAAATTTAGAGGAATTTTTCCTCAAAATCAGTTTTGTTTTGTTTTTTGCCACTGCTCAAAAAAGTGCTTCAAAATTTTGTTGTGTTTTAATCAAAACACTATATTTGCCTACTTGTCCATTTACCACTTTTAGACTTAATCCTCGTTTCGATGTGATGGGTCACAAATATGTAATTTTGAATTTGAAGGTAGCGACACATCTCAGTAAAGTCAGGGCAACAAAAGGCTTGAAAAATAATGGTACAAATATAAAAAGGTAGCTGGAGGAGAATTTTTCAACAGGTCAATAAAAAGGAACGAGTTTGAAAAATAATGGTAGAAAGAATGACTCACAGAGAAAAGAAATGGAAAAAGTTTTAATAACCCTCGCCAGAAGCTCCACCTGCCAAAGTCTATGATGGTGAACCTCAGAGCCCTCAGAGTCCATCCTCACCTCTTCCATCAAGTCTTAACTAAGCTTATTTAGT
Organism: Anablepsoides cearensis; assembly: GCA_032275365.1. Classification (NCBI taxonomy): domain Eukaryota; kingdom Metazoa; phylum Chordata; class Actinopteri; order Cyprinodontiformes; family Rivulidae; genus Anablepsoides; species Anablepsoides cearensis. The sequence continues at coordinate 20,913,867 of JAUBOC010000011.1, read as the reverse complement.
CAATAGTCTAAAACATATTTTATATTGATGTTTCTATTTATGTATACTTTACATCTTACATTTTCTTTTTTTAATTCTTTGTTTATGTTGTATGTTTTGCACCTCAACACGTCAAATTCCTTGTATGTAAAAATACTTGGTCAATAAATTATATTCTGATTCTGATCTGATGTTGATCAAAAATCTGGAGAAATCTCTGAGCACAAAGAGACAAAATCAACATTGTCTGTAAACACAGTTTTCCTGACGCAGTCAAGGAAGTCAGATCGTTCACTTCCAACATGAACACCTGAAAGGATCGCAGGCAGCTTTCACATCCGACCTCATTAAAATAAAACAGGTTTAGTGAGACTGACGCCAGCGTGACAACAGGAGACCGATTCCTCGAACTAAAAGAAAAAAAAGGTGCAGAACAATTTATGGCAATCCTGCTGCAATTTCATTCACTGATTACAGAACTCTCCAACCTGTGATCATATCCTGGAGGCACGGAGGAAGAAGATTGGATTTAAAGTGACATGCCCTTATTACCTTCACCACGGTCTTCCTCAGTCCTTCCAAAGTGACATCCTTTCAGGACTCTCTCACTTCTTAATCTACTTGATTTTGCTAAAGCGTGTGTCTTTAAGGCACGACAAATCACTGTAAGTGATCAGTTTTAGTTATTATGTCTTTTCTGTTTAGTTAAAACTTTTGAAAGCAGCTTTTTTAGAGGTTTTTGTGACGTCTTTTCTGCTGATGCTCGCCTCTCCTGACAGTAAAAGGCTTAAAAATACCGAGAGAAGGTGAAGACGTGTCTGTTGCATCGCTCAATACAGCTAAATAATCACAGCTAAATAAAAGGTTAGAGAAATGACAAGATTAGAAAATTGGCAAAAAATGTAGCAGCCAAAAAGGGAGCAAAAGTAATTGTAAAGTTCACGGCTGAAATGAATAAACGATTGGAGACAAAACAGCAGACGAGCAATGGTGTCGGTTACAGGATCGAATAAAACAGCAGATCCATCTGCTGCAGGAAAAGGTCAAAGCTTCATCTAATCATGTTGCTTTTCAGCACCCTGCTCATTCTCAGCCAGTTCTTTTTTCCCCCCGTTTCTCTTTAACTCTCCCCTCTTTGAAACCGTTCCCAGAAATGTGCTGACCAATAAACAATCCAAACAAAACAAATGAGACGTTTTTGTTTTTTTGTTTTTTCCCCCCTCACCTTACAAGAGCCTTGACGGTGGAGCGCACGACGCTGGAGAGGAGGAAGAGCGGCGTGATCAGGATGTGAAAGAGGGACAGGGAGGCAAAGGCCACAGCTGGGGACAGATCGGCGTCCTCTGAGATGTGGACGTGGACCACGAACGTCTGCGGGGTCACAGAAAGGACACAGTGTCCTAGGTAAGCCTGAAATAAACGTTAGCTCCTCGGAGGCGGCAGTTATTTGTGTCCAGTTCAAGGTAAAACCTCCATCAGTTCAGCAGTCAGGATGTGTCCAAGATGAATCTGCATATTGTCCCTGCTCTGTGCGGTTTGTCTGGATTTTGTGTCTTTTTAGCAGCTCAACACAAAAGCCTTGGTGGATTCTATTAATCCAGGAAGGATTTAGTGTTCTGCTGTCAGATGGTCCCTCTGTGTATCACTGTGAAATGTCAGAGTGCCTCCGTCCGCACAGAGATAATAAAATACAGCAATGTTTCGGCTACTAGCTGGAGAAAAACCCGATTTATTGTCAAACACAGAAACTCACCGTCAGCACAGCTGCGATGGGAATAGCTGCATTCATGAAAACTGAAAGAAAACAGAGAGCAGGAGGATGTGACGTCTCATCAGGATTAAACAGCAAAAACAAACAGGAGGCAGAAAAAATGTAGAATTTTATCCAAAAATATGATAGATGGTTCGTGTTAAGATCAGAGAGCTGAATGAAAAAATACTGTTTATCACTATTTTTTTAACATTAAAAAAATTAAACAGGTAATAGTTTTTGATTTTTATGACTCAAAACTGGTTTTTACCCTTCGGTGACTGTCTGAAGCTCGGAAATAAATTTATCTTTACTTTTCATTTCTTGTTTGACAATTATGAGAATTACACATCCAATTCAAATAGAATCATCAAATACTATCAAAGTGCTGTGGTGCAATCACTATAAAACCAAAGTGTTTCAGCTAATACTTCCATTCATCATCATCATCATCACACCAGAAAGACAGCCATGTCTTTGCTCTCTTGTTGACATGACATACGTCTGCAGATGTTATTTGTACTGGACTTAAGGGGCAGGAAGTTAAAAGGTGCATTCACAGGCTGCATTCCTAAAAAGACCCCATTTTACCAAGCTGGTTTGGGTCTTTCTGACACCACTTTGTTTCTCTGAAGTCTGAAACCTTAAGCTCATTTTTCCTGGGGTCTCAGGATGGTTGGACGCTCTATGATTGGTTGATCCGGATCTTTCCTTTGGTTTATTCTGTTTTTCCTGGCTATTATGTTTATTGGTAAGATGACTGAGCATATAGTGAATGCATAGGGTCATTTTCCTGTTTCCTTTCTTCTATTTTATTGATTGTTTCTCTCCGTATTGCAGGTAAAGCATCACAAATACCAATACTGCAGCTCCAGTGTCTCCTTCATTCTGTAAAATTGCCAAACAGCACATTATCGCTCTTTCTTCTTAGTTTGCAGCTATTGATTTAGATTAAAGATAATTTATTCAGAAACTGGAGCCACACAGACTGTTGCTGCTGTTCTACAGTAAACTGAGAAAGCAGTTTATAAAAGACAGACTGAAGGAAATAAATCAGCTCTGAGTAGCGATAATATCCTCTGCTGTCCTGAGTAAACAGGAAATAAATGTGAGAGCTATAATTCATGATAAAAATGACCATAAAACTTATATTATTGTCACATTTAGTTGTTTTTTTATACTCCACTTAACTGGAAATGCTTCAGTTTGATAGCAAACATAAAACAAACTGCGATAAGAGCCGTACTGGATATAGATGTGTAGAGAGCGAAGGCCTGCAGGCTGGTGAGCTCTTTGCCTCTGGTCTCCTCCACGCTGTCCCTGAAGATGTGCTCCCAGGCGTACAGCTTCAGCAGCTTGATGCCCCTCAGCAGCTCGTTGGTCTTCTTCAGCCGCTCGCTGGAATATTCCTGCAAGAACAAAAATGGGAACCGTCATCGTCAAGGAACGAACACCAGAGATGAACACTTGGCTCCAATAATGCAAAAACATAAAGTATGAAGCAGTTAAACAATGAGAACTATGGAGTTTTTAGTGAAACTGTTCAAAACATGTTGATATTCCATCATTTAGAGCAGCCTGAGCTGCTGATGTGACAAATAAAAACAACGACCAACAGGACGACACTCACCAGAGTGCTCTTTTGTGTTTGTGACAACTTTGTGGCCACAAAGTATTGCACCGGAGCTAACACAGCGATGATGGTCGCTCCGATCAAGGCACTGATTCCCAAGAGGTAGTAGAGGAGGATAACTCCCAGAATTATCTGAAAGGCAAAGATTCAACATGAAACAATCATGCAGCAGGAACACTAATTTTTCAAAAGGGTGGTTTTCAGTTTTATAATAAACTGGAGCAACCATGAATTCAGCGCTGCAGTGTTTGACCTCGACTGTGTAACTCAGGAGCAAACAGGCAAGAGAAGAAATGCACAAAACAAATCCTTCACCTCAAATAACTGCTAAATGATTCCAAATGAAGAAAAATCAAAGCTGCTGCTTTAAACTGTTAATGATTTTACATCATCTCCTTCTAAATGCTCATCTGCAGCTCCTCTCCAGCCTCTATTATTTTCATTGCATATCAATGTTAAAGTATGGAAGACTTAAAACTGGCATAATTAAAAATAAAAGCAGAAATATATAAATGGCCCAATAAATAAATAAATACACTTAAATTAACCAATTAATTTGCATAATTAGGTAGAAATGCATTAGGACTAGAAAAAGACTGGAAAATGTAAATTCAAAGAGTGAAAATAAAAAGATTTAAGAGATACAAATGAATCTACAAGTAAGACAAAAATCAAATATATATTTATTATTAAAAACAGTAAAATTTAAGTTATGTGCTAAAATGTATAATTTGTTGGAACTAAGCTGGAAATTTTAAAATGAATGTCAATTAAAGTGTAAAACAGACAAGTTCTCCTTTTTTTTTATCATGTCAGCTTTGGTCCTCCATAGAGGAGGACACAACCAGACAGAGATGGATGTGACAGACTCCCCCCCACCCCCCCATCATCACTCACAAGATATGTGTCACTAGAGTCAAGGTGTCTGATTCTCTTTAGCTTTTTTTTTAAAGCATCTGCTCTGGAGGGAGACAGCCAAGCGTGTCACCAAACCCCCCACACTCATTTTGAATAATTCACACCTCACACCGGACAGGAAATGCTGCTTCGTCTGCAGGATTTCAAGCCAAGCTGACCGATAAGGAGCCGGATAAAAAAAGTGACAGCTGCAGCACAAACATCAGATTATTTAAAAAAGGGATGTGAATTAAATGTGGTAATTCAGCAAATATTTTAGCTCAAATCAAAGTAATTTACTGAAAAACAACTTGATGAATTATTTTTAAAATTTGACCAAAAAGGCTACAAATCTGTTGTTCATCATTCATCAAGGCTTTCAAGGCCTTTAATTCCTACATGCAGTTTTTTCACAATGACATTCCCACACGTCTTAAATGATGAGGAAATACATAAAGTTGACAGGAAAGGTCAGTCGGACAAGGACACCGGCTGAATTAGCTCAAGGCTCGGCTCATATTCGTTCTTTTTGCTCTCTTAGTCCATCTCTGCTCCGTCCTCCTGCGCGTGACCCCAATATCGATCTCAGTAATCATCTTGAAGGATGTCTCAATTCCTAAAAGCCCCCCGGAGAAGAGAGAGGTGGGAGGGACTAAGAGGAGAGGTATTTCTTTCTGCAGATTTAGATTTTTAGAACAGGAGGTGTGAGCGTGTATTTGATGAGATTAGAGTTGACTGATTCCAATTAAGATCCCTGTCATTTTGAATTTTTTGTTTTGCTCTCATGGCTTAGTGAAGCAGCTGAGAGGCGAGAGCTTTTCTTGTAGAAATTAGTTGTCAAAACCTCCCTCACCCTGGTAAAACAAGACTGATCGCACCACCGGTTTCATTAAACACATCACATGATTCCCCAAATTAATCCAGACTCTCAGTATCAGCTCTGCTATCCGACTATAAACGGACAAAATAGAACTCCAGAAACAAAACCCAAACAAAAACCTGATACATTATATATTGGTGAGTTTTAGGCACTCACTGACTCATCGCAGAATAAATCTGAGCACAATGGGTTCAGTGCTGAGCAGACAGGTGTGCGCTGGCGGTGAATGCTAATGCTGCTTTAACAATCAACATCTCAGCAGGTTTTTCTACAGCCTGTGAAACGCTGCTCAAACACTCCACTTTCCTTTTGGTTCCCGACGTCTTTTTATTCATTGTGTTCTTGTAATAAAGCATAATTGAAGTAAATCTGCAGTTTCTTGGTGAATTGTGATTCAGTTTGGGGGAAATTCACGCTCCGAATTTTGATTTTCCCACAGAAAGTCCTGCAGAGAATCACTGAATGTTGAAGCATCGCTGAACGCGTGTCTGCATTGACAAGTTTTAAAAACAGTGTGATAATGAACCAACTTCTTCCTGAATTCAGTCTAATGGGAAAATGTAAAAATATAAGTTGTGCCTTCAGATTGTAAAATTCTGAGCTGGATTATTGTGTGAAAACAAATATTTTAAATGCATTATGTTTATTATGTTCATCTGCTTTTAAGTCAGATTTAAAAAGTGTTTTCTATAAAGAAAAATGACTTCTTTATCTAAAAACAATTATGTTAATGGAAAAATGGTAAAAACAAATAATAAAATAAAAGGTTTCAGGCAAAAAAAAAATGTTTTTAAGACTTTATATATTTAAATTTCGAGGCAAAGAACTCAACAATCTGAACAATAAGTCAGATAAATTTGAATAAATAAATACACAGCTGCATTAAACAGAGTTGATTATAAAAACACTGATCTATTTGCATATTATTTACAGGCAGATGCAAATTTATTCAAATACATGCAACAATGCAAGAGTAACTATTAACACAATGTGATATCATAATACTTAATAAAGCATTTACTTAAAAAGCTAGATAACTACTTTGTATCCTGAAACTGTTATTGCAGGGCTATTCAACTAAATTTCTCCAGGGGCCACAGTTACTGCAGGCCAACAGCTGAGGGGCCGAACATCCAGCAAT
>JAUBOC010000011.1:20891091-20904856 GCA_032275365.1 Anablepsoides cearensis | reverse complement strand
TGAGTCAAATTAAGTTTTTTCACGAATCTTACCAAGTAAATTTTTCTTACTCCACTGGCAGATAATTTAACTTAATTATTCTGACACAATCAGTTCTTGTTTAGTAAATCTGTCTCAAAACAAGATCTAAAAGACTTTTTGGCTGGATATAAGATTTTAAAACTTGGTTAGATGGACCGTTTTTGCAGTGTAAAAGGAATAATATGGTTTATTTTTGCTTTAAAACATTAATACAAGCATCAGACAGTCAACAACATGATGCAAACATTTAATCTCAACACTGTATTTTTTTATTTGCGTTAAAAAAGGCAAAGCTTTTGGATCTGAACGGGTAAACGAGGTGTCAGAAACCTCACCACACCTGTATGGCTCCTCGCAGGTTGATTCCGGTTTCAATGGCCACGTAGTAGGAGGCCTGCAGGAAGGTCCTCTGCAGGAGCAGAGCGATGAAGAGCAGCACGGCCAGCACGTACGCATTCTCTAAGAACTCTTTGGAGGAGATGAAATAGATGCCGAGCAGCTTCATCTAAGAAACACACACAGGCAGAAAGAATGTGGAGAGATACATATTTACCGACTGATTTATCACTGTTAGTCAGTAAGAAACGATAACGGCTTGTTTCTCTTTTGGGGCTTTAATATTTATGAATATCAGTTAAAGTCAAATGAACGGCAGCTTCTGCAGCTGAAATGTGAAACCCAAGAAGAGTGCAGCGGATGGACACTCCCTCAACGATTAATTAATTCTGCATCAGGTGGAGATCGTCTCTGCAGGCAGTGATGAGGGAGGAGGGGGGGCGGGGCTACTATTAAACAGAAACATGCTTCAAAGCCATCATTAAAATCTCTCGCTCCATTTTCTTTGGAGTTCATGTTTTACTCTCTCTCCCAGACTGAATCACTCCAGTGGATTTGTTCTGCTGAATGACTCACGACTCTTTCGTGCTTCTTTAATTAAACTCCGATGCTGCGGCGAACGCGTTACGACTGCCACCGACGAAGCACGGCTCGTTTGTTTCCTACAGAAAGACGCCCGGTCTGCTGTCTGCTCCGTGTGGAATCCAAGAGGCTGAAAGAGCTGCAGCAGCAGTAAGTCTCATGAATATTTGAAGAGGTGTGCATTAGTGCAGCGTCAGGCAGGTGCGCGGGGACGTCGTCTTACGCCGTGACCTTTGAGAGACGAAGGGGAGGCGGTGTGCGACGCTTCCGACTCGCTTCGGTTTTTGTGATTCCTCAATATGGTTTGAATTCTGTTGAGATTTTTCTAGATATGGCTAGCTTTCACAGAAGAAGAAAAAACACTTTGATTCCTTCTGTTTTACTGCAAAAACTGTCTAACCAGATGTTGCAATCTTACATCTAAGCAAGTGTTTGAACTAGGGTTGGGCAATATTGGCAAAAAAAAAAAATCGTTCACGATTAATGATGATATTTAGCCGATAATGACTAACATGACTTAATATGAGGAGTCCCTGGACACCTGCATGCCATAGACACATGATGAATTTAAATCTCTCTAGAATGAAAGATTTGCTTTCCGTAAAAATCACTTCAGGCTATGCATCCATTTTTAAACACGGAATGATGCAATGAACTAATATTTATTAAAAGAGAGCAGCTTTTTAAAATAAAAAAATTACAGAACATGAAAAAAATCTGAAATTTGATTTGCATTAGTTGAATCTCATATATTTCTTACTTAAACAACTGACCCCTAATTTACACTACATGCGTTCCGGCTCCGCTCCGCTCCGGTCCGACCTCTGCAGCGAATACACAACCATTATAATCAATGAGTGTATTTACACTGGCTCCGCACGGCGGCGGTGAGCGGACAGCAATCCGTCAAAACTGATCCTATTTCTGCCGGACGCCGGAGTCAGTTTTTAAAGATTATGTCGCACCAACAGGAAGAGGAACGAGCACAACATCCAGATTTACAAAATAAGACACCATTATTCTGTAGAAACTGCAGCTTTATTACTCATTATATGGATATATTTCCACACAAATGCTGTCAGAATGTATCAATCAGTTTGGGAAGCTGATAGCAACATGTAGCATGAAGCATCTGTACACACACCATACACGTGAATTTTATTTTGAAATCAGAAGTTTCAAAAAGACGAGAGCGATACAGTTTCAACCATTTACATCAAAAGCTTTTATATCAATGTTTTCAGCTGTGTTTGGAGTTCATCTTTCACAGAATTTATTATTTTTCTGCTCTGACTTCCATGTTCATCACTGAATTTATCGCGTGATCTCCTTCCAGCTCACGCCTCCTCCTCCTGTCTGTCGGACCTGAGCGGAGCGGAGGCTGTATAAATTGGGTGTCAAACGAATGGCTGTGACCTGCGCACCGCAGCGCAGCGGAGCGAACACACATGTAGTGTAAATCCGGGGTAACATGTCTATTCATAAACCAGTTTCACATATCTGGAAAGTAAGAGTAGAGAAGAGTATTAAATGTAAAAACAGCCTGCCATACACACGAGCTTCCTCATGATGCTGAAAATGATCTGCTGCTCTCCCAGAGCAGAGGTCGATTGCTAAGGGAGGGGGAAATTGCAACATAAAATTTTAGTTAAATATGAGAAAATATTGAAACTTATTGTCCATTAGAGAAAAAAAACAGGACGCCCTCCTTCCACCATGGTAAGGGGATTTTTTTGTTTACCTTTGCTTAGATGGGTAATTTTTGCAGCGTATGTCACGTTGCGTTCATGAAAAAGTAAATACATTTTTAACAAGCAGTGGGAGACGCCTCACCGGTTGCTGAATGGTGCGATTGTCTTTGCTGATGTGGTGAACGATCCCAGAGATGCAGAGAGGACCGGCGAAGCCCAGCAGGTCGGCCATGAAGCGGAATGTGATGCTGAGGATGAGGGGCCTGCCGAACGCTTTCCTTAAAGCCTGCCAGATCCATTTTGGTCCTTGGGGGGCAGTGCCCTGAGGCTTCTAAATTAGAAAATAAAAATAGAGATTCAGATTTAAAAAAAAATCATGCTTAGTTAAAACCCTTTTTGCTGAATGCAACTCAAAGTAGTAACTATTAAAATTGTAGGGCTTCTTTAAATCATCTGTATTGATCCAGTGCTTCGTTAGGGTCAACACAATGGGCCGTCGATGGAAAAAGGAGTAAATTAGGAAGAGGGTTGGACAGTAAAGAAGTGCTTAAAGAGCAAAAAAAAAAAATTGCTTGTACACTAAAGCACCATTAACTGCAGAGTTGGACCAAACTCCTGCAGAAACCTATAAAATGAGGTCAAGTTTGCTGCTGCCTCGGCATCAGAGAGCGTGATGATTAATGGAAAAGGAACTGACTGCATCAAATACATACATTCAGTGTGCATACAGTCACTGCTGTGGAAATAATGGTTACACCAGAAGCTGAGGATAAAACAAGAGGAAAAATCAGATTCTGATTGTTTTAACTGAGAATATTCCAGAAAATAAAAACTATATTTGAGGTAATTAATTAAGAAGACTGATGATTTGGTTTAGTGACTCAGTGGAAAACATCAGGACCATCATGTTGCAGTAAATTGCTCAGATTCTGAGTGTGTATCTGTGTGTGTGTGAGGCACTCTCAGATCTGTGAGAACAGACGTGACTGCATTCACGTGTTTCCATCTCCTCACTGGAGCCCGTATTGAACCCCAGCCTTCAGACGCTAACGTGTCACTGCGTACATCACTCTTACGCACGCAGAAGCTTTTCCCTCTCATCGATCCCAGGTTCAAACAAACCAGAGGAGGAGGAGGAGGAGGAGGATGCGGCTTCCTTCTCACACAATCGGAGCGAAGCAAGCTTCCCATGAAGCGAAGCGCGTTCAGCCCCATCGGGGGTCGAGATGTCGCCTCGTTCACAGTAAAACAGGACTGACCCGGGCTCCTCCGGACCCCCCTCCGAGCCGCCGCCCTTCCCCACAGCCCCACTGGGAGCCGCGCGTCCCTCTCATCCCCTCACTCCTGCCGGAAGGAAGCGGGGTTGCGTTCACACCGAACACAGACGCAGCAGTGACGAATCTCAGGCGACCTTCCAAACACTGGAAAACCGTGACCCCGCAGAGGAGGCCCCCTTACATCTGACCCCTGACATGACGGACTGAGGGAGACGCAAAGGAATGATCTGCATAAAAGACATTTTGCTCCAACTAGACCTGCAAAAAGAGTCTGCACCAAGTTTTTGATTAACTTCTACATCAGCTGAGCCTGTTTACATCGGGTTGTATTGGAAATGCTATTTAAGCACCTAAATAAGCAAAAAGCATTCATACTTTTAGCTGCTAAAAGCATTTCAGCTTCTACACAATGGAAAAACATACAGAATCTGATGATAAATCTGTGTCAAACAAAAACACACAATTCAATTCAATTCAATTCAATTCAATAATACTTTATTTATCCCAGAGGGAAATTAGGTAATTAGGTAATTAAACCAAACTATAAAATTTATACCAAATGGTAAATGGAACCCAAAGCACTTTACACTTACAGACATTCACACACTGATGGTGGTAAGCTACACTGTAGCCACAGCTGCCCTGGGGCGCACCGACGCCACCGGACCCTCTGACCTCCATCATTAGGTTAGGTGAGTGAAGTGTTTTGCCCAATGACACAACAACTGAGACGGCTGGAACTTAAAGTTGGGCGAATTTACAGGGACTTTCACCCTTTTTGTAGAGAAAAGCAAAAACATGTTTTATGTAAAATTTATGTAGAATTGAAAAAGAATCAGGGCTGTTTAACTGGTGGTCCACGGGCCGCCAGTCTGTGTTCTGCTGTTTTTAAAGAGTTTTCTGTAGGAGAATTGTGTGAAAGTGAAACACAGGACAATTTTTGTCAAACAATAACACAGAGCTAGTCAACTAGCAGCCCGCAGGCCACATCCGGCCGCGAGTGAGCAAAGTTTGGCCCGCCGATTGGTTCATACATCTCTTAAACCCCTGGTTTTCTACTTTAATTACTCTAAGTTCTTTTAGTTAAACATATGACAGGTTTGGTATCTACAGAAACGTCAGAATCTTGGCTAGAAGCTGGTAAAAAAAACATTTCTATGAACAACAAAATAAACTATTTCAAAAGTAAGAGATCTTTGTAATACTTGGTTTATTTACATAATAACTTTAATTGAATATACCTAATTTCCCTCTGGGATCAATAAAATTGAATTGAATTGAATTGAATTGAATTGAATTGAATTGAATTGAATTGAATTGAATTGAATTGAAGGACGTAACTGTGGCCCCTGGAGCAATTTAGTTGAATATCTCTGCTGTAAGTATTCAAAGTGTAACATTTCTTCATGACTCGCTACATTAAAGGCAACACATCATGCAAAATCCAAATTTTAAAACACACATTTAGCAGAACCTTCTCTCACAGCAAATTCAATGTGCAGCTCAGCAATTTAGCCTGTTTTTAAAGTAGAGGTATGTGGCACTGAAAACTCGTTTCTCTCTATTTAAAATGTGTTGGTCTAAAAAAAAACAACAACAAAGCATTTAAAAGCAACATAAAAAGCCTGCTGCTGATGAATTCATTTTTGTGAGGAATTACGAAACTGCTGAGTCATTTTAGCGGCTAAAACACAACTAAAATATTCTTTCCTGGAAATTACTTTTCACAAACAGCACCAACCAGAAAAGCTGACCAACACTCAGAACACACAAAAACTTACAATAAATACATATGAAAACGCCTACACTTGTCTGCTCAAGGCAATCTAACATTTTCCTGTTTGTGTTTCTGAAGGACATCTTATTTGACGTTCAGATAAAGTTGAATTGTTCCAGTTCAGGCTGGACTGAATCATCCTATAAACTGCTTTAATATGAGAACAGCAGGACAAAGAGAAAAAGCCTTTGTGTGATTCAGGGTCACTTCAAGAGGATGTCACGTTAGGAAAAAAAAAAAAGAGTAAAAATAGCAAATGGATGAAAAAATGTCAGATGGAGGACAACAGGAGACAAACAAGCTGCACAGGAAGAACATTAATACTTCAAATCCTATTTGTCTCAAAGCAGAAAATCCAATTAGATCTGTTTGTGATAAAAAGCCGACTCAAAAACGATTAATTCTGCTTTGTAAACATGTACTCAAGTATGTTTGATTTAAAAATGACGTGGTTTATTTTATGAAAACAAATGGTGTATGAGGCAAACTTATGAGCTTTAATATTTAAAATGAGAAATAAGAGAGCTGTTTAGTCAAACGTCGCAACAACAATCCGTCCAATCAGATCTCACCTTCTGCTCCTCAAACTCCTGGCGCAGCTTGATGTAGTTGGTGAGCGCTCTCATGGCGATGGGCAGCTTGCCGATGACCTTCAGGTCGATGGGCCGTCGGTGAGCGGAGGTGATGAACGTGTTCATCCACCAGTAGGTGGCTTTGGACAACAAGTTGACGAAGGGCTGCAGGAACCGAACGCCCAGGTCCTGGAGGTCTTCGGGGGGCTTCACTTCTGTTGGGTTGGCGAAACACATGTAGCGCTGCAGAGAGACAAAAAAAGAGAGGTGTTTTTTTTTGCTTGTTTTTCTACTCCAACACACCTGTTTCACTGACTTACCTCCTCAAGTTCAAATCAGGTGTGTTGGAGCAAAGAAATTTCTAAAGTACATAAGTCAAACTCAAGGTCCGCTGGCCAAATCCGTCCCTCGTTAACATTTTATCTGGCACCAAAGGTAATATTTTTAAAGTAAAATAGTTTAGTTTCTCTTCGTAGTCACTAATTTTCTCAACAGTAGTTGACTTTAATCGTGTATTCTCTTCTATTTTAAAAGTCAAATTAATTGGTTTTTTGTGAAAGTTTTGTTTTATTTGTTATTAGTGTGCTGGCTTTAATAAAGAAATAGTCAATTAAACAGTTGTGAGTAGGGTGCATAAAGAGTAAATATACATAAAAATCTTTTTTTCTTCATTTATTAGGGTATGTACTGTATGTTCTAAATGCTACATAAAGTATAATTTGATTTAAAAAGCAAAACAAAACATTTTTCAGTAACTACTGACAGGGATTGGCCCTTGGCTTAGACCAAGTTTGAATTTCAGCCCCCTTGTGTAACTGGGTTTGACACTCTTGCCCTAAAACATGCAGACAGGGGCGGAGCAGGGTAGCAAGTGCCACCTCCCACACCAGATCAGCCATTAGCATTAGCAGCTAGCCTAATTTAGGATTAGCATGGTGAAAAAAAATTCAAAATATGTTGCTTAAAACCAGCATTGACCATAAACTACATCTCCCATAATGCATGTCAGTTAAAAGTAGACAGCAGCCAGCAAGATTCACCGTATAAAATCTACAGTTTGCTGCATTTTCTCTGGCTACTTTTGCTGTGACCCAGTTTTACTGGGAAATAAGAATTTCCCACTTACAAGTTGTAAATTTAAGCTGGAATGCTTACATTTAATAAATGATAATAATAAATAATAAACGCTTTTAATAAATGATTATATAGGAGACAGAGAAATGTAAAAACAACACATGGAAATCAACAGAATCTTGGAAAAAAATGTAAAACTTTTTAAATATAAATCATTTATGAGACACAAAAATATATATATTTTAAAAAGGTAAAATAAAAAATAAAAAAATAAATAAATAAATAAAAAATAAATAAATAAATAAATAAATAAATAAATAAATAAATAAATAAATAAATAAATAAATGATTAGCATGTGATCATTCTTAGCTATCACACAACAAATTTTATCTCAATAAGTCTTAAAAAGGCTTAATTATAGCCTTTGATGGTCAGCTGTGGTGGCCGTCTTTAAATTTTTATTAGAATTTAAATTGTGGTAAAAAAGTGTTTTTGGCTGCTTCTGTACTAATCTTCTGTTTTGTATGTCAGAGAGTTGCTACATAATAAGTTGTGACTAACATTCAGCATGTTTTTGGATCATCCTTTGCTAAGATCACTCAAAACTTCAGCTCAATATTTTTTAAAACAGCTGAATTAAAGCCGTTTGGAGTAAACTGTGGCGGCCATCGTGCATTTTTTAAATCCAGAATGCTTTTCTTTATTTGTAAGTGCCCTCTAAAACACATCTTGACCACCCCTGTGCTAGCCTGGTAAAAACCAGACCCTGTCCTTCACTTACTGACAAAAGAGTATGTTAATATTTCTCTTTGTTTTGTTCCAAAATAGGCCAGAACATGAATAAATGTTACTTACTTTTATGGTAAAGTTTAGTTTTTACGATGTCAGAAAATCCAATTCAACAAAGTCCCAAGCTGAATAAAAACTACGAGATACAAGCATTTAATAACCGAGTTAATATTTAATTCGGATAATTGCATCAATTACTAAATGCAGCAACATTCAAATCCTCACGGCGAGGCTGATCAAAACATGCAGCTGCAACAGGCTGAATGCAGGGCATGATGGGAAAATTTCCCAGGGGAGTCCGGCGCAGTAACAGATGTGTGCTCTGTTCAGAGGTTAACAGAGATAAACACAGTCTGAAGTGTCCTGAGGAAAGAGACGGACGAGCGTACACTCCTCTGGCATTTTCTCCTTTTGTGTTGGGGAAGAGTCAGACGGCTGCAAATGTCATGAAATGAATAATCCCAGGATTAAAGTTTGATGGCTTTGTTGTGAGATCAATAAAACAGCAGCAGAAACATTTGGGACTCATTCGTGTCTGGCGGGGCTTTGAACTGAGCCAGATGTCAGAGGAGGCCCTTGTTGTGGTGAATAAAGTCGAGAGGTTGTGATCTTTGTCTTCATGGGTTTAACTTTGAGTTGAGCTTTTAACCTTTTTGACTCTTCTTCTGTTTTTATTAGAGAAATTTGAACATTTTATAGAGATATCTGTTCTGGATAGTGACTGAGGTCATAATGCTTTGATCATTTTTATCTCCTTAAAAAACAATTTTATGATTAAATACAGGTAAATAAACTCTTTTTAAGCTCAGTATAGAAAGGAAAAAGTAATTTCTGTTTTGCAGAAGCAGATTAGTTTGGGTTGGACGGCATGTAACTGGATTTGGATTGGACCTATTTTTATACATGAACTTTGCTGTGAATAATTCCAAATAATTCACTTCAAAAGTACTTTATTGATCCCAAAGGGAAACTACAAGAAAAGCGAAATAGATATTTCCCAAAGGGAAATAAATGAAGTAAACTGAGTTTCTGTATTACATGGTCATTAGAATTAACTGCTCAGGTTGCAATGCATTATGGTCTATTTCCAGTGGTGGGCACAGTTCCCCTAAAGCACTAAATTATTTATTAATTACTTGTTTACATAGCAAGCTTTGCTAATATCTCTGTTAAACATAGGAATAATAATAAACAAACTTAGTAATGATGATACTAATTTGTATTCATTTATGATTATTTAAAAAAAATTACAATAATCATGATGAAAATATTCCATTAGCATTTTTTTTGTCTGGAAATTATCTGGGGACACTTACATGACGTTTTTTGGCCCACAAAGAGGTCCTGACCCCAACTTTGGGAACCACTACCTGTTCTCTGACAGTGGCAATAAAACTGATTCTGAAAAAGTATTGCAAAGTAACACAATAGTGTTGTGTGGGAACGCAAAAGAAAAAAGTCCCCAAGTCCCCTCGTGGGCTCCAAAGTCACAATTTTGCAGGAAAAAAAAAAAGAAAAAGAAAAACAATCATAGGAGCGCTGCTACAGGCTAAATGAAATGGAGTTTGACATTTTGAGCATTTTATCTTTTAGCCTCTCCTCATTCTGAAACAGCAGCTTCATTGTTCAGGTCAATGTTTTTCCATAAAAGCTATTTGAGCATCATAAGAGTAAAATAGGAGCAGAATCCCTGATCAAAACCCATTCCTGACTGAAGGAAGTCACTCACCCTGCCCAGGATGACATTGATCTCCACAGCCAGTAGAAGTCCGTACAGCAGCACCAGCAGTCCTGTGATGCAGAAGCGAAGCTGCCCGGGGCCGATGCCATGCTCTGTGTACTTGGCAAACTTGATGGTCTTCATGATAAAGGCGAGCACCCAATAGATCAGCAGGGCTGAGAGAAAGACACGAGTCAAAGCATAAAATAAAGGACAAAACTTGACTGAAAGGTTGGGGCGTCTAAATGAATCTGAAGCCTGAACTCCTTTAAGGGTTTCAAACACTCGTCACATTTATTATATGAATTTCTCTGCTGAGGATTTTCTTATCTGAGCACGAAGCGTTTAATTCAGTCCTCCAGTCTTTCAGCTACAATGAGAACCGCTAAAAATCACGGCTTAGAAATGCTACACTGCTTCTTTTCTCCTTCTACTCTTCCTCCACCTCAGATATCAAGATCAACAACTCAAACCCAGCAAACTGCAAGGATTTAACCACTTAATGTTTGTCTGAGAGGTTTACGGCAAACTCATGAAACAAGAATAAGAGCTGGAGTTTTGTTGGTAACATGAAAAAAAAATCAAAGAACTGATTCGACCCTGCAGAAGACTCACGTAGTGTTTACTTGTTTGCAAAGCAGAGCTTCTTTGGCATGACTTTATCAGCATGAGGGTCAGTGCCAGAGTTTCTGTTTAGAAGATGAATATCTGGCTGGCTGCGATATGAAAACCTAAAAGCCAAAGGCGATTCAGTGACCTAATGGAAATAAAAGGATCAAAGGCTGCATGCAAACGAGTTAATGAAGCAGAGGAAGTAAAACTACATCAGCAGTGGAGGTGGGGGGGCACCAGCAGGACAACTCTTACATGAGATGAGACGGTTATAATGACGGGTGAAGGGTAATACGGTTCTGTTTATCATCATTAACTGGCAGAGGACTGAGGCTGCGTCCAAATTCAGGAGGAATCCTTCGAAGGCAGAATCTGAAGGCTGATTATGTCAAAGTGATGCACTGAAGGCTGTCCAAATTCAAAGGCTCCTCCAATTGCAGCCCACATGTGACCTTGTTTTACCCACATTTGAGGGATGGGGCTGGTGTGTCCCTCTTGGCCCGTCCGATCCCAAGATAGACTGTGGGCTGACGGGGAGATTACTTTTTTTTTTGGCTTGTAATGGTGGACAAAGACAGGAGAACAGTTTTAAATACAAATTTATATTAAGTTTGTCAGAAATCATCGTAAACAAGCTCGTATGGCGGTTAGTGTTAGTTCTTCATATTGTCTCTAGGTTCATTTGGTTACTTATAATATTATAAATGCGCAAACTAGGAAAACCTGACCTATACAGAATTATCTGCCCATATGTTTTGTTTCTGAGTCATGGAGGATATTAATATTATTTTAAAATAATGAACTATCTATAGGTCAGGCTCACACTAAAACGATTAGTTAACTGTCTTTACAAGCACTGAGGTTAGTACTTTAACTAAAAAAATGTCCAAAAAGCAGAAACATGATGATGATCATCACCTCACATAACGATGAGTTGATGACCAAAGAAACTCAGAACTAAAAATGTTTCTAAACTCTTCTTAAAAGAGACATATTATGCTTTTAAATTCTTCTTTTTCATTTTTGGTCTATATAGAGTGTAACTGCAATGCTTTGGTATGGACTCGACAAGCCCCTGTTTCACCCCTTTTCTAAGGCATGTCTCATATCAACCCATTTAGAGGCTGTCTCTTTAAATCCAAACAAGGCACAGAATATAAAGATATCTACGCAGCACTAAGAGAAACTAAATCAAAATTTTATGCACTCCTAAAGACTCCAAGCACACAACAAAATGAATTTAACAGCTAAAAAAGTGGATTTTGCAGGATATGTCCCTTTTAAAAGCCTATTTTTTATGTACCTACTACATATTAAATATTACATTTAACATACAAGTTTTTTTAGTTTTAGTTTTCGTAAAGCCTGAACAAAAACAATTTCATTCCACATTAAACAAATCCTGGCACAACTCTTCAGATTTAACAGCTAAACAGATTCACAAAACTTGTACTTGTGCTTTTATTTTGAAAACCTGAGAAAAGGGAATGCTTAATTGAAAATACACAGAGATCTAATGAAATATTATAAAAACACTAAAACAAATTAGGTAGATTTTCAGGATACTGTACCTAAAAGCAGTTTGGGGAAATTGGAGGTCTCAATGTTATGATAGTAGATAATAGAGGTGATGCCAGCCATGAAAGCCAGAGCTGCAGGCATGTAGAGATGGAGATGGAGGGATTGGGTAAACCTGAAAAACCAACAGCAGATAGAAAAAGAAAGGCATTAAAGAAAGAACAAACGATTTGCAGAGGAATGGAGTCGGAGCCTGGAAAATTATCTGTTGGAGATAATTAAAGGTTTAAAAAAAGCATCACATCCAGTCACATGATGACAAACAAGACCACGCTGGGCTCTTCAGAACAGCAGAGAGGTCAGAGTAAAAAGCCCATTGAAGAGGCGGGCATGGAGAGCTCTTCTGAGCAGCTGAGTTTGTCAGCATCTTCATGTCTGCGACAAGCACAGAAATAACAAAAACACACAACTCAACAGCAGGATGCAGAAAAAAAGATCAAATTTTTGGTGCATTTTTCACATTTGAACTAATTTTAGAAAGTACTCAATAAGACTTAGTGTAATTTTTGTAAACTGTGACCTTAGAAAGCCCAGTCTGTAAATTAATTAATGTTTTAAACAGGGTTCCTCCCTGACTCTACCTAATAATCTGACCATGTTCACCTGTAGTTGGTGCGTCTCCTCAGGAGAGCACTGTGGAGCAAATCTGACCAGAAGGTTGAGGCTGATGATGCACAGTGGTTTAGGAAGTGCCAGTTGCAGTTAATGGAATTAAACTCCCATCAGGGGAGGATAAAAGTGTTTGATTAGATAATAAAATCACTCTGAGGAACTCCTGCCACAGACTAATAAAAAAGAATTGCAGATGAAATTCAATTATGTGGCGTACAAATAAAATACTGACAAAACATCCCGTTTCCTTCAATGTAGCAAATGTTAAGACATAAAAATGTATTTTAATCAAACATGGGTGACATTTTTCTACAGCAGGCAGTCTCTTATTCTCTTATAGTATCAGTACTGCCTCCATACTGTAAAATTATACAAAATACACTCCAAAAACATAAAAACTATGGTGTAAATTAATCAAGCAGCGTTAAAAGACTAGAATACATAAATGTCAGGAGAGAAATCCTAAGAAGAAAGCAGAGTTGGATTATGAGTTCAAACTCACCCATCTGAGACGATGCCCTCTGCGATCTCACAGACGAGGATGAAGAGCAGGACGAAGGTGAGCAGCCAGCGAAGGTTGTGTCCAGGAAAGTGAAGCCAGGTGCTGTGATGGATGTGAACCTTTGAGCTCTGGCTGCCCCAACCTCAAGAGAGGAAAGACAGGTTTTAATGAAAGCTGCAGATGTAGCAGCACGAATGCTAAGTGACTGCTGAAACTGTAGAGCTGAAGAAGCAGAAACTGAGTTTAAAGCTAAAAGAAGCAGAACACTAGCTGTAAGCTGAAAGACAAAAATTGCTAAATAAAAGCAAAATGTTTAAAATAATAGCTAAATTTAGCAAACCTGCTAAGAGTAGAAAAAGTCTCAGCCAACAGACAAAAGTAGCAAAAGAGTAGCTAGAAACTTGAGAAGCAAAAGATAAGTAAATATAACAAAATGCAAGCCTCTCCTATGCTAACACCAGCTTATCCATGCTAGTAGCTAGCCTCTCCTCTGCTAGCAGCAGCTTATCCATGCTAGTAGCTAGCCTCTCCTCTGCTAGCAGCGGCTTATCCATGCTAGTAGCTAGCCTCTCCTCTGCTAGCAGCAGCTTATCCATGCTAGTAGCTAGCCTCTCCTCTGCT
>JAUBOC010000011.1:20867415-20887693 GCA_032275365.1 Anablepsoides cearensis | reverse complement strand
TTTTAACCACCTCAGTGACCTCAGCACCAGAGATTGGAGAGTCCGACCCAGGGTCCCCAGGCTCTGCTTCCTCATGGAAAGACGTGTCGGTAGGATTGAGGAGGTCTTCGAAGTATTCTGCCCACCAACCCACGGTGATAATGATATCATTAGTATCCAGAGATATTATTTAATTTGTCTGGTTACAATAATAAAAAAATATTTGGTCCAAATCCGAATTTTATGTAA
This sequence comes from Anablepsoides cearensis, assembly GCA_032275365.1. Lineage (NCBI taxonomy): Eukaryota > Metazoa > Chordata > Actinopteri > Cyprinodontiformes > Rivulidae > Anablepsoides > Anablepsoides cearensis. The sequence continues at coordinate 20,887,465 of JAUBOC010000011.1, read as the reverse complement.
TTTTAATGAGGATTTTTTTTAATGTCATTTTAAAAGAGAAACCTCAAATTGTATTTAAATATTGAGATTTCCCAGCTGGAAAGAAACAAAAGCTTTGATAGGTCACAGGGAAAATCTGCACATTTTAAGGCGTTTTTCCTCAAAATCGGGTTTTTGGTTGCTACTGCTCAAAAAAGTGCTTCAAATTTTTATTTTATGATTATATTTCAGACAGTTCATTGAAATGATACATTGAACGTTTTAATCAAAACACTATATTTGCCTATTTCTCCACATACAACCTTTAGACTTAATCCTCGCTTCGATGTGATGGGTCCCATTTTGTGAGATCTTACAAATTGTGTTGTAATGTCCTGCCTGTATGTGGAGTGAATGACTCAGTTCTAGCAATGGCAGCCTTTTAATGAAAATCTCATTAAAATCCAACCAGTGGTTCATGAGATATTGTGCTAACAGACACACACACACAGAGGTGATGAATTCACATGATAAGCCAACAACCTGTGAGCCCCTGGCAGCTAGGTGTGTGTAAAGCTACACTCTGGTGATGACACAGAAAGGTGAGCCAAGAAAGAGTAACGTGATGCTTTTGCATCATTTTGCTTCCATGAGCCACACTGCAGATCATCACACGGATCACATTAGCTCCCAAAAACTGCAGCTCGATAAAGTCTTTTTTATCTCAGCGTGTCAGTGCAGATTGTGTTTCAGCAAGGTCACAGTTAGATGCTTAAATAATAAAAAGAAAAACTGGACTTCATCTCCTGCTTGTGCTTCATCTCCCAGTAATAGAAAAAAAATCGACTGTCTGATGAGTTTGTAAGCTGCTGCAGAACATTATTCACACTTAGAGAGTCGCATGAGTCACAGAAACACTGTTCATCCTGTGGGACAGCTGCGCCTCTGTAACAACTTAAACCTCTTATCTCTTAATATGACTCAGCATTTTAGAGCAGAGGTGAAATGTGTTCAATTAGAAGCAAGAAATGCTCTCCAACATACAGTAAATGTACTTACTGTACACTCAGTTAAAGAAACAGCCAGTGATGCTTATAAATAAATAAAAAAACTGAGATAATGTGTGTGTGCTGAGGTGCGGAGATGCTGAGGGTCTCACCTCCCAGTTAAGACTCACCAATGAAGAGGATGGGGAAGGTGATGAAGAGGAGAAAGACATGCGGGACCACGTTGAGCGCATCCAGGAAGCAGCCATTGTTCAGAACGCCCCCGTCCACGTTGTAGGCCGACGAGTTGTTCTCGCTCCCGCAGAAGGCCAGGGACATGGTGGAGCTGGGACTCTGCGGGGGGGGGGGGGGGAAGCCGGCCGAGGAAGGAGGAGGGAGAGGAGACAGAGAGCAGAGGATGTTTTCAGAGCATCTCGTCCTTTCAGAGGCAACGCAAGGCTGCGTCCCCCAGAAGTCACCTCCCCTCTTTTCAAACTGGGATCCCGAATCTCGGCGCCAGAGGAGAACCGGAGACAGAGTCAGCGGCGGCGGCGGTGGCTCCTTCTCTTTTCTGATGGTCTAAGCAGCTTTCCCCCATGCTGGTGAGAAACATCTGCATCCCGTCCGCCTGCAGGCTGCAGACATCCTCTGAGTCTGACTCTTCACTTGTGCACAGCTCTGCACATCTTCAGCAGGATGCATTTACACACACACACACACACACACACACACACACACACACACACACAGATACAGAGCTGCAACGGAATTCTGCAGTGCACTCTGCTGTTCCCGTCTCCTCACAAACCAGAGCTCAAAGTCGACCTTGGACGGCAAGAGAAAAGAGGGGCAGAGTGTGCGGGGCGAGGCGGGCGGGCTGGAAGTGTGAGCAACAGAGCTGTTAAATGTAGGAGGAGGTGAAGGCAGGAGGGAATGAAACAGAGAGAGGAGAAGGGGAGAGAGACGAGGGGTTTGGCTGCTGCTGGATACAGAGGGTACGTCATACAGAGGTACGTGAGAAGCATGACTTAGAGCTCATAGTCGTGGAAACAACAGCACACACAGGGCTGGAACTATCCTCCGCCCCCTCCTCATTTACTTCATAACATTACAGACTGAAGGTGAAATGAGCTGCAGACATTAACAGTGTTAATAACAGTGTTAATGCTGCACAGTTCTGCACACTTTGTGCTGTTAGCCATTCATATAAATACTAGGGGTGCAACAATACAAGTACCCGTACCGAACCATACGAAAGACACTCGTATCGAACAATACAGATTTTTTAAATTTATTATTATTTATTTCTTCTTAGGACGCTCTGTGTTGAAGGATCAGTGGATCTGTGTTCGACTACTTCACCTAGGCTGCATTTTTGAGCGCAGATCCACTGAGAAACTTGCTGTTTTAGCAACATTTAATTTAAAAACTGGACTTTTGAGGTTAAACAAATGTTTATTAATTATTTCAATAAATTGCAAGTTAAAAAGGGCATGGAAATTTCTCTTTTTTGTATTGAAAAAATATCGAACCGTGAGACTAAAGTATCGAACTGAACCGAATCGTGAATTTTCTGTATTATTGCACCCCTCAATACGTTTAGCTTATTCTGATATTTAATACATAATTTTTACTCAAATTTATAGGCTATATTTCAAAATATTTAACTTTTTTTTTAGAAAAGCACTGGGATCTCTTATTTCCTTCAGAATCATTGTTTTCTTTTAAATCTTTAACAAGCTTGCTCTTTTTCTCTTCCCTTCCTGCTACTTTTAGCTTTGAGCTAACTTTCCCCCTCACTTTTAGCGTTAGGCTAGCATTTTGCCATTTTTAGCTTCTATATACTATATGTGCTACCATTTTACTACTTTTAGCCGTTAGCCTTTAACTACTTTTAGCTAGCTATTTGAAATTTTTAGCTTCCGACTTTTGGAACTCATTTAGGCATCTGTTTATAAAACTACTAGCCTTTTGCTACATTAGCCGTTAGCTATTTTCAGCTTCTAGGTACTGTTTGTCACTTTTAACTAACTACCATTTTGCATAAATCAGCTCTTATCTTCACTTTTGCTATTTTTTGCTAAACATTTTGTTGCTACTTCTGGCTTTTAGCTTCCATTTGGACTCTTTAGGTTCATAGCTATGGTGTTTAAAAGCATTAGCTTTTTGACTAGCCTTTTGCTACTTTTGGCTTTCATTTGCCACTTTTAACTTCTAGCTACTTTTCTACTTAAAACATTTAACTAGTGTTTTGCTACTTTGTCTTTAGCTAGTTTTCTTTTCATTTTAGTGTTCTGCTTCTTTATTATCTAGCATTCTAGTTTTGGCTTCTTTAGCAAATTTGAAAGTCATTGAGCACTCATAATTCACGCTGCATTTATGCAGAAAATGCAGTTTCTCTAATTGTGACAAAATAAAAATGTCATGAGCTCCTGGGATGGTTCCAGTCCTGCAGGGACCAATCCAACTGTGGTCACCAGAGGGATCAGCAGAGACCCACATGGGAGCCGATTTTGATAATCCATCTTCTAACAAAACTCTTGTGGCTTTTCCTAGTGGCTAAAATAATTCCTGTTTAATGTGTTCCATACGTGATTACAGAGATAAGCTCAATGTAACGAGGAGTTTACGCAAGTTCCCAAACTAATTTCTTTACATTTTTACATGCATGCATTGCAGATTTAGTACAACATAGACTCTAAGCCTCTGAGTTGTTTGACTGTTTTTGCACAAAGCTTTAGTGCCAAAGATTAATAAAATAAATGTATTTTTCTCCTAATGGATTACGCAGGTCTTCACTTAACAAAATGTAGTGCTCTCCTTTCGTTATTTCCCTGCACAGAGGGATGAGTTAATTTTAGAATTGGTGTCACAGAGTTTGTCTAGCAGAGCGACTCAGACTGGTTGCTTTAAAATATCTCAGTCCAGCAAGCAGCAAATACACCAAAGGACCATGTCACAGCTGAGGTAACCACAGTGCTCAGACAGGTACAGTGAAACATGAAAAACATAAAAAAGTTAGCATTTACATTCTTTTAAACAAAGAGATACTACTTATGCATTCAAATAATGCCAGACAATGTTGATGAGCGAGTTTTGTTGCCACACAAACAGTGGTAGCCTCAGAAATCAAGTATTTTTCAAGCACTAAAGTCAAATATAAATTATAAAGATAATAGTTATTTTGTGGAATAGAGAATATCTGAAATGATTATTTCATTGACAATGCAAAACCTGAAGATTACCAAGGTTTTCCACCTTTAATAATGCTAAAACGGACTTTAAAGGTCAATAATTATACAGCTAACAGAGGTAATGTACATGCTTGAATGTCAACAGAAGAACAGTTATTAAATGTAACGGGGAAAAGGACACTGCTATTTTTAAAATATCCAGTAAGATTATCACTTCAACAATGAAGGGGAACAAATGAGTGGCAGTCCTGTAAACTCACATCCTGAACACATCAATTATCTCCCTGAACACAGAGGGGAAAAAATCAGTCAGACTGACAAACAGTCAATAAGCGGCAGTAACGCTCAACAGAATTAATGTCTGAGCAGCAGTTTAACACATTGTTATGAGTGTTTTATATATTTTTATACTGAAAAGGGACTTTATAAAAGTAACACATCAGGAAACTAAAAAAAGAAAGAATTTGGTATCTCATCAACAGAAATCTTTACATTTTTGGGTAATTTCCTGAACACCGTGGTTCTGTTTCGGCATGAATAAAGGTGGTCCAAGGATTCATCCCTGTGGAACATCTCAAGTCAGATGATTGTTTAAAGCTAAGTTCTGTTTTGGAGGCATAATTATTTCAATCATTAAATCTACAGAGGACTCTTTAAAGGATGCTGTTCAAATATGAGTGAAGGTTTAACTGAAGTTTAAAGATCTAAAGTCGAGCAGCCTCTTTCTATCAGCACTCAGCACCACATTAGTCACTTCAATAGGTGAAGTGCTCTAAAATCCTTCTGTTAAAGCACATTCATGAATGTTGACAACCAATTACTTCCACTTAAATAGAAAATGTAACTCAGAGGTTGATCTATAGTCACTTAAGAGCAGGAATTCAAATCAAGCGTCTTTATAGCAGGTGAGTGTTTCAAACTCAGCACTTTAAGAGCAGAGAGTTTAAACATTCAGAGTGTCCCGCGTACTTTAAATATAGATGTTATGTAAGTCATCAAGATTTAAGAGTTTAAGGTGGAGAAATAAAGCTGTCCTGTCATGTGGCATAAATACATGAGAGATTTTAAATTTTATATATGAAATGTCATGGAGGTTAAATAACTCAGGAGGGAAAAGTTGTAGTCTGTAAATAAAAACAATTAAATGAAGGAGTAAACTGTTTAAAAGGATAATTTTGAGTTTGCTGGGGGCAACACATCTCTAAAGTCTAAAATCATCTAAATGATAGCGTAAAGCTACAATTAGCAAGTACAGCTAGATGTAGCAAAACTAGCTAGAAGCTAAAATTAGCAAGGACAAATCAGCAAATCCATTGATGTGGATTAAAAAAATTATGTCTTTTTAAAGTGCCTGTGACATGTATATTTTTCAAACACAAAAAAAAATCAAAGAAAACGACTTTATATTTATGAAAGATGGAATAATACACACAATTTAACCCATTTTGTCCCACAACTGGCATATTTTCTTTTGAACTTGACTCAGCCAAAGTGAAAAAGGAAGGGACATCAAAGGGGAACTCTTTAACAAAGAAAGCTCCCTGGTCTTTGTTTATTGAAACAATATTATTTGAACTCTTCATCTCTCTGATAGTGACTCAAAATAATCTTAATAAACATCAGCTTCTTCTCTACAGTCTGTGTTGCAACCCTCTGTTCACATGCAGACATTCCCCTTTGACATCACTTCCTGTTACTTCACTGGCAAATATCTCAACAACCGTTCATCTCAGCGACATGAAATTTATTTTGCAATATTTTATCAATGTCCTCTTTCTAAAAATGCATTCACATGTATTACAAAAATTTGACGTCACAGACACTTTAAAAGATGGAAGAGATCTCAATGAGTTTGGGGAACTAAATTTATGAATAAAGCTGAAATGTTAAAAAAAGCATATTCAAGTTACATCTAAAAATCAATATTCCTGTAATCAAGCTGAACATTTTGATAAATAAGTGGTTAAAACTTTAAATAGTAAAACGTTACTATCAACACCTGATGCATGTAACAGTTTGAAGCTTTATTCTAATTTAATTTTAAGAAATTACATTATGTGTTTCCTCTCAGTTAAAACATTGTTGTTAATCCTACAGTCACACTTTCACAGGTTAAAGCTCATCCACGAATGACCTTGGTTGAGTTAAAGCAGCAGACAGAGAGGAGCATTCAGAGATGATGAAGGGAGGGTAAAAAAAACACAGAATTTTACAGGTTCTGGAGATTAAATGGGCCTGCAATCACAAGAGGGCAGCTAAAATATTTATAAATATCACAAACACAGTAGGATGGTAGCATTTGAGTTTTAGGTCAATTGGCAGGATTTATTTGTTTTTTTTATGTGGGAGTAAAACAATATTTTTTATGGACTGATATTTCATTGTTCAGAGAGAAAAAAGGAAGGCGGAGTTACATGTTTTAAAATGTTGCTGCTAAAATAAGCTCGCTCCATATTTCACCTTTATTCTAATCGAGCTGCAGAATGATGGATGATCCTCTCACACACGACCTGACATGACTTGTAGGATCATCCAGCTCCGCTCTTTAAATTTATGTGCAAAAAGAGGATATTTATGTCCTTTTCTCTCTCTCTCAAACCCCGCGGGCTGGAAGCGGAACAGAGGCGGGAGAGTCGCTTCTTACCGGTTTGTATCGTGAGATCATTGTTCCAGCTTCTGACTTCAGACTCCGATCCTCAGCTGGGTCACATCCGGACGGTCAGCAGAGAGCGGACGGATCCACAGAAGCTGCGGTCTCGCATGGGTTCCGAGCGCGCCTCGAATTCCCCGCGTCCCACTTTGCGCGCGAGCAGCGAACCGCGGGCGGCGGTTTGCGTGAGGAGGCTGGGAGCTGTCCACGGTGCTGATCCCCGGGTACCCTGGAGGAGGAGGAGGAGGAAGAGGAGGGAAGGTAGCGGTCGGATCTCTCAAAGGCCACCGTTAGGAATCCGTCATGAACCGGAGCAGAGAGAGGATGAGGAGGAGGAAGAGGAGGTCTCCTAACCGCGCGCAGAAACACGACGAAGAGGCTGAGCTCTTATATAAGAACCAAACCGGATGGTCTCCTACAAAGAAACATCACCTTACAACCTAAACTACACGAAATCTTCCTTTTCTTTACCCCCACCCTTTCTAAAATATGCGTTGGACTCAAATAATCCCCAAATCTGATTTTAACATATTTAATTTCATTACTTCCAACTGGATTTTTATCAATCTGGTTCTAGAATTCAAATAGGACCACTATTGCCCCCTGTGGACACATAATTGCAAAAGTGGCTTCAAAAAAACAGACTAAATACAATAAACAAGAAAAAATAGGAATAATGAGTTTATTATGATTGATAATGATCAGTTTTATATCTTAGGAGCAAAATCTGAAGTCCTGTAATGATGCTGATGAAGAACCTGTTAGAACCTCAGGACTTGACTATTAATTACCACATTAAAGATTTTAAGACAACAAATGTCCACATGTGCAATAGGATAGACTGAGTATTTGAAACATACAGCTGAGACACCATTAATATCTTCTATCAGCAGCAAGTCTTAGCTGTGATTTTTGCTGCGCACGTGTGTATTAGTGTCTTCTTTGATAGTGGAAAATCTGAACACCATGAAAAGTGCCACTCCAAAGATATACAGTGAATATCCAATTACCCTTAAATGACATCTAAATGTAACTTGAATATATGCAAACATTATTCTGTCCCCTAATGACATCATGGCATTAAAGATCATTACATAATTCAGTGAAATGTGCAACATGGTCACCAGGGTACAGTTGAGACACACTGAACTGTGCCTGACGTTGATTTGCATGGTGTTTAGCAGCAACAGTTTAAATATGTTCATTCATTTAAATTTAATAGAACTAAAAAAAGCTATTATTTGAATGCAAACCATTCATATGAACTGCAGAAAATACCTTTTTCAGCTGGACCAATTGTTTATTATCTGAATGGTTAAAAAGTCTTTAGTTGATCCAAAGTGTTGCTGCCAGAGTTCTAATGAGAGATTATATTTCTCCACTTTGTTTCTCTCATTAACTCCCCACCAAAATACTTCCAAGATCTCAACAACCAAATTCCAGCTTACATTTTTTTCCCAAAAAAAAGAGCTCTTTGCTCTCAGACTGATGGTTGTGGTTCCTAAAAGTAAAATGTGAGGCAGAGCTTTCAGTTGTGCAGGCTGGAGACAAGAGACTCGAAGAAAAAACACATTTATTAAACTAAATGAAACAAAATGGTGTCATGGCAGACACACAAAAAAAAAAGAAGTCACTTACAGAAAACCTGATCAGAACACCACGAACAGAACACGTTCAACATTAGACTGAGGAGCAAACAGAAAGGCAGGACATTTAAAGGGAAGTCTAATTAACCTGATAGCAAACACCTGGTGAGTGGGCGGGGCCAGAGCAGCACACAGGAACAGAACCACACACAGGTAGATAAAAATAAACACAGTAGTCAGAAAAAACTTTCCATAAAAACACATTAGACAACAAAACACACATCTCACAGATTAATACACTCTTTCCTGAGATATCCTGCTAATCTCTGCTGTCTTTAACCAGCTCTACTGTGTCTTCTATAGAACCATGAACTAATCCGTCTGATGTCTTCTCTAACCCCAGCGTGTCGAGGCAGAGGAACAATCGGTCTGGTTCTGCTGGAGGATCCAGTCACCCACATGCTGCTCAGGATAACACTGCAATAAAGTGAAGATTCCACACAATGGCTTCCTCACATAATTCACTTTATAAATAAGTATTTCATGTTGTTGTTTGTGAATGTTTAATCTAAACCTGAGCTTAAATAATATTTTTTTTCTAATTTAGTGCCCTGAGAGGACTTTTGTTGACAATTGGCACGAAATAAACTGCACTGGATTGAGATAAAAACAGGTGTACGGTTTAGACGCTATAAAATAAATCAAATAAAGTCATTGAGGTTGAAAGAGATTTTACACTGTAAGGCAAACTGGTCAAAAAAAATTTCTAAAGATTAAATTGTTACTCACCAAAAACCTGAAACTTAGCCTAAAATACACTGACAGAACATATAAACTCAGCCTTCAGCATAAAAAAAATGGATTTATTGAAATTTATTTGAAAGTTTCCTTTAATAAAAAGCACATTTTACAGCAAAAAAAATATTTTTTTAATTAAATACTCAGTCTTTTAAATTTCATCCAAAAACAAAGATGCATTAAAAAATGATAGATCCTGATAGTTTAAACATTTTTTTCACTTAACGAAATGGTTTTTTTTTTATGTTTTTATAAGAAATGCAGAAATGGGGAACCAATAAAGCAGAGTCAAATGGAGACACATATAAATATAAACTGGAAAAAAAAAACTTTTTGGAACCAACTGAGGAGAATTAAAAAGCATAAAATCTACACTTAAATCCATATTTTTTCCCTCAAATGCTTAATCTGAGAAGGAACTGCTGGAATCATTAGTCTATAAAGTGTGCTTTAAAAAAAGAAGCAGAAAACCAATTTAAAAACATCCAAACCTCGTTTTCAGTCTGTGCTGTCTATTGGAAAAAGAGAATTAGAGACATTAATTATTGCAGTTTCTATTATTCATCCTTATTCTGTCAGACCTTAGCGTGCGATCAGCTTGGTCATTTGTGCTGAAATGAGGTCCATTATTTTAGGGACTACAGGAAGACAACCAAATATTGATTGGACAACCCGCTGACAAAAACAAGACAACGGATATTGATCTCATTCCATCAGTTTAAATGACAACTGGCCAAGTCTCAGAGGCTAAAGCTGAGAGAGAGTCTGAAGGTTTCTTGTTGGCAGGTGAAAGGAGGAGAAGCTTCTTTGTAATCAGTCTGGTTTTCTTGGCAGGTGGCTGATGAGACTAGAAGAAGGTCCTGCGGGAGAGTTAATCATAAAAACTAGTCAGATATAGTTCATTAAAACACACTCAAGTGTTATTCTTTATTACTGAACTCCTATAAAGTGAGCAAACATTAATTACTCTATGCTTATCACAGACACTGCAAACTGACTACAACACACACACACACACACACACACACACCCACACACACCCACACACACACACACACACACAAATGCAGGTGAATTATTGAAGACAGTCCAAATGAAAATGGGTTTTTCATTTTCTGGCTCAGGCAATTTAAATTCTGAATAAACGTCAGAGCATGTAACAGTCCCAGGGAAAAACATCAATCAGAGCGACTGCTGAAGGCTGGCAGGTCACGTTGTCCACGACCCGACGACATGAGGAAGTAGGGCTGGATTTAGGGGCGCGAACGATGGAACGGGCAAACGTCTTCAAGCGGCTGGGCTTTATCACCCAACGGCACCAGCTATAAAAACGAAAACATAAATAATTCTTTTCACCGAATCCAGACACAGCCAAGCTGGAGCAGGAAGATTGAAAAAAAAAAAAAACACTCCATCTTCCTGTTTGTTCTGATTGACAGAGAGACTGTCACATGTCCTGAAGCCCAAACAAAACCAAGTGGCACACAATAAAAAAAAACACTTCCGTGCAGCGGAGACGAGGAGGGTGGAGGACTACGTGGATTACCCGAACAAAGGTGAAGCAGGAGGAGAGGTGGTGTTAGTTCTGAAGTAGATAACCGTGTCTGTAAAGTGTTGCACTGCCTTCAAACACCTTTCTGTTCACAGTGGGACTGACTGATGCTGCCTTAGGGCTGCACACACACACGCACACACACACAAATATGCACTCCATCAACTACTTTCATCAAATTGCCACATTCAACACAGCAAGAATGCTGCACTTAAATAATAATGCTCACACTTCATCTTCATAATCTTTCGGAGGGGAGACAGCAATCACGACGTCGATCCAGTCCTGAGGAAAAGATTTTAAATCTTCATGGGATCGAATCAATTAAAGATTGACACGCTGCCGTTACACCCTGTAAGTTTGTTAACCCGTACCCCTCCGCTGTTCCAGGCTCGGGCAAGAGAGTTTTGTCCCTCGGTCAACGTAGCGTCTGTCAGGATCTTCCCGTTGACGGCCATGAGTTCATCCCCGGAAACAATCCCACCTGTAAACACACATCTGAGACCTTTAACTGTGACAAATACCTAACAGGAAAACAACATTAATGCATAATGCAGACTGTTTGGTCTCTGCAGATGTAGATAAGTACAGCGTTCCACAGTGCATAGTTTCAGGATTTTGCAACATTAGTAGTTTTTATTTGACAGTGTTTTGCAGAAAATGGGCAGAGTTAAACTAATGGTTCAGTTCTGGACCTCAGTCCTGCAGGTTTTAGATGTTTCTCCTCTGCAGAACCTGAAAGCCTGCTACAGAGCAGGGGCAGAAGTAAAACATGCAGGACAGTGGGCACCTCGAGGACCAGGATTGGGCACCACAGCAGCAAACTAAGCAGCATCACTAAAGATGTGAACAAACCGTGTTTATCTGCAGCACCACCTTCATAAACAGAGGACACCACCAACTTCCCCAGAGGAGAGTCTGCTCCTCCCTCCAAAGCCACATCAAGCTGTCCACTCTTTAAAAAAAAGAAACAAAAAAGAAACATAAACCCTTTTTGTCAGACGTTTGCCGTTGTCTGAGTTGACAGAAGGCTTGTTAACCTTTTTGATTCTCAGCAACCTCACGTCCCGGCCTGCTATCTGCTCAGCGGAGAACTACCAACAAAAACACGAGGATAAAAACCCTCCAAACTGTAAAACATTCCTAACAATATGCTTATATAATAGGAAGTAAAATAACATGCCAACATATAAAAAGGCTTAAAAAAAACTTTTCAGCCAGTTTGTTAAAACAGTTACTCAGAAATAAAGACATTAAAGTTTATTTTCAGTGTAATTTACATAAATCTGCAGCATATTTCTGCAGATCAAACAAGCAGAAGCATACAATACCATGGAGTAGGGATCAAAGTCTTCCACGTTTTTTTGAAATCCCTGCAAGAAAAACCAACGTGAAGTTTATTCAAACAGGTTAAAGACAAAGTGAAGGAACAGGAACGTGAAGTGAACTCGAGCAGTGAAACAAGAGGTTAGGTTTCCTTTGACAACAAACATGCCATGTATCCTCACAATCATTAATCCAAAAGCAATTAACCCTCCAAAAATAAATCCAGTAACAAGAAAAGTACTTATTTATCTAAAGAGCTCGGTTATTTAATTTCACGGGAGGAGGAAGCAACCGGAACAAAGTTCAGAATCATTTTTCTCAATATAGAATAAACAAACATTCATCTTGGTGTTTGTTCATACTTTCTACATGGACACTGTAATTAAAACATAAAAAATGACAACCTTTGTAATGTTCTTATTTGTTGCCATCAGTAAAAACTAATACAGGGATTAAAATAGCAGAAAAAAATTGAATCACAGAAAAACAGCCTTCCTGTATCCTCACAATGCCACACAACTGATGTCGAAACCTTTCTTTTAACAGTAAAACCCAGAAACTGACTCGCTGCACAGTGAGGCATGCATTCCAACACTGAACAACATGTCCACTGTCACCACTGTCAGCTGCAAATCGATGAAAAAGCAGTCATGCACGAAGGGCTCAATCAAACGGCAGCGATGCATCAAACAGAGAGAGAAACTAGGGGAAAGCCATCGCTGAGGTTACAGCCATGTTAAACCTGATGTGGCAGCACGGGGGTAAAATAACCAAGGAGTAACAGCACTCAGAGATAAAGTGTAGGGATCATGAACAGGTTTACTTGTTGTTTGCTTGATTTAAAGGATGAGTTGAAAGGGACCATCCGTTTTAGCATCTCTGGAGGCTGAAACACAAAACCAGGTGTTTATTTTCAGTATATAAAAGGAAAAAACAAACCTTTCTTTTAGATTTTCAAACGGTTTTCCAGGAACCCAAATGAATCATTTGAGTTCTGATTACAGCCTGAAGCAAACAGTAAATAAATGGAACAGGAAAAACACAGACTCTCTACTTAACAGCCTTCATGAACATTTCGAGTGTCTCCAACAATTATCTACACGGACAATTATTCAACTTATTAGATGCGCTTTTAAATTAGGGATGCTCCAATTTCTGTTAAAGGATGCTGTGTTAAATACATTAAAAAAAACTCGTTACATTTGATTTTAAATTTCTAATACGGAATAAGGTTGAATAAAACCGTATCACGTGCAATTAATCATCACAATACCTGTCAATCAATATTTGGCACTGTACTGCAGTTAGCACCATGTGATGACGTATTTTTGTGTTTGATTCACTTTCAGTGAGCCCAATGGTAGAAGGCAGCAACAGCAACTAATGGTAACTCTAACCCCACAAACGTGTTTAATCAACTAAAACACCGACATAAACTGGAGGTAACCCATTAAAGGCAGACATCAACGTTGGCTACATGCAACGTCATATATTAATTCTCATATTAATCGTTATCAGCTAAAACCTACAATTAATTGTGATTTTTTTTTTGCCAATATTGCCCAACCCTAATACTTTAAGTGCAATCTAACTACTTTTGTTACTTTGTGCTACCATTCAGATATACATTTTATTACTTTTAACTTTGACTAGCATTTTGCTAACTTAGCTTTTTGCTACTTTTAAAGGAGACATCATATGTTTAAATCCTTCTTTTTCACATTTAAATCATTCATTTGGGGTGTCTTTAAAGTGGAACTGCAATGCTTTGGTCTGAATTCCTATTGTAACTCCACAAGCCCCTATTTCACCTTTTTTCTTAGCTGTGTCTCATATCAACTTGTTTTGATGCTACCATTTTCAACTTTTAGCATTTTGCTAGTCCTCTGCAACACCTCAGTTTATTTTTTTTAACAAATTTAGCATTTAACATTTATCATTCATGCCGTATTGTCTCAGAATGTGCAGTTCTTCCAGTTTACCTTCAACCCCAGTTAAGGGAGATGCATCAGAAAACCTCAACTGTACCCTTTTATGTGCAATTAGGAAAAAGCTTATTTACTGGAAACCACAACCATGTAATCAAGCTGTCAAGGGATAGAGAATCAGTGGGAGAGGATCTGTTTTATTGTATCACCTTGTGCAGCTGCGACAATTAAAGCTTTGTTCAGTTTTTTTTCTCTAGTTGCAGAGGTAGAAAACCTGTGGTGATGAACCGCTGAACTTATCCAGAGTAAATACACCTCGTAAAATAGATAATAACTTGATTTTAATTAGAGTTTCTGAAACTAATGAGAACTGAACACATATTTGACATAAAAGCAACAGATTTGTTGAACTTAACGAGGCAGCTGATTACAAAGTGTCAAATATGTGATTATTCTATTTATTTTTCCAGCTAAACAGAGGTTTGTGCAAGGAGAGGGAGGCGTGTTTCGTACCAGGCCATCAGAGCGGACAGCAGGTCTGTGTGGATCTGGTCGGGCGGCCTGCGTCTGGGGCAGCATGACGGGTTTTGACATGACAGGGGCCATCTGACGTCTCTGGTTGGGAGGACTGGGAGCCAGTTGCTGTTGGTGGTAAGCCATGTTTCCAAGCAACAAATTTACAAAGCTCATCATGAGATTCCAAAAAAAGCACGGGGGTTGACATGATTTCCACAAAATGAGGCTCACCAGCTGACTGCTTGTGTTGGAAACACGACTGGCATGGGAAGTATTTCTCATTACCTACAACACAGTGAATCTCTCAGCCCTCTGGCACAAACAAGAGCGCAGCAAGAAATATCAAGGCAATACACATTTAAAACCTTTTTTGTTTTCTTACATAACAAGGCATCCATTTCAAAAAGATGAACCTTCAACAATCTATTAAGAATCAAATCAGACTCATTTCTGCAAACAGCAATCCAACAAGCAAACATCAATAACAACCTGCGGTCACGGCAATAAAACATTTGTCTTTCTTTTCATGCATAAACACTCCAAAGCACAGCAAACACTGCAGTGGTTTTTTGAACATTGCTATTATAATAAAAAAAACATATCATTCCTTAAAAAGACTGCCGAGTTTCTCAATGTGATAGAGTTTTAGTAAAATCTAAAAGCAATGGGAAGGACAATCTGTTGGCTCTTGAGTACGTGTCGGCTTCGACCATATCCAAATTTAACACAAGATATGTAAAACTGACAAAGATATAAATTATTATTGTGTTGAGTAAAGTAGGCTGAGCGGTATGACAGTATTTTGGTATACCTCGGTATTAAAATATTGTGACAGTATTTTGGTATACCTCGGTATTAAAATATTGTGACAGTATTTTGGTATGCCTTGGTTTTAAAATATTGTGACAGTATTTTGGTATACCTCTGTATTAAAATATTGTGACAGTATTTTGGTATACCTCTGTATTAAAATATTGTGACAGTATTTTGGTATACCTCTGTATTAAAATATTGTGACAGTATTTTGGTATACCTTGGTTTTAAAATATAGTGGCAGTATTTTGGTATACCTTGGTTTTAGAATATGGTGACAGTATTTTGGTATACATTGGTATTAAAATATGGTGACAGTATTTTGGTATACCTCCGTATTAAAATATGGTGACAGTATTTTTGGTATGCCTTGGTTTTAAAATATGGTGACTTATTTAAAAATTATGATGGGATATTAATCAGGATATTAATCAAAAAGTCTGCAATGAAAACTGGAACTTAAACATCTTACATCATGAGTTGTAGATGTTCTTCAAATGAATACTTTCACTAAAATCCATCCAGGGGTTCATCAGATATTTTGCTAACAGACAGTGGGCGATGATTTTAACAACACTCCATGCAGAGAGAAACATATTTTCTGTTTAAAAGGGGCAGGCATCACTCTTCACACATGTGGAAATCAAACCTTTGGACTTGGGGGGTAGGACATTTCACTGGTGTTGGAGGAATAAATCCCCCCTCTGGGGAGATACCCGCCTGCCTCCCACTCACTCCTGCTGGGGTCGGGAGGACTGGGAGGACGCTGGAGGTGATGATGATGATGATGATGCTGGCGGTAACCGCCGAGGGAGCCTACGCGTTCCTCAGAGTGCTGCGGGGGAGGGGGCGGGGGAGGGGGCGGCGGTGGTGGTGGAGGAGGCGGTGGTGGAGGGGTGGGGTGCGGCGCAGGCTGAGGGGAGGACGGCGGCCGCGAGGACCGAGAGGGTCCGGGGTACTGGGGTGAAGGCGAGCGGGGAGCTTGTGGGTTACGCCTGCGCCCTTTGTTTGTCAGAGTAGAGGAGGCGGGGGGAGGCTTCCTGGAAACGGGTGGGGAAGGAGGGCGTCGCTGCGGGGAGGCTCGAGGCGGAGGCGGGGAGTAGCTGGAGATGGTTGGGTTCAGCCTGGGCGAGGGTGGAGGGGGAGGCAAGGGAGGAGGGGGTAGGTTTGTGGAGGGCTGAGTGGGGGACAGTTTCTTCAGGGGCCCTCTCAGGCTCTGATCCACCTCGTCCAGGTTTATGTCGTCCAGGTCTGTGGTGGCCAGGTGGAGCCCGCCGGGAAAACGCTTCACTTTCGGCTCAGAGGCAGGAGAGCGCGGCGGGGAGAGCTTCAGACCACAGAGAAGGAATATTTCAAAATGTAATTTATACTCAAACTTCCTGTTTAATCTATCAATGCTGCTGATGGGAATAATCATCCTAAGTGTTTATATAAAGATGGTGACACATCTGTTTTTATATTATAACCTGTTTTATGGATTAATTATGAGTAAATAACTATTGGATGCTCACTATTAGAATTAATATTGGATATTTAATATTTTATAGTCCTTTCAGTCTAAGATGTTAAATAAAATATTGTTCTTTATGTTTTGCCTGGTGAAATAAAGGTTTAACTAAATTAGAAAAACTTGTCATATTATTGTTTAACACTGCAATGAGGATATCAACTCTAAGAAACCCACAATTTCTTTGCTCATTATTTTCTTGTCTGTCATTACCATCATGTTAATTATTGGTTAATTATGGGGGGGGGGGGGCTAGAGAGCACAGTGGAGGCCTATAACCTTGTCTATTCATAGTTGTAAATATATAAATTCCATAGTCCATTTGAATAACTTAAGCTAACTCAGTTCACTTTATTTGTTTATTATTTTAATACAAAGATAAAGGTTGAATGCATCTTAGGGAGAGGTGGGGAGTAGCGAGGGATTTGGGGGGCACAAAATTTGTCTTGTAAGTAAGAAAGGGGAGCTTTGAGGAAAATAGGTTGGAACAATTGAGGTAAACCAAATGCAAGCATTAAGGCCAGCCTGTTGGACTGACCAAATATAATAATAATAATATTTACTATTAGCATGTAGAACATGAATGCATGGGACAAAAACTATATTGTCCAATGATTTATTAAAACCCCAGCAGTAGTAGTGGAAGTATCCAAATTCTGTTTTTTTTAATCAAGTTTTTACAATATTTAATTTTCAAGTACAGATGTGATGTTAAATGTAGCAACAAACTGAGTTTGGAGTGTGCAGAGGTTCCTCTAAAACAGGTCTGACTTTGTACCTCTGGAGTTTCAGTCTCTACACACGAGATCTGCTCCAACCGAGTCTGACACAGACGCTCCACCCAGTGTTGCACCTTCTCAGACTCCTCTAGGTCCTCCCTCTCCGTCTCTGAAACCTGATGTGGAGGTGAACCCAGGCGGCAAAAAAAAAAACACAAGAATCGATATCATATCACAGAAGAGTGATATGATAAATGAAAATACTACCTACAAAAGATTTTAACTTAGATTCTCTTTGAAACTGATCAACATTTCCACGTTTCGTACCTCCTGAACCAGACGATTGATTTTGAGTTGCTTCTCCCGCTCGTACATCTCTTCTTTCTCTTTGGCAAGTTTCAGCTCAAACTCCATCTCCTTTTTGTTTTTCCTCTGCTCCTGCAGCGTGTCTGTGTTGGACACTTTCTTCTTTTTCTTCTTCTTCTCTCCTTTCTGAGGTGCCATCAATCAGTGCGAGTAAAAAAACAAAAAAAACAAAAGACGGACAAACTGCCAATCAATACGGCTCAAAACGACACATGCAAAATCCAGGAACAGCACTGTAATAATAAAAAAACAGTACTATCCAAACACCACCTTGTATTTATTCCCTTCAAAACAATTTAAAGAAACTTAGAGCACCTTGCAGCACACAAACAGCTGTAAATACCTTCCGTAATGATGGCAGTTTCCCCTCATACCGATAAAACCAGCCAAATGCTACAGACGGAGATGAACACAAAATCAATCAAAATCATGGCTTGAATGAAACCACAGCAAATTCAATGCAACCCTAACATGCACCACAGCAACACAACACTCAGAACTGAAGACTATTTTAAATGATGCAATAACTGGTGAACAGGAATCTGACATCTGTTACAGACTTTTATCCATCAATAAGAAGTTAAACGTCCGCTCCTGTGGCCTTGTTGTTGTTGTCAAAGGAAATCTACCACTCGTCTTTTGAGGGTGTTGATTTGAACAAACATCCTGGCGCTGACAGCTGCAGCTGAAACTCCAAACTCACGTGTTCCTGCTGCTCATCTTCATCCTCTTCTTCTTCTGGGAAGAAGCTGGCTTTGTCAGCTTAGAGGTGAAGTCGTAAAAAAAAAACCAACGCAGCACAGCAACCAGCAGGAACAGGAAGACAAACACAGAGCGTGCAGAGAAAAGATCAGAGGAGGTGAAACTTTCATGACTTTGTGGGTTCAGAAACAAACAGAATTCATGCATTTAAAGGAAAAAAGATTCACTCGTGTGTGAATGTGTGTGTGTGTGTGTGTGTGTGTGCATACGTGAGCTCTTTGCTTTAGGAGTCGGGGAGGTCTTCGTCTCAGGTGGGGCGGGGGCGGGGCTCTTTGGAGAGCGGGGGCTCTTTGGTCTGTCTTTGGCTCCCCAGTCCTCCTCCCACTCTCTGTTGTGTTTCTTCTCCACAGCCTCAATCCTACAAAGAAACATGTTCAAAATCAACACAGAGTTGGTCATTTATAGTCAGTGAAATTTAAAATATGAGATAGTTGGGTACTTTTCCATCTCTTTCTGGTAGCGATCCTCTTCTTCTGCAACTTTCTGGGAGATCTCCATCTTTCTCCTGTAAAACGCATCATAAACAGGCAGGCCTCAGCGTAAATCTTTTTGAGCACAACAAGGCAGCTTCTGCAGAATATATGGGTTTGATTCATTTTATAGCTGCTATTAAACAAGTGAGAGATTGTCAGCTCTGCAGAAAGGGACATGAAGTCATATAATGTCTTTAGAGGCCAGGGTGGTGAGATCTCTGGAGGGTTTTCAATCACTGAAAACTTCCCTCTTTTCAAGATGGTTAGGACTTAAATAAAACTTTTGAATATTTTAATGTTTTTGCCTTTGTTGTTCTTTCTCCAACATTGTAAAATAAAAAAGGTGTGTCTCTGTCATTATTAAAAATAGTCTAAACAGATTTAACTTAATTTCAGTCAACACTGTCACGATAAGCAATAAATAATTTAATCCCACGATAAAATCAGGTCAATAGTTTTAGTTTTTTTCCTTTGCATTTCCCTCGTTTCTACTCCTTTGCATAGAGAGGCGTAAATTCTCGCGTAAGGAAGTATGGAGCATGCTACCTCTGTATCATGAGAGCCCCATGTACAGGCATTTAGCTAGAGGAGTCTGTGGTTTTACACCGCCTTCTTTCAGCTGGCAACTCCTTAAGACATCACGTCAAACCATGAGTGCACCAGGATTTTTATATATATATTTGGTTATTTATACTTTAGTGGAGTAATTATTTTTCAGCCTAATTTTTACTTCTACTCTTTGCATTTTAATTCAATTATCTGTATTTTCTACTCCTTACTTTTTAAAAATGCAAAAAGTATTTTGTTTATATTTAACTTTGACTTGTTTTTATTCCATCTTTCATAGATAGATAGATAGATAGATAGATAGATAGATAGATAGATAGATAGATAGATAGATAGATAGATAGATAGA
>JAUBOC010000011.1:20850973-20867315 GCA_032275365.1 Anablepsoides cearensis | reverse complement strand
AAGTCAATTAAATGTTATATCTGCCTGCCATACTGTGAGCCTGTTGAACAGACCCGCTGCTGCCTCGCTCTCATCTCTTCATCATCATCATCATCATCAGAGCAGAAGCCGACATTAGCGAGATGGATTTATGACTGAATGAACGTTCCCATGTTTTTTTATCATCTCTGTGGGTAACAATACATAAAAAAACTTTTTTTTTTCCTCAGAAAACATGGGTGTGAAAGGTAAAAATAAAGCTTTGCTCTGCACGACATGCAGCAGGAGGGAGGGAGAGATTTGCGACCCACTGCACGACGTAACTTTTCTACAGCGGGAGGGGGAAATTTAAAGGATTTATTCTTTCTTTACGTGTTTTAAAACACTATATTTCTTAATTTTTTTTTTGGAATATTTCGAATAAATGGCCCTATGACAAAATAAAGAAATGGTTTACCTACCTGCAGTCGGGCAATAGGATTTGTCGAACCCTGGTATACGCTATACACTATAGAACCCTGTGGCACAGCTTAAGCTTTTATCCATAATGGCTTTTTAAATTGTTCATTACTTTTACTTTTATACTTTAAATAGTTTTAAAACCAGTACTTTTATATTTTTACTTGAGTAAAATGCTTGATGTGATACTTCTACTTCCAATTTCAAAAAAGTTGGTAATTTTTTTTTAACATATGTAAATTTTGTAAACTTCAGTAAGTTTCGTAAGTGGGTGTGTGTGGTATCAATATATTGTTTTAAAATGGTCTATGGTCTGAAACTTCTGAGACAATTTATCGTCCGGCAAAAGGTGTTATTGTGACAGGCCTGGTCTATTGGCGTTAATGCAGGTTGCGTGAGAACATCCTCTAAAGTCAGAGTGAAACAGACAGATAAAACAGGACACACAAAGTTTGGAACACAACAACCTTGGACTTCATGTCCCTCATGTCGCGCCGCAGAAGATTTCTCTTGTGACGGGGCAAAGCTAATTAGGAGTCTTGTATTTCACTCACTGTCTCTCCCTCTCCTGCTGCTCTTTAATGATTTTGTTGGTCTCCAGTGCTACCCTCTTCTGATGCATCAGCTCCTGCCTCTCCAGCTCCCTGCGGGCCTCAGCTGCCAGACGCTCCTCATCCGTCATGAACAGCTCGCTTCCCTGGGAGAGTCGAGGGAGACAAAGATGACGATCAGAGAACGGGATTACAGAGAGCAATGGTTCTCCAGCTTTTTAGCTCTAGAGGCAGGGAGGCAAGTCCAAACCAGCCTTTCCTAACAAGGCGAGAGCAGAGATGTCAGGTTTGGTCATGAGAGACGTCTGAAGCCTCGTAATGTGAGAATATTGATGCACAGCAAATGAACAACAGACAATTAGAATATAATTCAAATGTACTCTTTAAAACCCATTTTAAAATATCTATAGTATATTAGCAATAAAGCTTTTGTTTCCTTTTTTATAATAAACTTCAGTTTGAGGTATTGATCTTCCGATTATGTCGCCGCAGGTCTGCTAACACTTGCTTTAGCTACAGCTGATTGAGCTGATTAGAGACGAGCACTGCTGCCTCCTTGGAAACCTTCAGTCTACAAAACCCCTCGACACAATGCAAAGACCCCTCTTTTACTAAAGAAAATAACCTGACTTCAGCTGCTACTGATGGCATGTTTCCTTCTGCCCACTCATTCCATCAGTCCTGCACTGATTATTTATTGATTAATGACTTTTCTATTTAACTTGGGACATTGTCAGCTTCAGAGTTTGGACTGTAGGGAGTGTTTTGCCTTAACTGCATTGCTACTGAGCTACCAAACAACAGGTGAATAGGCTGCAGGCTGATTTCCCTTAAATGAAGAAAAAACAGTCAAAGTATTGCAAAGAATTCAAAAATATACATGCAACAACAATATATGTATATGAACAGTTGTTTATATTTGCATAGTTCCCTCTCTACACAAATAACCCCATTTCCAGATAAAAAGGCTTTAAAAACATCCCATCCATTGGTTGTTGGAACACACTGCTCACTTTCACTGACGCCCAAACAAAGACAAACTCTCAGATAAATGCATCAGACGGGCACCAACGAGGACATGAATGAGGCGGAGCTTCTCTTCTCACTCTGACTTTCAGAGCAAATGATCCGTCAAAAAGGCTTGACGGAGGATAAATGTTCCTCCTGCAGACGTTTTTCTGAGACACCAGCTCAGCCGAGCCATGAATTTTAAAACAACGAGGTGAATTATTCTGCGCAAAGGAGAGGAGGCAGACGTTTGTGTTCCTGCATGAGTGATGGATTTATGTTCTAAAATAAATGTTTTACTTTGTTGTTGTTTACATCTGATTTTCCATTAATAATAAAATGTATTAAATAACTTGTCTATGTGTTTAGCAGCTTTTTCTTCTGGTGTTCCCTTAGTGATTACATCATAACTTAAGTTAAAGATTAGACTAATTAGACTCCATCTTACATTTAAAGTGTTTATTTCATTATGGATTATAATTTGAAAGGGAGGCTTGTTCCATCAAACACACATGTATTTCTGAAAACATTTACAGAATAATAATAAATAATGATTGAACACAACACAGAGTGTACTTACAGCTCCTGTCAGAACTGTGATGGTCAGACTCCTGCTGCTCTTCAGGACTTTCACAGCCTGAAAACATAATGATACAGACCCTTAAATAAGTTATATTTGCATTTTAATGTTTTTTTAAGTCTGTTTGATGCCCTGCAATAAAACTACCAATGAAACATTATCATATGCATGTAAGACTGTAAAAAAGCATTTGTTTTTTAAGAAGCTGACAAAAATGCTGATTTAAAGGCACTTTTGTCTAAAATAAAAAAAAAAATACTGATTATTTTTTTTGCTACTGGTAATATAATACAAAAAATTGCAGGGAAAAGGGTTTCAATAAGCATTTTTTTTTTTTAACTCACCTCTTTGTGGTCCACGGTGGTGAAGTCAACTCCGTTCACCTCCACAATCTGGTCTCCCATCTATAGCAGATACAAACTTTAAGTAAAGTTCACTGAATGCAGGTTTCTGTGTGTAAACACAGAGATATGTTGTGGCTTTTGTGAGGAAATTACCTCAAGTCCCACTTCTGCAGAGAGGGAGCCTGGCTTCACGTTGCTGATGTATATTCCGGGTTTCTGGGTTGGACCACTCGATATGCTGATGCCCATCCCCTTAGTGCCCACAAGACTGAGGAAAACCTTCTTCTCCTTGATCTCCTTCCCACTAATGGACGCCAAGCCAGCCACACTTCTTCTCTTCTCCTAAAGAGGTAAAACGGTTCAAAAGAAAGCGAATAAGCAAAACAAAACAAAAAATAAAAGCCACAAGAAAATATACTTGAATCTTACCCCTGATTCAGACACAAACTGGTCCACAAACTGCCACTTCAGAGGTTCATCAGATGAGCTGCATTTATGAGAAAATGACAAATGTGAGATAATCTGTATATCAGCAGCAAAAAGAAAAACAAAGCAACTACAGCAATAGAATCTTCTGCTGCAGTGTGAATGCTGAAGGCAATTCATTGAAGAAAGTAAAACTTAATTGTTGAAGCTTAAAGAAGCAAAAGGTTAAAAGGCTAGCTAAACATTATAAGTACTAAACGGCTAGCTATTAGCTAAATGTACTAAAAGGCTAGCTAGAACGTATTTAAAGGCTAGCTAAAATTTAAACGTATTTAAAGGCTAGCTAGAAGCTAAAAGTATTTAAAGGCTAGCTAGAAGCTAAAAGTATTTAAAGGCTAGCTTAACGTTAAAAGTATTAAAAGGCTGGCTAAACATTAAACATATTAAAAGGCTAGCAAGAAGCTAAAAGTACTAAAAGGCTAGCTAGAACGTATTTAAAGGCTAGCTAAATGTTAAACATATTTGAAGGCTAGCTAAATGTTAAACGTATTTGAAGGCTAGCTAAATGTTAAACGTATTTGAAGGCTAGCTAAATGTTAAACGTATTTAAAGGCTAGCTAAATGTTAAACGTATTTAAAGGCTAGCTAAATGTTAAATGTATTTAAAGGCTAGCTAAATGTTAAACGTATTAAAAGGCTAGCTAAATGTTAAACGTATTTAAAGGCTAGCTAAATGTTAATTGTATTTAAAGCCTAGCTAAATGTTAAACATATTTAAAGGCTAGCTAAATGGTAAACGTATTTAAAGGCTAGCTTAACGTTAAAAGTATTAAAAGAATGTTTTGTTATAAAAATGACTAAAATACCTCAAAGTATGCAGAAGTAGTAGGAAAGTGCAGAAAATTTTAAATAAATGCATCTTACCTTTTTACTGGGATCATTCCCACATCTGCACAAAAAATCAAGAGCATGCAAAAAAAAAAATAATAATAAGTGATGCAGAATTCAGTTTCTTGTTTGTGTTGTTGTTTGTATAAAAAGACTGACGTACGGCGAACTTTGAGCGACACGGTCTTCTTTGTCTTGATGAGACTGATGACTTCCTCGTGGATGCAGGAGGAGATGGAGTACCCGTTGATGCGCACGATCTCATCCCCCACCTGTAAATCAACAACAGAAACGGATATTAAAGATGACATTTTCCATTTCAAAGTGTCTGTCAAGCTCAGAGGTTGTGTTGCTGTTAATCCAACGTTTATATTCTGGTTTGCTGAGCAAAACATGATCTATTGACGTGTGTGGTCTGCTTTCATTTCATGCTGAAGATGCGAAGCTAACCCTCCTCATCACTGAACTGAACTGACAGGGGTTTACAATCTCAGCTTGCATTGAACTGAGAGGATGAGAAGAAATACATCATCTCTGACTCAGATCTCTAGACTGTGCTTCCTAACACTCTTTGTTTTATTACATACTATCTTTAATAGGTTTACTACAATGTAGCTGATGGTGGGTTTTTCTTCAGTTATCATACATACGACAAGACAAAATCCCTTCTAAAGGATGTGATAAACCTTATTTAATGGGATTAAGGGGCTTTCTGTCTTATTTATATTAATTTAATTAAAATTTTCATTGTTTCATTAAAGAAGAGACCCCAATAAGACCAGCACCAGATAATGACACTCTGTGGGAGTTTAAGAAACGTGATATTGACCCCATCTAGTGGATCCTGGTTATATGACTCAGAGAAGCTACAGGCCACACAAAAACAAAGAAAATGGTAAAAGATTGACTGACTAATGGCAAAAAATAAGAATAATTGTAACATAATAATTGTCTCAGTACTAAATATTACTCAGATTTTATTTAGAACTGTGCATTAAGAGGTGTATAAGTATAAAATACACAACTTATATGTACACACCTGAAGGCCGACATTATCAGCTTGTCCGTCTTTAACAATCTGTGAGATGTAGAGACCAGAACCAAACTCTAATCCTCCTCGGACACTGAGGCCCAGTCCATCACGATGCGTTCGATCCAAACGGACCTCTTTCAGCTTCCTGAACCAGCGAGATTCACACAAGACATTTGTGAGCCGTGACACCCGTGACAGCATCACACGACTCGGTACTCACCGGGACCTCTTGGGGGTGAGCTGGTCGTACTCCACCTGGTGTTTGAGGGGGATGAGAGGTCGGATAGCGTCAAAGAGAGGCAGTCTCTTTGGTTCGTTGATGACCAGCTTCAGGTCTCCCACCAGAACACGCAGGTCCATCGACCTGACAGAGGGAGACGATTACAGACTTCAGACCTACTTCCACACTGTCTTCTAATTCAGTCCTATACAGCTCAGGGAAAAGGACTCCATGTCCATCAACATGTATAAAAAATGGTCAAATCCCAAATAATTACAAGATAACTCATTTTTTAAGTAATTTATACTATAGATTGAGGATTCAACCTGTTTCCATTTGGAAATCCATGGTTTAATGCACATCAAGCAAACAAACTTTTTAAATGTTCACAGTTTAAAAATCACATGAGTGCACAATATCTATATCCCAAACGATTCCAAAAAACTGTAGACGGAAACGATGAGCAATAAAATGCCAATGTGGCAATCAGACATATCCCCCGCTCCTCTAAACGAACATGAAGGACCATGCAGAGCGTTGTGAACACTAACGAGAGAAGATGTGGGTTACTCGCAGTCGCAAAACATATCATCGCTGCAATATTCAGCACAAGTATCGCTATAAAAATATAGCAGGTTTCCCTAATGTCCTGAGCCATAATAGCTTTATGTACCACAATAGGTGGCATCATGTTTTCCTAATTCCACACAGGCTCTGTCACATCCTGTGGCCCTCAAATTTGTTTGGTTTTACCTCCTTTTAGTCACGTAGTTTTAATCTGCATGTTTTATTTTTGTTTAGTTTGTTGCTAAATATAACTGTAAGATGCTCTCAGATGCTTTTTTTTTTAATTTTCTACTTTGGAAAATGCAACAAAATGTATTCATCTCCACCCTCGGCCCCAAAAGCCATTTTAAACCAGTTGATTTCTGCAAAACAAAAGTTTTTTCTTTCTATTTCGGATTCAAACAAAAGACCAAGTATATGATTATACCAATTATACCGTTATGGAAAAAAAATAACCCATTCTTTTCTGCATTGCAATTTAGAGGAAGACAAAAGACAAGAGGAAGAGCAACAAAAGCAGCCAAATAAAAGCCACTGTGTGGCTCGGCGTCCTTGCTGAATTATTCATACGTGTCATTTTAGCCCCATTTGGAGGATGAAGATGAAAAGATCTTTTGTTGATAACTGGCCAAGCTTGCCTGAGTACAGCTGAAACGGATCAGAGGCTCTGTTTCTGTACAAAGATTAACTGAAACCTAGAAGACATTTAGCTTTTGTGACGCAGGAAACCACCCCACCTGAAAAGATTTCTAAGACAGGGGCTTGCTTCCGAAAACAAATAAAAACCACGATTTGTGAAACTTTAGGTAAAATTGTGAAACTTTTACAAGCAGAAATCAACCCACTGACTTCACTACAAATAGTTCTTGTTTAAAGATGAATACTATTTAAAAAAAATCATTAACAGCCTAATTATAGAGAATTACTGGCGTGAAAACAGCAAACACCAGCACACGGTGCGCACCGTCCACCTGATGAGACAGATGGTACTCACTGGTGATACATGCGGAGGACATCATACAAGTAATCCTTCTCTGCCTCATTTTCAATCAGCAACTCCACCTGCAAGAAAGCAGAAACATTTGGTGTCATCCTTCTTCTGTCAGCTCCCTGACACACTCTGCTCCTGTCCTGTGGTCCTGTCAACGCCACGGGGGGTAAAAACCCCTCTCTGTGTGTGTGTGTGCCCGTGAATGTCGGAGCCATACAAACCTGATGGTGGCTCAGGTGCAGCAGAATGGTTTTGAGGAACCGCTTCGGCCAGTCTTTGATACACATTTCCCTCAGTTAACCCTCACTATTTTACTAACTCGGGAGCTTAATCTGTTAAGACGAGCGTAAAGTTAAGATCAATCGTGGGCAGGGTCGGTGCCCTTCTCTATCAAACTTCTGGGAAAGAATAATCCACACAGAGATGAGGAGAGGCAGCGGGAGGAAGGTCAGTAGTATCAGCTTACATCTCAGACACAGACATGACACCAACATTCAAACGCTTATCTCTGATCGTCTCCGAGCAATAAACGCCAAGAAGTCGGAATCAGAGAACACAAAACCTCTGAGGATTCTGTCTTATTTCAGGACAGGGTACCATAAAAGCAGCGGGCTAAATGAACAGCAGCAGGGGTGTGTGTGCAAAAACAGGCTTTATGGCCGTCATAAATGACTGCTGTTCGGAGCTGTGAGGCTTCACCTCGGGAATGAACTACAGACTTTGGCACCATAAAAAAGCGAGGACAGAGATGACACATCCGGAAGAAAGCAAAAAAAAAAAAAAAAAAAAAATTCAGAGTGGTTTTATTCAGATGTGTAACTGTTTCACCAAATCGCCAATTAAAGTAACTCAGAACAGAATAAATGACAAAGATTTTCAATAATAATGTCTACATAAAACAAAGCCTGAGAGTCCTCCCCCAGCCTCTAATTAAACCCCTAAATTTTCCCTCATTTTCTGCTCAGCTGCTCATATCTGACACATTATCTAATGCTCTGGTGCCCTTTGTGAAGACAATATGGGTCCCTGCTTGGTTGTGGGCAGCACAGATGGTTGTGTGGTGATCCCTGCATGCTCTGGGGCTGGAAATGCTTTTAACATATCATGTTCCCTTCCTGAATTATCTTAGTTACTTCTTTTAAAAACTTGTTTGAATACTAAAGTATGTTGAAACAACCCAAAATTAAGTTTAAATTGAGACTATATTTTGTGAATAACAAACATTAAAAATCACTATTTTTTATTATTGAGCAGATTAATTATATAACAAGCTGAATTAGCAGCATCTTTTTCAAGCTATAAAGGAAAAAGTCAGTGTGCTTAGAATTACAGCCTTATTTTAAATTTATAGCTAAAGGATAGAAAGTGTATAAAAAATTAACCCTGTACAATAGAAAACACGAAATCAATTAATTAATTAACTCTTAATGAACTAACTAGCTATAATAACACGCCCTACACTACAATACACAATTAAATTCAGCTTTTCATTATAAAACTGTTTATTTCAATGAAACATTTGTGTGTTATAAGTCTTGTCATATTTAGTTTTGATATTTGTGTTGGAATAAATATAAGAAACTTGAAAACATCCCAGAATAAGAACAAAAGAGATTTAATTTTAAAGTCCGTAAGTTTATGTTGGGATAAACCTGATGTAATGTTGAGAAATATTGATGTAATCTTTATTTGTGTGTAATTTCGCAGCATTTCTTTTATTTCCTGACTCTGTCTGTCGTCCAGGCCTCTGTCTGTCTGCGCAACATCCCAGCAGTCAGGTGAGACACCTGAGCCAAACAGCTATTTTCTGAAACTTTTCCAAATAATAATAAAAACACAGAGAAGGAGGATAATAACACACATCTTACCTTGTGTCTAAATTCCCGAGCAACTTTTCGCTCCATCGCGGACAGACAGCTGAAAACTGCTCGACGTCAGATACCGGTTCAGCTTGACGAGACTTGACCCGGGTCAGCGGTAAGCTAGTAAAAGGAAGCCATTTCCGGTGTGAAAGCTTTCACAGTAAAACAAGGTTTATTCATCACCAAATTGCACAGCTACTTTTTTTTATTATATATTAACACAATTTAAATATTTGATGTAATTAAAAATTATGGCACATAATACTTTCAGGCACATACCTTCCAAAGCAACCTTTTAATTTTTACATTTATTTTGAAAGTGCAAGCGCTCAATGTTTATTTGCTTGCAAACTTTACTAAAACGTCAACAATTGCTTTTGGAGAAAAATAAAACATTATTCTTAATTTCACCTCAGAACAAGTTGTTATTATATATTTAGTCCAAATTGCACTATAAATTATTATTATTAAGTATCGTTATGATTAAAATAACTATATTGTGCAGTGTCACCGCCAGCCGCTAGATGGCAGTAAAAACCTTCTCAGCTCAGTTTTCAGAGAAAAGGCGGAAGCATCCAGGATTTCAAAAGAAACAACAGCGTTGCACTGTGCAGTTCAACAACTCAGACTTTGAAACACACTAACCGGTACGTTGAATTAAAGTTTTATGTTGCTCACACACAATTATATCAGATGGCAGTACTTGCTTTTGCACAGAAATTACCTAAAGGGCTGTAAATCTCCCGCTCCCCCCGCGACAGAAAACGATGTTTACGTGTGGAGCCACTCGTTTTTCCTGTATGAACTGTAAAAACATAAATCTAATTATTTAAAAAATAACTTCAAATTATATTTGAACTATTAAATTGAAAGTAAAAATGCTTAAAATTGTTTGTTCCCGAATTTAGTGCGTTGCATGCTTTAACAATCTGTAAACATATGTATTTGTTATCAAAATAACCTAACCTAAACCTTTCTCTTAGTGTTTTGGGCTGGAATGGGATCACCAAAAAAGCATACAACACCACGCAGGTAAGGACATAAAGTTAACAAACAGAAAACAGGTTGTTCTGTATTGTCTAAATTTTCCTAAAGACATGGGTTAATGGTTCATCATTTATTGAAATGTGTGTGCTAGTCCTAATTTTTTAAATATTATTATTGCAGAACCATCATTTATTCTCCGGGCGAGGAGCATGACTCTCCACTTCCTCCGATCCAGGAGCGTCTGGCGTACCTCCGTCCTTCCAGGGAGCTGCTGGAGTTCTACAGACAGAAGATCGCTCAGTACGACGCCGAACACGAGGAGCTGCTGCAGATGCTGGAGAAGTACAGGGGCGTCACAGAGGACCAGGTGAGTGTTGGGAGTCAGTGACCTTTATATCTGTCAGAGTTGGTTAAATCTCCTGACTGATCTTCAGTACACTCCTCCTTCCCCAGCACAAACTACAGTGGGACATACGACAGCGTGAAGGAGAGATTACAGAGCTCCAAAACGCCCTGAGCGACATGCAGGTCTGCCTTTTCCAGGAAAGAGAGCAGTCGCTGCGACTTTATGCAGAAAACGACAGACTAAAGATCAGGTAGGTTGACAATGCAACTATAGTACTTGTTAGTTTCTCTTTTCCTTCCAGTTAGGATGAATCAAAATAGCTGCAGTAGCTTTATAAACCTGATTAAAGAAGGAAAATCTCCTTTAGAAACATTTCCTGATTGATAGTCAATATTAGTCTTTTAAAAATAGAGCTGATGTTTTGACATATCATACATGACATACGTATTTTTAGTTCTCTTTTAATGTTTTACCTTAAAGGTTTGGGCAAAAATAAAGGATTCCAGAAAAAAATCTAATTTTAAATATGTTACTTTTAAATTCAGGTGGGAAAAAGATAATAGTTTATTCATATCCCACCTGTAAATTAAGGTGTTTAACCATCGTCTCATTGCTGCAGGGAGTTTGAAGACAGGAAGAAGATCCAACACCTTCTTGCACTTGTTGGTCCTGATGCAGGAGAGGTCACGTATTTTCACCAGGAGCCTCCTCACAAGGTTTTACTTCATTCTGTCATCAGTCATTTAGACCAATAAATGTAGCATTTGATTAATTGATTTTCATTTTCAGAATTAGTGGGTTATTGTGATTTTTATGGTAAAATAAAACTCTGAAGTGATTCCTCTTTGATAAATAGATTAAGACAGATGTAAAAAGTTTATTTTATTTGATTCCAGGTCACTATTACTCAGAAGCATCCTGAGTTCAGATTGGAGGAAAGTCTCCGTCTCAGACCAACAAAATTAAGACCGACTGCGACCTCAAAAGGTTTGAAAACAACTAGTTTTATATATTTTAAAGTAAAATAATGTTTTATCTGGTTTGCTTGTATGTTTTGAACAGAGTTCAGCAAAAAAACAAAATCCATCAATGGTTTCAAAAAAGAGAGCTTGGAACAATACAAGAATGAAAACCAGACATTGTTGCTACAGGTGGGACTCCGCCTTCTCAGTGCATTAAACAGAATTTAACTGAGAGTGCCATCATCTCATATATTTCTTTATTTATTTTAACTTTAAATTCATCTTTTAACTGTGGCTTGCGATTTAAGGTGGAGGCCCTGCAGGCCCAAATGGAGGAACAGACTCGTTTGGCCAAAGATCAGGTAGAAGCTCTGCTTGAGGATCGAAAGATAAAAACAGAAGAAGCTCAGGCTCAACAGCAGAGAGACCAGGAACGCATCAAAGCTCTGACAGAAAAGTTTGTTTCCTAAAACATATATATTTTTAATTATTCTCTGTTGTGACCTAATAATTAAGTAATTTTTTTTCAGGCTCCAGCAAACTCAAAACTTGTTGCACGAGAGCACCAGAGATTTCTTGCAGCTAAAATTCGACACTCGGGCTCAAGAGAAAAGCTGGATGGCGGAGAAGGATCGTCTGCTGAGGGAGTTGGACTCCTGCCACAACCGTTTGAGAAAATCCAGGTCCGGCGGCGCCGACGGGAGAACATGGCAGCCCAGCAGCAGCAGAGCAGCTCACCTCCTCCCTCAGCAACAGCCAGAGTTCGAGCAGCAACACAAAGAACAGCTAAAGGTAACGCTAAAGTGAAGCTACGTTTTCTGCTTCGTTTTAGAAGAGCTGAACGAGTTTTAGGAAAATCAGAACGGAACTTAAAGAGCAAAACAGAAAAATAGTAGCTAAAATGACCAAAACACACGGCACAACAATAATCAAAAGCCAAAAGTAGCACAAGAGAAAAATAGAGCATGGTGTGTTGAAGCAGAGAACAATGTTTTAAAGTTCAATGTTTTGAAAAGCTGCTTGTTTTGATTTTTCTTTTGTTCTGAGGTGGTCCATGAGGATCTGAAGCAAGCTCACCGTCTGGCAGAGATGTACAGAGAGCAGTGTATTACTCTGGAGACAGAACTGTCCCAGATCAGGGAGGAAGGAGACGTCGGCAGGGAGATATTCAAGGTATAGTGCATTGCTTTTACACACCTTCTGACTGATGACAACAGTAACTGTTATTGATATGATTCCCTAAATGTGCAGGAGCGTTCAGATAAAATGGCCAAGCGTCTCCAGCTGATGACCCAGCGCTACGAGGCTTTAGAGAAGAGGAGAGCGATGGAGGTGGAAGGCTTCAGGGCGGACCTGAAACACCTCAGACAAAAGCTCAAAGATGTAGAGAAGCAGCTTCTAAAGGTAAACGGATTGTGAACTGTCTTGTTTTAGATGCATAAACAGTCATACAAAACTTTTTTTTTTCTTCAGGTCACCTTGAATATTGGCCCCAACCAGGATTTAGCCATTCTGCACGAAGTCCGACAGACCAGTTCCAGGACCAAAAAGGTTCAGAGTGAGCTGATGGCTCTGAAGGCAAAAATCTATGGACTTGAAAATGAGCTTCGATTTAGCTGAAAATTCTAATAAGATGTTTCTGTTTTCCTAAATTTACTTCTTATCTCCTATGGATGCATATTTTATTTAGTTTTTTGTTTTTACCTGAAATGAAAGTTGATATTTTGTACTCTGAATCAATAAATTTTTTTTGTGTGTTTTTAAGGTAATTTGAAATTGTTTTTATTATTTTGGTAAACACAAGTCAACACTGAAAGCAATCCACCTGCCTGGATACTTCCTGAACTGCATCAACACACATTTCAGGATTTAGATTGTTGCATATATGTAATCTAACATAATTTTCCCCCATTCTCATAATTAATCTGCTGTTGAAAACTGGCCAGGTATTCAGGTGAATTTATTTGCCATCTTGTAGAAACTTGTGATGCACTTACAAAGATTGACCACTAGGTGGGAGTGTACAAACCACTAAAGTCCGCATAATGAGCATAACTTGTTCATTTCGTATAATGTGAAGTATAGTTATTATTCTATGTGTATTTCATTGAACTGATTAATCATTGTGATTTTTAAATAACTATGGCTCTGATTAAGTTTTTTTTTATATATAAAGCTGTTAACTGTTGGGTTCACAGTGTTCAAAAAAGTTAACATTTTTCAAGAAGACTTGACTATTTGAAAAATATTTAAAGTGTCTCGTGGCGTATCGTTTACGGCAACAGTTTGCCCCGAATTTTCCACGTAAGGTCAGGAACAACAGTTTCATTTCTAGTAAAGTGATAAACATGCGCACGTGTTTCCGGTGGGGGAGAACGTGATGTCATATTTACTGGGTTTTCTCATTTGCGCATGCGCGTACTCAGTCCGACGTTAGCTTGCAAGTGCTAGCAGCGTAGAAGTGAATGGAGACAGAACTAGTGAGGAAAAAAATAATTTGAGCATTAACTCTGTATTGTTAGCGTTGTGATCTCTTCTCAGCTGTCAGGTTTATATAGTGAGTTAGCTCGAAGCTAATTCGGCCGTGTTTGTAGTTGCTAACCCGCCCGCCGGGGCTTCCCCCCCCCCCCCTTCTAAACAAGTGCCTGGAGATGCAGAAACTAAAATATTTGAAAAGTTGCTGGCAGCTGCTGAAATCGAGCTGTGAAGGAGCAGCTAAGCTAGCACATTACTCGTCTTCCATATCAAGAAGCTATAGCCATGTAAGTGACTGCTTTGTTTGTTAAAACTGTGCAATAAGAGAGAGAGGTTTTGATTTAAGTTTGCATTTGGTTTAACCATTGATCAAAAGAGATCACTGAGCTAAATCTAAACACATTACGGATTTTTTTAGCCTTTAAACCCGTTTAATATGTACTGTAAAACTGAGAGGGTCTCAGAGGGTTCAGTGTGTGACAAGATGAGATGGCAAACAGCAGATTATTCAATCCAAGTTAATCAACAACCTCTCTGTGACCCAGCTCCCTCCACAGGGCCCCAGCTCGTTTGGACTCCTCTTCGACATCGACGGGGTTCTGGTCCGGGGCAGGACGCCCATCCCTGCAGCCAAGCAGTGCTTCAAGAACCTCGTGGACCGGAATGGGAAGTACAAGGTGCCCGTGGTGTTTGTCACGAACGCCGGAAACTGCATGAGGCAGACCAAAGCTGAGCATCTGTCCCATCTGCTGGATGTGGAGGTAAATCACATCACATCACATCTAAACCCGTTATCTGGTTTGATTTCGTTCCCTCTGGCATCTTTTGCTCTGCCTTAGGTGTCTCCGGACCAGGTGATGCTGTCTCACAGTCCTCTGAGAATGTTCACCCAGTTTCACAAAATGTGCGTGCTGGTCTCAGGGCAGGGTCCTGTCGAGGAGGTCGCTCACAAGTATCCTGTGTTCACCGACCAGTTGGGTTTGTTCTGTTGACTCCGAGTGTGCAGGATTTATTTATTCAGTGTGTTTCTGTTCACTCCACTTTATCAGTATTTAACATTTGTACCTAATCTTTTTCTGCTTAGTTGTGTCAGTGAGGCTATCACAGATTTGTTTTATTTAGAATGTAAATAGTAAAGTGTTTTGTGCTTTCTGACCTGTGTTTGACTTTAACCCACTGACTGCCAGTCTGGGCTTTGAGGATGTGGTCACCATAGATATGCTCAGGGAGGCCTATCCTGTCTTAGATGTTGTGGATCACGACAGAAGACCCAAAGATGGTGTAAGTAGCGTCGATGCTGAAGCTCGTTTCCGTTTGTACAAATGAAGTAGACGTTATGCTCACTGTTAAATTTCATACAGATTCCACCCACGAAAGGCTTACCACCAATAGATGGTATGTTTCCTCCATTGCCCAACGTGTGTAGACAATTCTCGACAGGTTTTTTTGTTTTAAATTGTCTCGCTGTAATTTCTGCAGCTGTCGTCCTGTTTGGCGAGCCGATCAGATGGGAGACCAACCTCCAGCTCATCATCGATGTGCTCCTAACCAGCGGGAACCCCGGCAGAACCTGGAATTCAATCCAGTATCCTCACATCCCGGTCCTGGCCTGTAACATGGACCTGCTGTGGATGGCCGAGGCCAAGAACCCGAGGTGCGAAATCCCTGAGACGTTATTAAAAACACTCAGCCGTGTTCTAACAATGACCGTTCCACGTGTTTTAGGTTTGGTCATGGCATGTTCCTGGTCTGCTTGGAGAACCTGTACAAGAAGGTCACAGGCTACGACCTGAAGTACGAGGCTCTGATCGGCAAACCAAGCGTGGTGACCTATAACTACGCTGAGCTGCTGATTAGACAGCAGGCTGAGAATCTTGGTTGGACCACACCTGTAAAGAGACTATATGCTATAGGGTGAGTGAGTCTGAATTTGACTGGAAAAATAATAAAGACCCTAAGACTCTAAAGCAGAGATATTTAATTAAACTGCTCCGGGGGCCACAGTTACTGCAGGTCAACAGCTGAGGGTCCGAACATCCAGCAATTTAAGTCATTATGTAAATAAACCAAGTATTACAAAGATCTGTTACCTTTGAAATAGTTTTTTTTGCTGCATTTAATCATGAATACAACATACAGAACCCTATAAAAGTAGTGATAATTAAACAATATCAAAAACAGAAATAACACATTTTGCCTCCTATTTGACACAAATGTTTTGACATCTGACCAAAAAAAATAAAACCAATTTTATTTTCACTTTCATAGTTTTGTCTGCAACTGCTTGTAGTTTTAACTGTCTTGGATATTCATAGAAATGGTTTTTACCAGTTTGTAGCCAAGATTCTGATTTTTCTGTAGATACCAAACATGTCTGTGTTTAACTAAAAGAACCTAAAGTATTTAGAGAGATGAATGAACCAATTGGCTGGCCGAACTTTGGTCACTCGTGGGCTGGATGGGGCCCGCGGGCCGCCAGTTGAACAGCCCTGCTCTAAAGTGTTTTGTTAAAGGGACTGTGACATGCCTATCCTTCAAATACAAAAAGTCAAAGAAAACATCTTTACACTTAATAAAATTTGCATAAAACACATGATTTTACCCATTTTGTCACATAACTGGCCTACTTTCTTTTGAATTTGCCTCAGTCAAAGTGAAACAGGA
>JAUBOC010000011.1:20794081-20814381 GCA_032275365.1 Anablepsoides cearensis | reverse complement strand
GATCAAGACCAAATATTAATGTATTATCATATCCAACAAGACAAATTAAGTCATATCTCTGGACAAGTTTGTGATATCAGAATGACTCAAGTATCAAAATGTAGCTTTTAAAGACAGGAATCTGAAAATGTAATTAGGTCAATTTGACTTAATCCTCATTTTGATATGATGGGTCACAATTATGTTGCAGAGGTTGTGTGGTGCTTTTACCTGCACAAACAGCTGTCTGAGTGTAGATAATTGGACTGCTTCCAATTGTAATGGTTTTATTCATCTGACCCGCTTTACGTTTCTGACCTTTCCCCAAAGGATTCGAATCAATAATCTGTCAAAAAGCGAAAACGTTAAACACACAAACGTAGCGCTGCAATAATAAAAACTGTATTTCGCTGCTTCCTGACCTTCATGCCAGACCTCCCGCTGTCCTCCTCTGTTCCGGGGGCTGGAGGTTCCTCGTCGTCGTCGTCCATCTCCATTTCCACTTCCATAATCTCCTCATCGCTGTCGGGAGGTGGAGGGGGCGGAGGGGGCGACTCTGGGGGGAGAGGTGGAGGCGGGGGGTTGTTGGAGGGTGGAGGGGGGCTGTCGGGAAGCGGGGGTTGGGATGGAGACCAGTAGGAGGAGGAACTGGGGGGTGGTGGCGGCGGTTGTGGTGGAGCAGCAGAAGAAAATGTAGAAGAGTCTGTTGGAAATTAAAAACATTTTGGATGATAGTTTAGCTGACATGAAATTCGGTTTTTGACAAATAAAAACACAATTTTCATGACCTTTAATACTCCCTTTTGGGACCTCACACATAAAACAACAAAAGAGACAGCAGTGATGAGTGCACCTGTAACAGCACCAGCTGATCCAGACGTTTTGGGATCCCCTTGAATCAGAGCCTGCGTCTGCGTGCCCGGACTGTCTTTGGGGTCCTCCTCCTTGTCCTCCTCTGTCGGAAACTCCCACTGGGAGACACCAGTCCGCTCCCTCACATAGAAATACCGCTTGTGCTCTCTAAAGAGTGGAACAACAGACATAAAAGACAACCGTCTCAATGGCTGTCCTGGAAACCTGCAGAGTGCCATGATACCCTGGGACAGTGGGGGGCAAGGAAGCAAACAAAAAAAATGGTGAAAACAGGGAATAGGTTTGTTGGTATGGACAGCAATTTCAGCTGTCCAGAACAAGGGCCCAATTAGAGTGTTATTATGGGTGTGGACAGGGGACCCACCTTGCTCTCAAGAATAAATAATGTAAAACAAATCATCTCTAGGTCCTGAAAGTAGCTTTCAGCAGCTCACATCATGGTTGTCACATTTTCTTTGTTTTAGACAACCATTCCCTCCCAGATACAGGAAGAAACCAGGGAGGAAACAGCACCACCATCATCATCATCATCATAAACAATCGTAGATCAGACAATAACAAACACACAATCAATTCATCTTGCATTAAAAAGAAAAATAATAATGAAAAAACAGGAAGACATATAAAATAGAGTTGGTCTGACCTGCTGGATTCCCGTCATTGGTCCATCTTCACCTTTTGACGACTGACACTCGTTGATTCCAGGACATCATTCTTTCAGCTTTGCATTCTGGGTGTTGTAGTCCTGCAAAGTGCAAGGCTCCCCCCAAAACACCAACCCCTCCTAACAAATACCCAGCCAATTTTTTTTTCTTCTTCCTCTGAATGAACCCAAACTCAGTCTACAAACGCCCCCACAGCAAAGAGCTTAAGAGTCAGTTAAAGGGACAAGGAGTCCTTTCTGTGGCAGGTATATTTAACAGGAAGCTGGGCTTGGCTCAGAGTGGGTGCGCCCTTATTAGTACGTGCAAGCACTGTCTCACAGAAACCTCAAGTCTATTTCTGGAAATCCATCCAGGTTTAAGCTTCTCCCCAAGTCATGTTACAAAAGGCTGCAACCTCGGCACTGAGGGGCGGGCGCTGAGACACCATAAAATGTTTTGGGGGGGGTGGGGGCGAGGGAGGTTATAGATGTGAAAGGTAAGGAGCGCGTACCTGTCCCAGTGGCAGGACCAGCCTTTAGGGGTGGCGTTAAGTTCATAATATTTTATGTGTTCAGCAGCTTCTTGTAGCTTGCGGCGAAGGTAGACCCCGTTCAGAGCTCCTTCCCTCCAGTCAGCAATCCGTGTCTGAAAGGATAAAACACAAGAAGATGAACCCAAAAAACAAAAGAATATGGAGACCAGTGTTGTATAAAGTACCTCAAAGTGATACTTGAGTAAAAGTACAAGTATCTTACCATAAATTTACTTTGGTAAAGGTTCAAGTCTCCTCTAAGAATATTACTTGAGTAAAAGTCTTGAAGTATCAAATATATTTTGTACTTAAGTATCAAATGTAAATGTCTGACATAAAATGTACTTAAGTACTAAAGTAAAAGAACTGAGTCAAAATAAGCAGCAGGATTTCACAAAATGTCATTTATTGGGAGGAGATACCCTCAAAAATAAAGGCCAAAATGGCTATGTTGTCTTATAAAAACTTTAATGTTAAAAAATTTAGGATGCACTAGTCTACCTCTTTCAGCATATATATATATATATATACACACATACATACATATATACACACACACAATCTTGGTTCTAGGCTACATATCTGCTAAGTTCTGCTGGAGTGTGACATGATTTGTGTTATTTGCAGCTGTGATGGATTAACTAATACAGGATCAGAATGATATATACTTCTAAATATAGAAGTATAAATATGTACTTCTTATACTTTTATACAATTATATTCACTCTATCCAGGAGGATAATATTATTTTAACAACAACAAGCTGTAATAAAATATAGGATTAATTCTACTTTTTACCTTTTTAAAAAATGTAACAAGTAGAAAGTACAGATAACTGTGTAAAAAAGTAAGAAGTAGAAGTAAAAAGTAGGCTGAAAAATAATTACTCAAGTAAAGTACAGATACTCAAAATTTCTACTTAAGTACAGTAAAGACAGTAAAGTATTTGTACTTAGTTACTTTACAACACTGATGGAGACAAATAAAGATAAATGAAAAGATGAGCAAGATGTAAAAGTAATTACAACACATTTCCAGAGGGACAATTTATGATGGATAATTATGAGAATTTTAAATATTAAATAGTGCTAAATTATAATGACACCATGTGCTAAATATTTCAGAAGTCACAGTGAGACGGCTGCAAAAAAAAACCCCAACTCTCACCTCAGTTTGGAGCAGAAGTAAGTGAAAATTTGAGATAGTCTTCTTGTTTATACCCAGGAACTCCATCTTGCTAGTTAAGGTGTTGGCCAGTTCTCCAATCTGAAACTACATTTTTACCATTACAACATTAATATGTTCTACAGGGGGAAAGAAGAGCATCTGTTAACAGTGAGACTGCAGAGCTTACCTTTAGCTCAGGGGTCTCCTCCTCTTCTTTGACGAGAAGTTTTGGAACCAATAAATCCTCAGACTTTTCTACCTCTCTGTCCTCTTCTTCTACAACATCTTCTAAGACTTTAGGAGGTGCTAAAAAAACACAAAAAAGTTTCTCAGATAAGCAAAAACAAAGTAGTGGAATTCTAAATGCTGTTATCTTTTTATGACTCCACAGTCGTGTAATCATTGAACTCACCCGGCTCTGTATTGTCCAGTACGTCTGAGCCTTGGCTGTTAGAATCAGGGCTGGCAACACATGGGAAGACAGTTTTCCACCTCTTCTTCTGTAGCAGACCGCGAGCTCCAGCAGCTTCTTGACTAGCTTCCGACATTGGGCTGGAGCCCCCTGCACTGCCGTCACCCTCTTCAAGTGCCCGAAGCTCGGCCTAAAGAACCAGATGTTAACAGAGAGTTACATCCAGGTCACTTTGATCATTTCAATTTGATCATTTTTCACTTTGTGTAGAAAAAGAGCAGTATAGGTAGATGAATAAGGTGCTAATTCAAGTTTGAATTGAAAATAATTAAGAAACCATTAAATTCCCACCTTCTTCCTCTCTAGAGCCAGCTCCAGGTCCACTGTGTCTTCCTCTGGCTCGTCTTCAGAATCCGAGTTGTTTCTTGACAGCTTCTTGGTGCCAACATCTTTCTGGACTGTGATGGCGGAGTCCGAATCCAGAAGGGGTATAGAAGGGGATCCGGAGGGCCTGACGCCCTCTCCGTCAGAATCCAAACTGTTCTCCGTTTCATCCAAACCCTTGAGCAACCGTTTCCTCCACCTTTCCTCTGCTTCTTTAACCTCAGACGGGATCAGTGGACCGAGGAGGGATGCAGCCACTCCCTGACGCTCCTCCTCTTCACTCGTAAGACCCACAACACTTTCTATTACCTCCTGTTAGACAAACACAATTTGAACTTAGATGGGGGGGGGTCTGTTAAAAACACAAGATTCACAATAACCTGAATGAAACTTGCCTTCACTTTGGTTTCCATTAGAGCTGTCGGCGCTGCAGCAGGAGCAGGATTTTTCTCTGTGTAATAACCTGCATGGGCTGAGCCATTTCCATTGACGCTGGTGGTACAAACATTTAAAATAAATTAAAAACACACATTGTTTCAAACATAAAGATACAATATTGAAGAGCAGTTTTCCTCCTACCTGTTTGCATCATGACCCAGGCTTTGCACCTGATCAGCTAAATAGTTTGGCAGTTCCCAAGACACCTCATTGGTCAGAGTGTTCCAGTAGTAATAGCAACCAGAGTTCTCGTCCCACACTTCCTGCCAGTCTCCCATCTCCACACCCACTGGAAAACAAGGACACGGAGTTGGGTTGAAACAAATAGAGGCGTAATTTATTAATGCTTTCTAACAATAACTCTACATCCCAATTAAGTTTAGCAATCAGCAGAATCTTTAAAAAAAGGCGAAAACATATTCAGATTGTAAAATGTACTGTTTTGACCACAAACCCTCTGGCTCAGGAAACCAGATATTTACAACGCCAGTTCTTGGGGAAATAAAATCTGAGCTTCAATTTCAATACGAGTTTGATTTTAGTAGAAGAGTTTAACATTCTTTTTGTTTTTCTCCACTCAAATGTTTTATTTTTTTACTATTGGTGTTTGTGAACAATGTTTGGCGCACCTGATAAACCAGCTTTCCCCAATCACTCTCTTCAGGCAAACATTAAGTGACTGCAATGACTTACCAATCATGCAAGGATTATTGTTACTGTAAAACTCAAATCTACAGCACTTTGTTATAAATACTTGTCTGCAGTCTGTGATTGGCTGTGGGAAAACAAAAGTAAAAATAGCTTTTGTATAGCAAGATCTGAATTGGCTTTAACACCTGGTTAATAAACTATGCTTTAGGGGTAAATGTCAAAAATTACTATTTTTGAAAAACACCTGGCAGCTATTGCTGTTTAACTATATCTGCAATGTGAAACAACTTTAGTTAAACAGATGGTACCTACTATAAACTTAGGCTCCATTTAAATTAGAGACCGGTCTCAAAAAATGTCAAAAAGTGTCGTGTATACGATCGGCCGAACCGCAGGAAAAAACCTGCGGTTTCACTCAAAATCAGTGTTGTGTAAACGGGGCCTTATTCTGAAAAAACAGCTAAGACAGTTACCTCCAGCTAATGAGTACTGTGTATTGTACTCAAAGTCTGTGCCTTCTTGATTCTGTCCATCCTCCGCTGGCTGCTGAGTTTTACTTTCAGGTTTGGGTGGGGCAGCATTCGAATCAGGAGCTGCTGCATCATCTGTATTTGGCTGAGTTGTGATTGCATCGATTTCCTAGAGTGCCAGAAATGATAACAAACATGGGTTGGGTTAATAAATTCTCTTTCATAGCAAACAGCATTCTAAGCTTGAATTAAGTATAAAAATGTATGTGTTTTTGCATACATCACAACTTAAATACGTAATATTTGATATAATATACAAGGTGATTGTTTTGGATGTGATTTTAAATTAGTTCTGCCGCATTCTGACAGTGTATAACTTGACATAAAACTGGAAAATCTCTTGAATGATCAATAAGATCTATGAACCTATTTGTGACAATAATCAAAAAGTTAATAAGCACTTTAACACTAACCTCATCTTTATGATTAAACAGCTAAATTAAAACAGCGTTCATTACTTTGTTGAACTGAACAAAAAACTTACATAAAAGATACTGAAAACCTGAAGCTACCCATCATGACAAGTTGATGATAAGTTTATGAACCATCATATTGGACTCACAGCCATGAAATTGGCCAATGTACTGTCGATGTCCGCAGGCTGGCTTTGTTGAGAATGAGCAGCTGAACGGTTTCCAGCATCCTCTTCGTCGCTGTCCTCATAAGCCCCAAGCAATGACAAACCCTCTACATGAAAAAAGAAAAGTACATTTGTTGAACTAAGCAAAAACAATGTTTCACGAGAAGCACAGAATGCAGTTTTTAACTCACCTGTGGCTTTTACTGTTGGTGCCTTCATGTTGGCGTGTCTCACAAATCTGTGTCCATCACCGTCCTGTTCATCTGCTCAGAAAGAAGAGTCAATAATAAAGTTTAAATGTTAATTGTAGCTGAACAACCTTTACGGACATCCACATGGCTAGAAACGGATTATCGACTCACGAATTTCTTTTAAAAATCTAAATGCATGTTACAATATTTGTGTTTTTCGTGTTAATTATGCTTTGGTTGATTGAACCTGATCTTTGTTATTGTTCTAGCGGGCATGCTAAGTACAACAGTTCTGTATTTTATCGCTAGCTTAGCACGCTAGCCTTTGCTTACGATAGAAATTTTAATCAGAGTAGAATAAACGTACGCAATTTATTAACCGATTCGCACCCAGTGTAGACTAAAACTCTGGTCAGATACACTTATTTATCTTTTTCTATGAGCAAGCAGGCCTGTTTTACATGATGTAACCCTTTTAGCTCTGACAGTTAGCCCCTTAGCTAACACGCTAACTGTGCTAACATGTTGCAAACAGTACCGTCGGATCCCGAGTTCGCTTCTTCCCTTTCTCCTGTAATCCCACCGCGATTCCCGGGAGGAGAGAGCTGTAGGATCGTTCTCCGGCCGACGGCTCCTCCTGCGAGGCGACTTTTCTTCCCCATTACTATTGTGTGTCTCCCCGGGATGGAGTGCTAAAGCGTTGACGCTCCGCTGCTCCGTTCGAGGCACGCACAGAAAAAAAAAATGAATGTCCGGCTAACAACTTCCGGGTCACGGGGTCATATTTTGGTTTGCTGCTAGCTAAGTTGCTAATGGCTGTAGAAGGCGTGACCGTTCTGCCTCAAATAAGCCAGAATATTCGTACGTATTTCGAGTTATTTTGGTCGGTGGTTCTAAGCAACAATAAAGGGTCTGTTTAAGTTAGCAGCCGGGGCGTAGCTAAACAAAACTGACATGGGAGGGGAGGAAAATGGATTTTGCAGTTCTCGAGCGGAGCCACCGACTGATGCCTGAGTTGAAGGATCCACCACAGAGTCAGCAGTTCACAGGGCTCCAAGGAGGACCAAAAGCCCACACCGGATCAGACAAGATGGGGGCTGCGATGGGACCAATCCTTCACTGGTTGCAGGATGTAGCGGCCGTGACTCTCCTCAAAGCCCGGCGAACATTACTCCAGGCCGCCATCCTGCTCTGCTCTTTGGTCCTGCTGCTCTGGGTGTCCGTGTTCCTCTATGGCAGCTTCTATTACTCCTACATGCCCACTGTGAGCTTCTCCACCCCTGTGCACTTCTACTACACCTCTGATTGTGATGCCTCGCAGCCAGGTCTCTGCTCCTTCCCCACAGCCAACATCTCATTCATGAGGAATGAGAGAGACCAGGTGATGGGTAATGGTCAGCCTTACAGAGTGTCACTGGAGTTGGAGATGCCCGAGTCTCCGGTGAACGAACATCTGGGTATGTTCATGGTCAGGATGTCTTGTTACACCAAAGGTGGAAAGATTGTGTCGTCGGTGGGTCGATCCACAATGCTGCATTATCGCTCCTTCCTTCTGCAAACCTTGAACACTTTATGCTTCTCTCCTCTCCTGCTGACCGGGATGGCTGAGCAGAAGCAACTCATAGAAGTGGAGCTCTACTCGGACTACAAGACAAACGCCTATGAACCCACGGTGGGCGCAGTCATTCAGATCCAGTCCAAACAGGTCCAGATCTACTCAGCTCAGCTCCGCATCCACGCTTACTTCACTGGCATACGATACCTTCTGTACAACTTCCCCTTGACGTCGGCAGTGATCGGCGTCTTCACCAACTTCGCCTTCCTCAGCGTCATCGCGCTCTTCGGCTACCTGCAGTTCATATGGGGCGGGCTCTGGCCCCCGGATCAGGTCAGAGTGCGGGTCATGATGGGAGACAACACTCGCACCCAGAGGAGGAGAGAGGAGGCTC
This sequence comes from Anablepsoides cearensis, assembly GCA_032275365.1. Lineage (NCBI taxonomy): Eukaryota > Metazoa > Chordata > Actinopteri > Cyprinodontiformes > Rivulidae > Anablepsoides > Anablepsoides cearensis. The sequence goes on along the minus strand of JAUBOC010000011.1, from coordinate 20,806,051 downwards.
GCAAGCGAATGGAAAGGGAGAATTCGCAGAAGGAGCTCAGCACTCCTGCAGAAATCGGATCCGTGATTGGGACCGGTGGTCTTCAGGGAAATGGCATATTAGCGGAGATGTCGTCAGAGAACCCCTCTGTAAGGCCAGATGCCTCTGAGGCCGAAGCTCCGGATAACAAGGAGGAAGAGTCCCGTGATGCTGAGGAGCCAGAGGACACCGGCAGCTCTGATGTGTTAAATGGAAGCCTTCCGTCTCCAACTAGAGAGACGTCGCTTCGCCAGAGACCCGGGCCTTGGATGAGTCTCTAAACTATAATTTATGCATAATAAATGCTCTTATGTTGCATATCTTCTCCTATCTTTGGCACCTTAAACACAGGTCATCAAACATAGACTAAAACCGCACAGTTTAATGACATTTCCATGCATGCAATATATTATTGTTAAAAAATTAGTTTACCTCGACCTTTGTTTGTTTTTCTGTTATGAAAGCACTGTTACAAGTCTTATTTTTGTGCCAGTTGTGTTTTGCTGGTGCTCATATCATGAGGCGTTACATTCCAGTTCTGACATGTCATCAGGTGTTTGCCAACATTTCAACACACCCTTGTTTAAGTCAGCTGAACTTGTATTTTGATGTTTGCATGGTGGTATTTTCTTAGTAATGTCAAGTAGGGCAAAGTTTTAAAGTCTTCATGCTGAATTAATTCTAGACAGTGACTCTATTTACTCGTAGGTCAAACGTGGTTCGACTTGAGGTTTTCGATGATGCGCAGCTGAAACCAAACTGCTAAAGCATGTGACTTCCTATTTATCAGAAGCTCTTTCAGCGCAATTTAAATTGGAAATTTTGTCCAAGAAAAAGGATCGTTGTTACAAATTCCCAGAGAAAAAACAAACCTTGGTACAGAAAAATACCTGTAAATCTGTTCTGCATCAGTTTGTGACTTGAAGCTTGTGTAGATTTACACAGTCACTTTGCAGTTTAACATTTTTAAAAATGTTTATTTTTTTTGTTTTATTTTCATTAAGTTCGATAAGTTATGTAGGTTCATGCATATGTGTCTGTATTTAATGAGTGTACAGAAAAACGAGGATGGTGAGTTTTGAAGTTGCTAAAGCAGCCGAGTTCTAACAAAGCAGGTTTTTAGTGATGTTTATTTAACTCGTACTTCAGGGGAGCTTTGAAGTTAAGTTGTGTTTTTTGGCAGGTTGTGTCTAATGGATGCAATATTTTGTACCAAAGATATTCTAGGAATTGGTGGTTCTTCTGAAGATACATGAGCACATTTTATTTATGCATTAATAAAGAATAAATTAATAAATTAGTGAATTTCTCTCTGGCAGCTGTCTCTTATTAAATTTCTATCTTTAGCTAAAAGGGGAAATTACAGAGTTTCTTACTTATAATGACATTTTGAGAACAATGTCTCCAAAGAAACTTATTTATTTGATAAATACTGTTAAAATTAACATTGAAGGAATGCATTATGCTCACTTTTTTATGTCAGTTTTAGACTAATATTTAACTCATGATGCTGAATGAACAGCTTTGCAAGTAAGAATTGCTTGATTTTGTCCATCAACACACAAATCCACACACTAAAGTTTGGTTTGCGTAACAAATTAGAGGCTTTTTTAGCTATAAAACCGTTTTATCATGCTATGATGCTGTAAGTGCATGGATTTGTGTATGGTAGCAAAAAAAAAGTTTCCAATAAACAGTAAAACTCAATGTGTTCAACAAAAAGCTGAGTAAAAAATCCTAATTTAAATCCCCAAATTTCAAAATAAAGCAGATTTGCCACATTCTTTGTCTATTCTTGTTAAAAATTGTCTAAAACGCCTCTAATCACATCCTGCAAAGTGGCACTTATTCTTGTTTAGAGAACATCTTTCCTGGTACACTGGGGAAAAACAGAACTGCATTCATTATCTCTTCCTAACCAGAAGCTTTTGGTGATGATATTAAGGCCCATTAGAGGTCTTTATTCAAAACCACAGCTCCAACCCATCAGATGAATTATGCATTCGTCAGGATAAAGAGTGCAGTCAGCGACTTCCACCAATCCGTCATTTCTGCTCAGACCTCGGCTGTTTTTAGCCTCAGCAGGTACAGGAACTATTTCAGGCTGGATTGAAGTTCTTTTTAAAAAATTTCTCAGTACGTGAGAAGTCCCAGGTGTCAGAAACACAGAAACAACCACACAGCTTCGTTTAACATTTCTGCAAACACTTTGCTGAATTTATCAAGTAAAATACAAACCAGCTGTTACATGTGTGTTATAATACTTGTAAAATTACATTAAAATACTGCAAGAAATCTGTCTTGCACTTGAGGATAAAATGACTAAAATCTTTGACATTGTTCAGGGCATGCTAAGTAAAAGTTTAAACCTACTCTTGTGCATGCCACAGTTTTTAGACTGTTTTATTTTTTGTGAGTCATATTAAAGTACCTGCGACATGCATATTCTTCAAATGTAAAAAGTCAAAGAGAACATCTTTATCTTTAAGAAACTTGACATAATACGCATGGTTTTACCCATTTTGTCTCTTAACTGGCATATTTTCTTTTGAACTTGGCTCAGCCAAAATGAAACAGGAAGTGACATCAAAGGGGAACTCTTTAGGAAAGAGAATTCTCTGGTCGTTGTTTGTTGAAACATTATTTTTTGAACTTCGACTCTTGTTCATCTCTCTCTGCTAGTGATTCAAAATGATCTGTTCACATTCAGACGTTCCCCTTCGACATCACTTCCTGTTACTTCTCATGCAAATATCTCAACGACTGTTCGTCTCAACAACATAAAAATAGTGTTGCAGTATGCTATCAGTGTTGTCTTTCCAAAAAATGAATTCAAATTTATGACAGAAAATCGATGTCACAGGCACTTTTTAAGTATTTGGCTCAGACCATGTGACAGTCTGAGCCCCCGGTCACAGCTGTGGCTCTGCTTCTTCCCCCTGATCCTTGTTCTTCTCCTCAGGCTGGACCTCCGCCGCCTCATCGGCCGTCTCGCCCCCCGCTTTCGCCCCATCCTCTTCCTGTTCGTCATCCGTGCTGTCTGCCCAGCGCCCGACCCTTCTGGCCCCCTCGCCCACCACCGGGGCGTTGACGCAGGGGTTGTGGTCGTATATGATGAGCTTCAGGCCGTTCAGCTGCGACAAGTTTGGGAAGCATCGTATCCTGTTTCGATCCACGTCTACAATGGCCAAAAAGTCCATTTCCATCAACACCGGTGGGAACTCTGTCAGCAGGTTCCCGGCGAGCCAGATGCTTCGCAGCTCCTGCAGCTGTTTGAGATCGTTGGGCAGACTGCGGATGAGGTTGTAACCGAGGTGCAGGGTCTTCAGGTTCGTGAGCTCGCAGATAACCTCGGGGAAGTCCATGAAGCAGTTTGTCTCCAGCCACAAAGTCGTCAGTTCCCTGAGATCCCGGAGTTCCCTGGGAAGGCGGTGTAGCCTGTTGTTGCCCAGGTACAGGATGCTGAGCTGGGGCAACCTGCAGACAGCCGGGGGCAGCTCCTCCAGGCAGTTAAAGTCCAGGGCCAGGAGCTGCAGCTTCCTCAGGCCCTGCAGCTCGGCGGGCAGGCTGCTGAGGTTGTTGTCGCTCAGGTAGAGCTTCACCAACTCGCCGAAGACGCAGGCGGCCGCGGGCAGCCGGCGCAGCTGACGGCCGCTCAGGTCCAGAGTCCGGTCCAGGGGCATCTCCTTCAGGTCCCCCACCATGAAGCGCTGGCAGCGCTCAGAGGGGATGAAGGCGACGATGCCTCGCACGGCGTTGCCCATCTCTCCCTCAGTTTTTTGGGCAAACAACTTTAGAGCGGTGCGAGACGAGGCTCAAGCAGACATATTTGAGCGACTTTCATGAAGTCCCATTAATGCTCCTCCTGCTCCCATCTGTATTTATTGATTTTTATGAAAAAAAAAAAATCTAATTAGCAACCATTCAAAAGCTCTTTGTAGCAGTCGGATACAGCTTTCACATGACTACAATGTGATTTCAATATTTTATGGGTGAAGGTCATAATGTTGACTAAAGTAACTAAAAGAAAAAAAGCATAAAAGTAATTATAAGCATACTTTCCGAGATCTTTCAGCTCATATCCACGACTCTCAGCGTCTCCATCAGTCAGCCATTTGTTTATCCAACTTAATGAGCTGCAAATGTATTGTCTTCCCTGTGCTGATACTCCCCGGTGGTGTCCTCTCACTATCTCTCAGTGGTGTGGAGCTCTGCCCTGACTGTCATGGCTATAGCAACCACCAGTTTCTCTCCTCCCCATTTGTGCCTAATGACTTTCCCCCCTTCTTCTCCAGGATGACAGAGGTGGTAGGAAGAGATGGGGAGGGGCATCGTGGCGTACAACAGCAATTATGCTTTAATCTGAGTGTAACGGAGTCTGTGCTACAAGAAAGGTGTGATATGTACTTTATTCTACACACTAAAAATAGGTGGGTTACAAACAAGTCGATTTGTAAACCGGGGCTGGGTCAAACTTGGACCGAGCCTGTTCTGAGTAGTTTTAACTGAGTTCTATCTGATCCAACTACTGGGTCAAACATTTCAACACATTTAGTTAAACCAATCCAAAAGTTTTAACCCAACAACTTAGTTATCAAAACAACCCAGTAGTTTTCAGTGTGCAGCAAACCTTTGCGTGTCATCCTTTTAAATAAGCAAAGTTAATAAACAAGATTATAAGTTGTATGCTTCTTGTTCAGAATTGTTCAGTCAAGACAAACTGCAAAATAAGGATTTAATTTTCTAATAAGTTCAGTAATAATAATAATAATAATAATAATAATAATAATAATAATAATAATAATAATAATAATAATAATAATAATAATAATAATTTGACAGCAGTTTATTACTCATCTTTCTTTATAGAGCAGTCAAATATTTCCTGCCTGTGATCCCTGCCTGCTTGAGGTAGGTCATCTATGCAGTCTTGTATACCTTCATTAGGGTTATTTTCTAACCAGATAAAATGGAAAGGAATTTGGTTTTCTTTATCAGAGAGGCCAATACTTGACCCCCGTCTGCTTTCACTCACTGACACACCATTTATAGCACTGCTGGCAGGGGCCCTCAAGTACAACTCAGACAGAGGAACAGATATCATTTATTCCCTCAGAAAAGCTCATATGAGGTTAAAAAACTTGGAACTAATTCATTTATAATTTAGGTGTGTATTGGCTGTTATATAATTCAGTTTAATTACTTTTGTTTTAACTTACAAAGGAAGTCCTGGGTCTTAATTACCTGCACTGTCTTAAAAATAGTCTAAACACACACAGAAGTGACAAAGAACTGAAATAATAAATCTTGAAATACATTATTTACAGCAGAATCATAAAGATAAAACTCAAATGCACAAAGTAGCAGAGGTGTAACTAAGTACTTTGTTACTTTACATAAGTAGATATTTTTGATTATTTATACTTTAGTGGAGTAATTATTTTTCAGCCTGCTTTTTACTTCTACTCCTTACATTTTAATTCAATTATCTGTACTTTCTACTCCTTACTTTGTAAAAATGCAGAAAGTATTTCATTCCTATTTAATTTTGACTTGTTTTTATTCCATATTTTCATTGTTCAGAAAAAAATATACGCTATAGCAGTGGTTCCCAAACATTTCAGCTTTTGACCCACAAAATCCCAGCAGCAGAGACCTGCAGCTGTTGTCGGTTGATAAACATTGTTTTTACGTCAAATAAACAAGAACATAGTAACATTATTTATTATGCCATTTTTGTCCATTTTAAGTACACTAATATTATTATTTTGTAAAAACAAAGGGAAAAAATGTTCTTAGTTGTCATTTTTTTGTAATTATTTCAAAAAATATTTTCAGGACTGCGTGAGCTTTTATCCTTAATGGCTTTTTTAAGTGTTCATTACTTTTGTTATATACTTTAAGTACTTTTAAAACCAATACTTTTATACTTTTTCTTGAGTAAAAAGCTCGGGTTGATACTTCTACTTCCAAAAAAGTATTTTGAACCCTAGTATCCTTCTTAAGTAATGAATGTGAATACTTTTGACACTTCTGCAAAGGAGCAATCTTAGTTTTCCATTATTGATAAATTTTTATCCCTACACAAAAACATAATGCAAAACAACATGAAAAATATCACATTAATCATTTCATGACCAATCAGATAAATGTTTATACAAAGACTAATGTTATTATGATGACATTTAAAGTGCCATAGTATGTTTACACCAGAACAGGAAGTTGTGGATGGAGTTGTGAAATGTTTTCACTGCAATGTTTATCAATAATCTAACGTAGTCCTTTTATTTTGCTTCATATTGCATTATTATTTGGGGCACTACTACTACTACGGAGAAGAAGCAGTTAACTTTCGCGCAGTCTGCGCAGGCCTCAGGTTTGTGTACGGAAGTGGTCAGCGGGTTGAAGGTCAGAGAGTAAAGGCTACACTTCTTTCGACTGGAAGTACACACAGCCATCTTGGATCTAACGAAGCGAAGGGAAATTGATGCGGTGGGGTTATTTTACTTATTAACACTCGTGTCGAACGAGTTATTAGAAATTTAATCTCCCAGTCGGAGCTTTTTGTTGAGTTTCGGTTCCGTTTCGATTCGCAGCAGGTCGTTAGCATTTAGCATTAGCTGTTTGTTGCTGCTGCAGCTGCAGCTGCCTGCGAGCGGAGCGTAAAAGTTAGCCGAGCGAACGGACAGCTGACTGGGAATATGAGGACAGAGGTGGCTCATTACAGCCATATGTTGACTGCTTCTTAATCGTTAAGTCGTGGTGATTTGTAACTAAAAGGTTGTTATGTTCCCATGACCAGCTTAGTGGCTCAAATTAAGCTATCAGAGCACCTAGCATGCTAACCATAGCCTCATAACGTCAAGTGTGTTGGCTAACCTGTTAGCATTGCTGGTGTTTTTATTCACAATCAAACTCCGAGATTAACTCACTAACATTCAATCTGAAAACGATCAACCTGTTTTGTTTGCAGCTATTTTATTGTAGAGTATTCTGATTAAATTTTATCTACTATTCTGTTATGAAAGTTCAACATCTTTATCCAAATTTGTAAGTTTATCAACACTCCTCAAAGTATTCTGCAAATATTTTGATAGTTTCCTCTTAGATTTTGCTTCCGTTTATCTAGATGTTGTTTCAGTCTTTTTAAAGTGGTCTTGTGTAATGTTTCTTTGAGGTGTCTGAAGTCTTTCACATATTTATTCGTTATTTTTACTCCAGTATTTGACCATTTTCAGAAAAAAGGCTTTCCTGTTTGTTGAGCTGCCTCTCTGATCTGTGAATAATTTTTTGCATTAAAAGGCTCCTAATCTCAAGAGATGAACCACTGTTGTTTCTGCACATTATGGACAATAATAACCAATTTTAAACTCTTTGTTACCAGCAGCTTGTCCTAAATACATCAAACAGCTTGAAACATGTGAAGATTTTATCAAAATAAGTGTATTTAGTTAAAATGAGAAAAATGTTGATTGCAGGATGTCCTTATGTTTTTTTATCTAATTTTTATTTCCATTTTAATAGAGTTATCACTTTCTCTAGGTGACAAAAGGCATGTTTGGTGCTAGAAAGAAATTTCCAGATTTTGTCGAGGTAATCGATAATGACTTCTCTGACGACATGTATTACAACCAGCCGTCGATGTTTCCACATCGATCGGACAAAGACGTAAGTTTTGACCTCATACCTTCGTCGTTCAGTGTTTTTCTTTTGTTTCCTATGCTGCTTTATGCTTAAATCTTTCGTTCCAGATACTTTCGTCTCCTTCACCGTCGTCGTCTGGTCAGCTGTCACAGCTTGGTCCGAGTTTGTACGGTCCACAAAGTGAGTGCTTGCTATTGACGTTTTTTAAGATTCAAGATTCAAGATACTTTATTGTCATTCACATCACGTGTTACATGAGGTAGAACGAAATTGAGAGTCACGGCCCCAGTTATATCCAAATATAAAAACTAGCTACAAGATGACATTATTATAATTAGGAAAAATATTTACAAATATATAAAAACAAGAAGTAGACAAAGAAATGTGTAGTAATAAGAATGTACAAAATGGATGAAGTATGAATTATGAATTTAGTAGTGCAAACTTTTTTAAATTGTCCGAGTCTAAAATGCAATATACAGTGTCATTTTTACATACCATCATTAGCAGAAAAACTCATGGGTTATTTTTTAAAGGACAGATATCACTTTTCTGACCATCTTAAGAGTTTATCCTGTCTTTCTTCCTGCAGGTGCAATCGGTTTCCCCATTAGAAGCATGGGAAACAGTACACCTCAGTTAAACCGAAATCTAACACAAGGGACGCAGCTACCAAGTCATATCACCCCAACAACAGGTGTTCCCACCATGTCCCTCCATACACCCCCATCGCCGAGCAGGTGTGTGTTGTCGCTGCTTTTGGAACGTTTGTCTCGTCAAAGTGAAATAACTGCGACGCTGGTTTCACAGGGGGACGTTACCTATGAACACGAGGAACATACTGAATCACTCTCAGGTTGGTCAAGGCATCGGAATAAGCAGCAGGACCAATAGTATGAGCAGCTCAGGGCTTGGAAGCCCCAACCGCAGCTCACCCAGCATCATCTGTATGCCCAAACAGCAACCAGCACGTCAGCCCTGCACCATAAGCAGGTAGATACAGCTTGTTGATTTGATTCTGTGGAATTCTGCTGTAAAACTCTACATTTCTGAAAACAAAGATTAAATGTTATAATTCTCTAACAATAAACATCTGTACGCTGCTCTTCTCTTCTGTTTTGCTTCTGTTTTGTCTTTGCAGCATGTCGGGTTTTGGTATGAACCGTAATCAGGCTTTTGGAATGAACAACTCGTTAGCAAGCAGCATCTTCAATGGCACAGGTTGGTGGAGTTGATCTCTAAGTTTACAATAAAAACATTTATTTAATATTCAATATGTTTTTTAATTTTTTAGTTTTACTTTCAAGAGCAAACTACTTTTTTCCATTAAGTGAAAGAACCATTAATTTTGGCATTAAATGCGTATGAAAAATCAATCCTTTACATGGTGTTTAAAACTCATACTCTGTGTAATAAAACTGTAAAATCAACCTTACAGTTGTCACATTGGTAATCTAAAAGAAGGTAATAGACAGTATATTATCCTGTTATTGCAGATGGAGACAGCGTAATGGGACTGGATCTGTCAGACTTCCCTGCTTTAGCAGACCGGAATCGGAGAGAAGGAACCGGAAATCCAACACCGTTGCCCAACCCACTGGCTGGACGGGCTCCTTACGGTAGGTCATTCATATTGTGTTTTCATCTCTGTATCTGGTATGTTATATCTGTAAAGGTAGTGTCTCACTGGGCTGCTACAGATGGAGAAAAGTTTTGAAAAAATTGTGAAAAAAATAAGAAAAATTTCCATTGCAACCTCACTGAATTCTGAGGGTTTGCTACCAAAGTGCGATATAAGTGGCTGAAATGGGCTAGATAAGGTGAGGAGGGCCGTCATCTAGGGTAGCTCAGAGTAGAGCTGCTCCTTTGCATCAAAAAGACTTACTTAAGGTGGTTCAGGAATCTGATTTTGGCAAGTTCAGCTGAGGGCAGACTCAGAACTGGTTGGAGAGATTGTTTATCTTTTATGGCCTGGAAACACCGTGTGGTCCCTCAGGTGGAGCTGGAAAGTGTCTTTGGGGTGAGGGGATGTCTAGTTCTCTCACTTGAACCTGTTGTCTGGTCTAAAGATAAGGTGTAGAAGCTGGAGATGGAGCTTGCACAGCTGTATTCCAGCCCTTGCTCATTATTTGGTTGCTCACTTCATACCCTCCTCGGCCCGCTTTTCTCTGGCCTTGTCAGCATCCATTTATCATGTAATCTACTGGAATGCATTTTTTAAAATACCTACTACAGATTTGCTCTAATTATTATTCTTTTGCTTTCATTGTTTTGGGAAATCCTTAAGTTGGCATGGTGACAAAACCGTCGACTGAACAGACGCAAGATTTCTCCATCCATAATGAGGACTTTCCTGCACTGCCTGGGCCAAACTATAAGGACACCACACTGAACAACGATGACAGTAAAACTGTAAGAGCCACCGGTGGCCCCACAGGTCATCTTTGTATTTGTATCAAGGGTATCAATCCAAAAGAATCAACATTCTGAATTCACGCTTTTCTGTGAATAAAATCACTTCATTTTGTTGTTTTCTCAACCAGAACTTGAACTCCACAAGCAAGAGCACATCCAGCACAGATGGGCCAAAGTTCCCTGGAGACAAGACGGCGTCGGCACAGAACAACAACCAGAAGAAAGGGATCCAGGTGTTGCCAGATGGTGAGACCTCACAGCCAATCGTATCGCTCCAATTCCTCAGAGACATCCCTTCTTAATCGCACAGCTTGGGTGAGGCTGTTGGGCTCTCTACCCTGTATTTGGAGTTTGATAAATGTAGGATAAGCTACTGTGAGGTGACCAAAAGCTTGAATATTCAGTATGAAACTTCTTTGTTTTGTTTAAAGAAAATGTGATTGGCTTGTTTTTGCTCTCCGGTGTTTACACAAATCACAGTCTAAAAATATGGATGTGGTTTCACAGTAAGTATTTGCTGTAGATCAGGACTCCGCAGCAGATCTGTGGTTTGTTGAACCCTGGATCGTTCTGCCGCCGCAGGTCGGGTGACGAACATTCCCTCGGGAATGGTGACGGACCAATTTGGCATGATCGGGCTGCTGACGTTTATCCGGGCTGCGGAGACGGAACCGGGCATGGTCCACCTGGCGCTAGGAAGTGATCTCACGACACTGGGACTCAACTTGAACTCACCAGAGTAAGACAGCAGTTTGACTCTAAACAGTTTTACCTCTAAAAGGAATAAGTGAATAAATCAAGCACTCATCAATTAGTGATGATTTTGCTAAAAACTTACCTTCCTTTTTGACAGAAACTTGTACCCCAAGTTCGCCTCTCCCTGGGCATCAGCACCATGTCGGCCTCAGGACATCGGTAATTATTGCATGTAACAAAACAAAACAACTAACAGCTGTTAAGTGCTTTTTTAATAAGATAGCTTTTATCTACACTTGTATTTCCAGACTTCCACGTTCCATCGGAGTATTTAACCAACATCCATATAAGAGACAAGGTATCATAACTATTTTACAAAGAGCATCTCATTGGTCCGTGCACTTTGTGGTCACTTGTTGTTCATTTTAAAAGCAGATATTGGAAAAACAAGCTAGGTATAAATTATAACTTCTTTAATCATTCCATTATCAGAACATTTAAGGTGGAGCTAGATAAATAGTTTTTTTAAGAAATGATCTAGACTAGCTCTAGTAATAAAAAATACAGTCTGCAGTTAGTTAAAGAAAAGCAGAAGTAGTTAGCTAGTGTTTATTTATTTACAAGCAGCTACCTACTATTAAAAAGTTGTTTAACTAGCTCTGCCTTAAATTGTCAGAGAACTTAACGATCTGGTTTGACAAATAAAAAGATGGACGCTTTCCTGTTTTTGGAGTCTAAAATGAAAATAAAACAAATGTTTGTTTTTCATTTTTCAATATTTGTTTATAAAAAGAAAAAAAGAATAACCAAAAAGTACACAGACTCATATTATAGGAAATAAAACCAGTACTTCTTTTTATTCTTTTTGTCTCTAGTTGGCTGCAATTAAGTTGGCGCGATACGGTGAAGACCTGTTGTTCTACTTGTACTACATGAACGGAGGCGATCTACTACAGATCCTGGCAGCAGTAGAGCTGTAAGTATCAGGGTTTTTTCTTTTTAAATCGGCAGCAACGTTTAGAGAAATTAGTTTATTTCAAATGTAAAAAAAAAAAAGACAATAAAACTGAATGAACCACATGTCAAACAAAACAGACAAAATGTTTGAAAAAAGCTTATTTACAGGTGCTGGTCATAAAATTAGAATATCATAAAAAAGTAGATTTATTTCAGTAATTCCATTTAAAAAGTGAAACT
>JAUBOC010000011.1:20733922-20747527 GCA_032275365.1 Anablepsoides cearensis | reverse complement strand
TAACCAAATCCATAAAAATATCCATAATTTCTGGTTTCGGATGAAAAACGTAGAGAAGGCTCCAAGCAGCAAAGCAGGGAAGAAAAGGGAGGGCAGGAGAGAAGGTAAAAGCGTCTTGCTCCTCCAAGAGCGGAAGGACAAAAAAAAATAAAAATTATAAATTAAAAAGGATTAGATGGAAGTGTATTGAATAAGGCGCTGCGTTAAAAAAAAACACTGTAACCAAAAATGTAACTAAAACACTATATCAAATATATATGATGTGTGAATGTGATTAAAGGAAAAACTTCAGCTTTAAAAGGTTTTTATTTATTTTATTTTTTTTTACATAGAGTGATTTTGGTTTTAATCGCCCCAGAAAGTCTCAAGAACGTGAATTGGGAAGCTGCCAGGGGTGCCCAAGAGCAAATGCAATGTTCCTCCGAGAGGGGTTTCCCCTGAAGCACGAGTTATGGTTTTATTAGGTATTTTCCTACAAGCATGAATATTATTTCCTGTTATTGCAGCTACAACTAATGATTGTCAGTTGATACATTCAACATTGTGCTTGTCAGGACAAACTGTACCACTGAGCACTGGCCTAATGGACTGATCTCTACTGCTGACTTTTACTACTTACTTTGCTAAAGCATATAAGAACAAGCAATTCATGTTTATATTTAAAAATAGTAACAATTAAAACAAAAAAGCAGGCATGGCAGACAGCGAGGCAACAGCTGTGCTTGGCGCCTACAAGACGGTGAGAAACCAAAATATTTTACCCAAGAGAAATGTTTTGAGCCTTAGCTGACCCTGAGAAGTGAATATCTTTATTTTGTCTAGTTTGATAACACCTGCTGTAAGCAGAGGACAAGTATCAATGTTCCCGATGTTACATCTTGTCTTTGTAGGCCACAGATTACTTGTAAAGTTAATAGTCTGACAAGCTTTATTGTCTCAAAGTGGGTATTTTAGATACGATCCACTTTAGTCCTCAGAGCTGAACACAGGATGATAACGCCAAACATCACTGGAGGTCAGACCGTAGTTCTCCTCTCTGACGCACTCAGGCAGCTCAAACCGGCTCAGGTGACGCAGGGACCTCCTGACGCCGTGCCCCTCAAACTGAGCCCGCCCGGGATCACCGATCAGGACCCGGGCGCCGTGGGTTCTGACGCAGCGGTCCAGCCAGCCGTGGAGGCTGTTGGCGAGCGACTCGTCGTAGAACATGTCACCCAGCAGGATCAGGTCGAAGCCTCTGGGGTCTGAGCCGATAAGGTTTTCTGTCACAGAAACGGGCGGCTCGACTTGGTTCAGGTCAGCGTTCATGTGGGTCACGACAGCTGCAACTGCAACACAAAAAATGTCAATTTGCTCCTCGTGTGGATCATCACCTGAAACAACTGTAACACTACACAAAGTAGTGAGGTTTGTTACTTTAACCTGCAGTTCTTTGTTCCCATGAAAGAGGATCAAGTCAAAAACTTAAGAAGTATTACGGTTAATAAAGTTTATCTATTAAGCAGAGAAATACAAGTTCTCTACACCTCTAACGCAGTAAGAATCCTCGAATAAGGAAAAGCTAACTTGGCTCCACCCATTACAGCAACATGCAGCGTCGCCTCACCTTTGTATCAGTATTATTCCAATGTGAGACCATAGCAACCTTATTTGATTTCTCAATCCTGAGTAATATGGTGTGGTTTTCTCTTATCTGATGTGTGTGTGCGAGCAAACTGACTAAACAACTCTAAGATAAGACAAAGGCTCGAGACATCCTGCAGCTTCAAGATAGTTCTCCTTTCCAGAAGGTTAACTTCTGCAAAGAGAGAACTGAAGATTTGTGTGACTTCCTCCTTTTCTAAGACAATAACAAAAAGTCAATCTAAGAACAGAAGGTTCATTTGGATTAAATCTGATGAAATATGACTTTGGACCTGACCTAACAGGTCGATGAGGCCAGGCAGGTTAAAAGGTAGTTTGTTTGTCTGCTTGGCGTGGTTGTCTCAGGAGCTATGAACGGTGTGTGCGAAAACGTACAATAATACTCAGCTGCAGCCGCAACACTACAAAACACGCCCCAACTTCACAACATGCAGACTAACTTTTTAATGAAGTGCCCAGGATGAGAGTTAGTGTTAGAGGGGCGTGTTATATTGGCTGCGGCTGCAGCTAGACCCTTTTAAAAATGAACGCAGAACCACATGACTACACGTCACATCTCGTTTTCCTTCAAGACATCTGCAAGCTGATAACAAGAAGAGGCTCTGTAAGCAAAAAGTTCAGATATTAAGGAATTACGCTTTAGAACGAGTATAAAATGACCTCGAGTTTAGAGGTACTTTCAGCAAAGATGATGTGTGTATTCATCACTGCACTGTAAACTGTCTGTAAACTCTTCAACCATTGCAAGTAAAGAGCTCAGATTTCACCTGCTGCCGTGTCGGTCGTTCCTCCATATTTGCATATCTTGATGAATAATTTACCCAACATGAAATAATAATAAACTGTGAGATGTGCATTTGAAGAATGCTAGGCCTTTACCTGTTTAGGTTTGAGTAACAATAAAAAGTCTGTCCGTCTGTTAACCTTTGTTTTGTTAAGACTTTTCTGCTCTGCATCAACTACAGGTTTCTATTTGTTTCCTAAAAATCGATCATTTATAATATTTTCTAAAGTACTTTTAGCTGGTGTTTAAAAACAATAACCTAAACTTACAGAAGGGGATTATGGCCACAAATACAACTTTTTTTCTGAGTCCTTACTTTTTTTTTCCAGTTCTGAGAAAAGTCAATATTTTGAGATTAAAGCCAGATGTTTTAGAAAAATCCAGAGTACTGAGAATAAAGTCAGAATTCTTGGAAAATCATCAGAATACTGCGATTTCAGTCAGATTTTTGACTTTCTTTCCCAGTTTTGAGAAAAGTCAATATTCTGAGATTTTTGAAAAAGCCAAAAAACTATGAGAAAAAAAAATCCAGAGTACTGAGAATTAAGTCAGAATTCTTGGAAAATCATCAGAATACTGCGATTTCAGTCAGATTTTTGACTTTCTTTCCCAGTTTTGAGAAAAGTCAATATTCTGAGATTTTTGAAAAAGCCAAAAAATTATGAGAAAAAAAATCCAGAGTACTGAGAATAAAGTCAGAATTCTTGGAAAATCATCCGAATACTGAGATTAAAGTCAGATTTTTGACCTTTTTCCAATTCTGGGAGAGTCAAAATTCTTGGAAAAAAAAATCAGAATACTGAGGAAAAACGTTTGATCTCAGGAATAAATATATATGCTCTGTGACCCTAATCCTCTTCAGTATAAATGGGATGTTTTATAGTAGCAGACAGAAGTAAATGTGCATTTAAGTATTTTTTTGAGGTTCTGTAATTTTACACAATTTTTTCTAACATAACTTTTACATTTATTTTATGTTCAAAACTATACTTTCATTATTTACTTTAAAATGTAACATGCACTACAAATTTAAATCATCATGAAAGGAGTTGTTTATGCACTCTAAGAAATGAAATGATTATTTTTTACGTTTACTCATCTCGGTTTAGGGGAACCAGTTGACATAACTTGGTTAAGTAAATTCAGAACTTCTTTTCTTGCGTAAAAGTACTTTTACTTTCACGATTAATGTGAGAAGTTTTATGTCTTTTACTTTTTCTACTGTACTCAGTAAAATTATTTTTTACCAAAGTCCTTTCCTGTTTAGATATTTTTTCCTACTCATACTTTATTTTTTTCAAGTACTGTCTACCCCTCTGTTAGCAGAAACAATGAAAGCAGCCCACCAGGGTCCACATCATTGGCCACAACAGAAACAGCACCGCAGAGCTGGGCGGAGATGCTCGAGGCTCCACAGCCGCTGCCCACATCCAGCACCGCTTTACCCCGACACACATCCGGGTGATCCAGGAGGTACCTACAGGGACGTGGTGGAAATAAATTAGAAGAAAAAGCGGTTTAACAGTGGATAATTTATGTTGGGAACTTAGTCGGACCTTGAGAGAGCCTGTCCTCCTGGCCAATAAATCGCCCAGTACGGGTCAGAGAAGGGCCAGAGTTCTGGTTTCTCTCTCCAGAATCTGCAGTTAGGAGTAAATAATCTTAGTTTGAGCTCAGGAGTCAGACTCTTCCCCACAACCACCTCAGTGTTCTCAGCTATAAATCTTCTGATAATATCATCGGAGGAGAAACATCTCAGTCTGTGAGTCTGCAGCTTGATAAAGTTTTTATACCGGAGACGGTTTAAAATGATTAAACCTGCGAACATCTTCGCTCAAATGAGCTCACGTCACTAGCTGCTAACCGAGTTAGCCACATAGCTGCGATTCAGACCGTTTTATTTGTATTTGCTTTGAAAGGTTAAAATTAAATCTCTGAAAACAAATGTGAGAAGATTCGAGCTTCGTTGCTAACACGGTTCGGCTGCTAAACAATCCCCCCTGAAAACGGGACGTACTTTAGTTCCGCCTTGAAAGGTTCCTACCAAACAAGTCTCAGTTGTTACAAGTTTGTTGGAAAATGCCAGAGTTGTATAAAGTATCTAAAAATGATACATGAGTGAAAGTACAATAATCTTACCATAATATTATACTGGTAAAAGTTAAAGTCTCATCTAAGAAAATCCAAGCGAGAAATTTCATTTTTCATCTTAATTTTTTAAAACCTCTTGTTTTTAAAAGTTTCCCCAGTTTGTTAATAGTGTGAACATAGCATTCACACTATTGAGATATTTTTTTCTTCCATACATTTTTCGGCATCTAACTCATCCCACAGTTTTTGTGCTATTTTAAAACGTTTAGCTCATTTATAAAAATCCTATGACTTTTGGTGTTTCAGCTATTTTTACTTTTTCAGCTATTTCACCCTTTTAGCCACTTTTTGCCATTGAAAATGAATGGATCTGTTTTCAACATCCTTAAAATCCTTTAAAATGTTTTTAAATCTTTACAGGATCTTACATGTTTTGTTTTGGTTCTGCTCATTTTAGGTACCATGTGCTAATTCTGGCTATTTTTTTTCTACTTTTAGATTTTTCAGCTATTTCTGCTATAATTCTGCTTCTTTTGCTATTCTTCTGCTAATTTTTGCTTTTTGTGCTTTTTTTCTGCCAATTTGAGCTATTTGTTTTTTTTACAGTTGCTTTCTCCATTTACAGCTTAGCTTTATGATTTTTTCTACTATTTCAGCTATATTTTTGTTGATTTTTTTCTACGAAATTAAGCCCCCCCAGCTTTTTAAGATGAACTCACAATAACACTATTGCCATTGAATATTTAAAGCTTAATTTCAGCAGCTTTCAGCTTAAGTTTTCAGCACGAATCATTCACATTAGCTTTTTGGCTGGAAATGCAATTTATCTAGTTATAATTGGATTTATTTAATATTATTATTTTAGCTGTTTAACCTTCAACATAATTCGTTGCCAGTTCCTTGACTGAAGATTGGTGATAGTTTTTTTTTTTTTTTTTTTTTTTTTGTAGCACATTCTGACATTATTTGTTTCTCAGCACTTTTTTAAATGTTCTGGTGATTATTCTCACACTGGTCATGATCAAGAAAAAAAGGTTAAAATTAAATAATAATAATAATAATAATAATAATAATAATAATAATAATAATAATAATAATAATAATAATAAAAATAATAATAACAAAGAAAATCATAATGAACTTTTATTTTGAAGCTGGGGTCCCTTTTCATTACACATTACTATACATTACCACATTGTTGTTGGAAAGTTCAGCTTTATTTTTGTCTCAGTTTTTTTCTTTTCTTCTTACAGCCATTTACTCTTTAAACACAAAATCTTAGGATTTTTAGATTGAAGCATGACAAGTGACAAGTCATTTATTTATACAATCATCTAATGCTGCTGTGGCCTGTTTTTTTCTCCACCCTAAAGAGGTAAGCTCACAATAAAGACAGAATCTGTAAACATCCTCACTGTGGGATCAATAAAGTTTTATCTTATCTTATTTTAAACACATGTTTGAAATAAGACCAACTCAAGACTAACAGAGGGGTAAAATCAGCAGGAAGCAGAGGTCTTGGTGAAGCTGGGCTAATAGCTGTAACTTGATAAGGGTTCATGAGAAGGGTAGGGTTGTAATAGAATCTTGTCTACCATCTGGCATGTTATTCAGGACTGTGTCTCCTCATAACAAAACTAAGTAATTCAATTCAATTCAGTTTATTTATATAGCACTCTCATGGCACTGAACACAAAAAACCAATAAATTTAAAGAAGCCAGCAGACTGCACCAAATCTTTGCTTCGATCACAGTCTCCCATCCTGAGCAGCACACCTGCAGCAGCAGAAAGGAAAAACTCTCTGTTAACAGGAAGAAACCTCCAGCAGAACCAGGCTCAGGACAGGCGGCCATCTGCCTCGACCGGCTGGTTTAAAGGGACAGGAAAGAGACACAGATAAAACACAGGACTGGTCCAGGTGTATTTTCCTCTGGAAGAGAGGCAAAGAAAAAAATAGGAGAGAAATCATCCAGTTGTAAAGGTGGAGGAGGAACTGAAGAATGGAGGAGTTTTCATGGAAACTGAATGAAGGAGAAGGAGCACAGAAACATGTTTGCACAGTGAGATAAATCTGATTATCTTTATGGTTTTAAATAACATTTTGTCTAAAGTTTTTGCAAGTAGGGAAAAAGAAACAGACAGTGGATCTTGGTGCTCAAACAGACTTTAGCTAAAAATGGTGGGAATCTGTTGTTACTGTTGTGATGTAACAGATATAAAGTCGAATTTTAGTCTAATTATAATTAAGCTTTACACAACTCTTAAGTACATTTAATTCAAAATGTAAATGACTTTAAATGTAAATTTCTTCAACTAACCCCCCCCCCCCGCTGTTTGTGAAAATGTTAGGTGCTGCCAATCAGATATAAGATTTATTGCCAGGAAGCATCGTTACAACAAATAAATGATCGACCAAACACAATTTTTTTTATTTCTTGTGCTAAGTACGTTTTTACATCGTTATGGTTTTTGGAAACTGAAACATATGCTTCTTTTTTTATTACAATTGTTAGTTAATCATCTTTATGACAGTCAAATGATTATTATTGCTAGAGTTCCAATACAAGCACAATTCCTGCACTGGTATTCCCAGGTGGTCTTCCATCCAAGTACTCACAGGCCTGACCCTGCTTAGCTTCTGAGCTTTGTGGTGTGGGATCTTGTTCAATACCAAATTGAAAACAAGTTGTTTTTCTTCTTGTCTTGCTGAAAGTTTGCCAGGTTTGTGAGTCTCTCACACGATCGTTTCCCCTCATCTGTTCGGCTTGTGTTCAGAGGATGTTTTCGTCTTCAGCTGAACCCGTTCCAGATTTAAAGTCATGTTTGGTTTAAATTGTTTTCGGACAATTTGTCCTTCCAAGTTTCTCAAACTCTTGGAGTTTGCTGACAGTATTCTTATGCCTGGTTTCAATCTCCTGTCTGACCTGAATGGGAGCGGTTAAATATACCAAGGATTAGATAAGAAAAACAACAGCTCTATATTTAGCTAACCCTTTGCTGCTTTTAGCAAGCATTTTATACTTTTTGCTTTTAGCTGCTATTAGCTTCTAGCTACTGTTGAAGAAAGGTTTGTTTAGTTTTGGAATAAATCTGGAGGAGATTTCTTGTTTTGCTTCCAGGAATAGTGTGATTGGAGCCAAGAATTCTTTGGAAGGGAGACATCTGGTCGGGTCAGCCTGACCTGAAAAACCTCCCCCTCTGTGTGTGTGTGTGTGTGTGTGTGTGAGAGAGAGTGTGTTTACACTATAAATTATTTATGACACAGGTTTTAAGGATAAAATACTATCTGAGGTTTTGTTAAACACTAAAGACACAACATTACGTAAAGTTCCTCATATTCTGACGCCAAGCAAAGCGTCTCTGAATCTTTATGTCTCTGAACAAATCAAAACACTGATTGTCTCCCAAACTAGTTTTAGTTTTCTTTAGTAGTTTGCATTCCACTGCAGTTCTTAAACAAGTGTTTTCATGTTTTTTAAGTTGATTCAGAGTTAATGACCAGAAGATGTTCTGTGTTTACCAGTTTAATTGAATGATTGCTTATATTATATGTAAAAAGTCTTAAGATTTGTTTAAATAAACAATATCTATGAAGAAAACTATTAATTTATTAAACAAGGTTTGTTTTTACCAGTTCCTGCAAAGTTGAGGATCGTGGCTGAAATTTGAACAAAAAAAGCTTTATACTGATCAAAGCTTGTATTTTAATTGCAAAAGCCCTTTATTTTAAAGACGTAAAAAGCTGAATGAATGTCTGCACTTGTCCAAAAAAACAAAGAATCTCTGTATGGACAGAGGTCAGACAAAACGTTAGATAAGACTGCAGCTGCACCGGCAGAGAGAAACTGATAAGTTTATGTAAAACATTTCTGTGGCCTTGATGGAGTTTATCTGCTGCAAAGAGCAAAACAATGGATTGTTTATTAAGATGTACATGAGAAAAAAACAGAGGCTGTCGTGAAAGTGGATGATCACAAAACATGCTTTATAAATGATGAACTAACCATTATTAACCAGTTAAAACCGTTTATATTTCTGTTTGATCACTCTCTTTTTCCTGTGTTATATTTTTAGGCCACTAGAGGGCGCTATTATAATGCAATTTAATTCCTTTGTAACAAATAGCTTGGATAAAACTTAAAATTACAAGACTATTTAAACAAACAAATAAGATTATGGCCACATTACACAAATGATCATCTCTTGTTTATTTCCCAAGCCACAAAAAAGTAAAAACTAAATATAATAAAAATGTTTTACTTTGTGAGAAGCTCAGCTTTAACTGGCAAACAGAATCAATGTTCACTTTTTTCATTAATATGAATCAAAGTTATCAGCTGCACTGAATTAAATTTTCTTTTCATTAATCCTGAATGCAACAGGGGGGCTGGATAGTAAAACAATTAAATGATATGCCTGAGTTGACTCAGACTGATTGAAAGATACGTTTCAGCGACAAAGGAAAGCGATAACTTCAATCCCACAATGATATCTCTTTGCTGTTTTCACATTTCGAAAAACTCATTTCTCCTTTTTTATGCAAATCAACCAATTAAGATGCTTCTGAGGAATAAACCTTTGTGCAAGGGTGAGCTCGGTGATAGTCTCAGAAGAGCAAGAAGTGTTTCTGCAGAGGATATGTCAGGACAGTTTTTCCTTTTCTCATAATATTGTTAACAAGGATTTATTGTGACAAAAACAATCCCGTCTCATGTCCTCTGCTTTCTTGTTTTCTCTTATTTCCTCTCTTGAGCTGATTTTGCTGACTGAAGTAAGAATTAAACCATATGTGTGGGTTAATGTGGGGAAAAGTGTCAGATGATGGTTTAATATGTATAAATTTTAGGATTAAGAGCAAACACAGATCACCTGCTGCCTCTAATTTAACTAAAATGAAAGAAAAATGATAATAAGGGATTGAGTTATAGCCGTTTTGGACAAACCTTGTAAATGATGTCATGCAATTTCAAAATAAGTGTTGTGAATAACTCTCAGCTACTAGCACACCAAACTTTAGCTCAATATCTGTAAAACTGACTAAGTTAAATCCACTTTTGTCTGTCCTAAGTTTGGTTAGCTGTAGCGGCCAACTACATTTAAAATGACACCAAACCTTAATGAGTTGTAGATATTTATCCAATTATTACTACCTGAAAGTTTCATTACAACCTGCTCAGTGGGTCACGAGATATTTTGCTAACAGACAGACAGGGTCGACACATGTTGATGCCAAATTATCAATGAAAACATTGCATATCATGTAGCACTCTGCCTATGTATAGGAGAGCATGCTCAGCTACTACCTTACAAAATTTAAAATTAATATACATTAAACTTGCTGAGTTATAGCTATTTTTGTCCTGTCTAATGTTGATCAGCTGTGGTGGCCATTTTGAATTCAGGAGACTGTATAAGTTAATCAGCTGTAGCTGTATATCAAATAAATATATTCTGAACGTTTTGCTAAAATCCCTCCAGTAGTTCATGAGATATTTTGCTAACAGACAGATTAGGTTGGCAGTAATAGTTGTAAAAAGGTCAGTGCTCGGGGTTTCTGTTGAGAATGACTCTCAGCTACAACCTCACTAAGGTTTGGCTAATTATATATAACATTTTTTGAGTTTTAGCCATTTTGTATTGTTATGGCTGATAGCTGTGGCGGCCATCTTGAATGGGATTGACCCCAAAAGTCTGTCAGCTTTAGAGTTTTAATAAAATATGTCTATTTAGTTTAGAAGTCTGCAACCTGCGGCTCTGGGGCCACATTGGTTCCTCTGTGGTGGCTCTTTTTTTTTGTTTTTATACAACAGAAATCAATTTGTATACAAATATGTGATTAATACTAATACAAAAAGTAAAACATGTAAGCTCATGCTAGCCTGTTGTTTACTTAAATATTCCAATTTCTTTCAAAATGACCCTAAAATAATTTGAAGACTACATAATAAGAATTAGAAAAAAAATATGCCTGAATAATTCAGTTGTACTAGTTTTTACAACTTTGGTATAAACTATATACAGGATTTTTCCTGTTTACATGAATATGATCGTTTTATTTGTCCCCTGATTTAGTTCATGAGATATTTTGTTAACATTATGAAGTCCAGATCAAACTCTGCCAGGTGTTTAAATATCTTTATTTGAAAGAGAGAAAAGCACGAAAAGGATCAGATGCATCTATTGCACAAACATACAGGCGGATTGCATGGACTGTTGTAGTGTCTAAAATGCATTTGTACACCTGTGACAAGGCCTGAAACTTCTGTGCATATGTCAGCTTCAATAGCTTACAAAGAAAAGTCCTAATTTTAAACATTCTTGGCCACCTAATGTGTGTGGAATGTCTGAATCAAGCAGTTGCTTGCCTTTAAAAAGAGCGCAGACCCCATGAGTAGAGAGTTTCTCATCAATTGGGCCAGAGGACTCACAATCTGATGCAGGCTTTGATTTGAAATAAAGATTTCACTGTTCTACTAACTTCAAGCTTGTCAGAGTCATTTTTCCTGAACATCACAAAAGCAACCGAAGACCCCAGTGAAGAACACATTTTTCACCTCAGTGTTTTTGTAATCAGAATAAAAAAAGAAATCTCAGCAAATGAGGTCAAACCAGTTCTAAATGATTATTACTTCCAGTTCTCCCTCGGTCCTCGTCTGCAGACTCATCAGAGGAGGTTCAGGTGCAAACAGAAAGCCCAACTGATGAAGGCTGTTATCTTTTTTTTTAATTAGCTGTTCTTTTATTTGCAGAGGAACCCCTGCTTCACTATTTTGTTTTTGTAGATTATCATCAAACGAATCCACTGAATAATTTATTGAGGTGAAGCTTTTGATTGACAGCCACTGGAAACTGTAAACGCAGTTTGTGTGGCGCCATAAAACACAGGGGAAGTGACAGGGAGAGAGGAGGTGAAGGAGGTGAAGAGTTAGAGATAAAGAGAGTGTCTTTATGTGTTTTTTTTAAACTAAAAACTCGTGTTGAGAAGTTTTTATTTTTATTTTTTAACACAGCAAACTGAGCTGAAGCCGCTACTCCCCTGAGAGCACAGGGCTCAGAAAAAGAATGTCACAGCAAAACAGAATAAAAAACCAGGCCGTTTCTCCTGAAAGCCTCGTGTTTGAAAGGCATCTGTATGAAGCGGAGCAGCAGGAGGCAGCCTCGCTGGATGACGGGGGGAAAATACTGCTGGTAAAACCGGCAGATGGAGTTCACACAGAGAGTTTTCTCTCTGAAAACAGAAACTCCTCGTGTCAGCCAGATTGAGTCACCAGCGGGCGACCGCGGGTAACGTCTCAGGGGATTGTTTGGATGGAGGGACACCGATCGGCGCGCTGAAAGGATTGTTTGTGCTGAAAGAGACAACAGATGAGACGCAGTGGGGAGGATTCCCAGGTAGTTCAAGGTTAAAGCCGAGCCGCTCCTCGCAGAGAGCTGCGGCTTTGTGGGGCTTGTTGTGCCAAAAATAAAATAGAAGCATGCAGGCGAGGTGAGAACACGTCCCCTCCAGCCATTCTGCACTCCTAGGTTTAAGGTTTGCGAAAAAGCCTCCATAAAGAAAAATTTCACCTCCCCGTGAGACGATGAAACACTCGAACCGCCGTGCAAATTTTTCAAAAAACAACTACTAATTGTTTATAATGAAAGAGTGAAGTGCATCTGAAATGCATCGCCTGCATCTCGCCTGCTGTGAGGATGCTTTACTTTCACTTTCAGCTCCTCCCTCATCACCTGCGGCGCAGTGCGAGCGAGGAATTAAAGGCAAATCTGAAGATCGGAGCTCCTTTTAGCTGGGAGGCTGGAAACACCACAGGACTGGAGGCGCTGCAGCAAACACTGCACCGAGGTTCGCAGCTATAGCCACAGAGCTGACCTTTGACCTTTGATTTCTGTTGTGCTAAATATGAACAAGAACTGCCACCGAACACTAACCACACATTTCTGGATTGAGAACAAAACCAGGGCTAAACATCAGTTTTTTTTAATCACCTCATTTTCGACACATATGACGAATAAATAAAACCTGCATAATGAATGTGTAATAACATGCTTATAACTGCTACTGATCCTTCATGTTAGGAGGAGGGGTGGGTAGGTCTGCCTCCTGGTCAGCAGGTCCAGGAGGGAAACCCAGACCCTCCCATCCCCCACCCCCACTGCAGCCCCTCCTGGAACATTCCAACATGTTCCTGAGAGGATTTATAAACCGTTCACATTTTTTGGGTCTGCCCAGGGGTCTCTTCCCAGGGGGGTGGGGGACGTGTCCACAAAACACAATCTGACCCCCAGACCACCTCAGCTGCCTCCTTTTGATGTGAACTCTGACCTCCTGTCGGGATTGGAAAAGTTCCTCACCTGGTGTCTGAGGAGACCCTGTGTGATTTTAATGATTTTATTATTGTTTTTGCCAGATTTTACCCACAGTCACGGCTAATTGGGACAAAAAGCTCTTCGTATGTGTGGGTAAACATTTGTGTGTAACAGATAAAGTGCATGTTTTAATATGTATTATCAATGTAAAGAGATGCTAAGCAGGGGTACTTTGATTTTTAGTAGTTGAGGTTGGAAAAACGTCAAGTTGGAGCCGAGCACGGTTCAGTAAAGTAACCGGATCTAAAGTCTGAGGACAAATAAAGAGCGGAGGACTTTGGCAGATGGAAGCAAAGAAAGATCCACAGTCTGTAAGAACTATGGACTCTGTCAAACAAAAGCAGCTGCAGAGGGCACTCACATGCACTTATCTTAAAACTATGATGTTTGCAGTAACCTTGGCTCTGATTGGAACATTTAAAACCAGAAAAAACTGATTATGTTCAAACTCACAAACTGACTCTTCCAGGGTGGAGTGTGTGTATTTGTCTGTGTGGGGTTTCCTCCTTTCATAACTCTGTTGTTTTTAAATTAAATCTTAATGTGATGAATCTCATGGGTTTAAACCGGACCTACCAGGCTGAAACCTCATATATATTATACATATATGAGGTTATACTATATATATATATATACCAAATTGATATATATATATATATATATATATATATATATATATATATATATATACAAAAATATATATAATATATATATATAT
>JAUBOC010000011.1:20707127-20721002 GCA_032275365.1 Anablepsoides cearensis | reverse complement strand
CACACACACACACACACACACACACACACACACACACACACACACACACACACACACACACACACACACACCCTTTAATCCAGTTGTAAAACAAACGGTTTCAGTTTGACAGCACAGCAGCTCGTAATTCGCCGACTCTCTCGCTGCGCACCCAGATAAACGCCGTAAAAAGAATCAACCGCCGGATAATGAACCGAGATGACACACCTCCGACCGGAGGAGCAACTCCAAGGGCATCTCAGGTCCTACCTTTTTTTTTTTTTTTTTACTCCCACATCTCATTACCATCAGCTAATGGTTGAGGTTGGTGATTACAGAGGGGCGTCGGGATACAGCAGGGCGGGGATTTATACCACGGAGCTGATGCAACTGACACCGACGCTGCAGGGGGTGTTGGAAGGTCAAGAGGATATTTGTAATGTCATTGTGTGACCACGTTAACCTGTTGTATATTTTAATAGCAACAGCATTAGAGTGATTTCTTCAAGGAATGCTAGACTTTTAAATGAACATGTATCCCTTTGATTTCTGTTGAATAAATGATCAATTTAATAATAAAGGAAATGTTTGGGGTATGTTGATTTAACGTGTTTTTTTTTATCTCTGCAGGAAGTCGTCTGTCTTGCTGCTGTCTGGTGTAAATGAGAAGACAGGAGCGAAGGCCTTCTCACGCTTTGACTTTAAAGCTCTCAGCTTGACTTCCTCCCTTTCGCTACAAGCTGCTGTATTTCTACAGAATTTCATCTTAGGGTTAGTTTTATTATGCTGCAACAGATAATCCAAAGTCAAACGTTGCTCCGCTGGGGCCACGGAGCAGCTCAAAGGGGATGTGCGAGTGCCTGATACGAGGCTGGGAGTCCTTGTCCCGGAAGATTAGGGTTCCAGTTTAAAAACATCATGTATGTACATATCGCCTCGTTTTCTCTGCTTTCCACACATGCAGATCACGCAGACCGTTGCAGTCCAGCTGCTTTAAATTTCATCCTCCAAACACAAGCTGATGCAACAGGAGGTTACTCTGAAGAACAGAGAGGAGGGAAAGCAATTAATATTTGAAAACAAGTAAAAAAAAACTTTTTTTTGCAAATATCCTGTAAGGGAGTCTGTGGGGGCAGCAGCAGCTGTCGATGGTCAGTGCGGTAATAATCCTGAGGCTGCAGGATTGGGCCCGGGGTTGCGTCAGGAAGGGGCATCCGGTGCAAAACAATTGGCAAATCTTTCATGCGAGATCGCTCGCTGGGACGACTCCTGCAGAAGGGAGCAGCAGAAAGAAATGCAACAGCAACCGTAAGAGAGTCTGTGTTTGCTCTGAATCTTTCTGAAAAAAAAAGGCTGTGGGGGCGACAGATATCAGCGTGTAACCTCTCCACATGCTCTCAAACCATTACCAGAAGAAAAACTTTTTACTGCTACTGGATTATTTTTTTATTTTTATCAAACATTTGTGTGAACGCCTGCATCTGTAGCTTCTGACCTATTAAACCAACAAACACGAACAACAGTGGTACTCTTATTTAATAAATAGATGTCTTGAGTGCAGACTTCTGCGTGGTTCTGGTAAAAAGTTATGTTCTTACAACTTCAGTAAACTTCTCATATTTAGCTTTGTGCAACGAGTTGTAGTGGCGACTCATACTAAAATAAGTCATGGCAGCATTGGAAAGTTCAGTTAAAAAGGTTTATTTCACAGATCTCATGCTCAGAGCCACTGTCTGTGTGACCCTGAGTCTAATCAGAACACAAAAAGAAAGACGTCTAACGTTTGTCTGGTTACGCTAAAGTCCGTAACAAACCCCAAATATTTAAGAGCACCCTGATCACACCCTTGGGGGCTGTACCTTTTACACTAGCTGGACCGGAAGCTGGGCCGTAAATGACTGAAATAAATCACAAAAAATAAGATATAAGACTAAAACTTAGTTAATTAGTGACCAAATTTCCTTCAGCAGACACATTCTGTCTGTGCAGGAAAAACCCAGGAAGCAGGCAGGCTCAAAAGAGACATCAAAAAGCTCTAATAATGAACAAAAAACGCTGGCAAGGCAGCTGAAACTTACTTTAAAATAGAACAAGGAACACGGAACACACCACTCTGCTGAAAGGCAGCATAACACAATGATTGGACCAGGCACAGAGGACAGAACACAGAATATAAAGGCAAACTAATTAAGGGACAACAAGAAACACCTGGAGGAGACACGAGAGGAAACAGGTGAGCATGGAGCAGGGCAGAGAAACACAGAAACACTAGAAAATAAAGGAAAATGAACACAGAACATGACAATTCTAAGCAGACTAAACACATATGTTGGCCATGAAATTTTGTTAATTGATAGTCTACCTCCAAAATATATTTAATTTTTAATTTAGATTGGTTTTTCACTTAAAAAATATCTTAAAGAATGTTTTGAGTGTTTTTTATGTTGGGGCACTCAGTGTCGGGCCAGACGGAAGTCACCTCAGTTGCCCATCCCTGACTTACGGTAAGCAGATCTTCTGAACAATGACACATTTTGTGAGATATTACATGACTTTATGCAGATTATAATTTACCAGATTTGACCAAAATGGCCACAGCTCCATCCCTTCTCATCAATGGGAGATCTCAGTGTAAAGCTCTGACACAAAATACGGCAGATGAGCATTCCTTTAAAGGATGCTTGCCTTTTCTTTGTTTGCATTGTTGTAAAATGTTCCGAGTAAAACCTTATTAAAACCTTAATAAAGTCTTGCATGACCCTAAGCAGGAACAGGACCTCAGCTGAGAAAAGCCGTTTTCTGCAGTTCTTTGTGCACCAAATGAAAAGGGTGTCAGAATTTCAGCCACAATTTGTTCAAAGTTTCCAAAAGACCAAGAGGATTATTGTGGAACAGCGAAGGGCAGAGGGTCCAGTTTTGTTAGTTTAGTTAAAGAAATTTGAGAAACAGGCACAACTTTTGAAAAACATTTTTTAGAAATCCCTCACAGAGACAGATTTTATTTCTTTTTCGTTTTTCTTTTTTAAAGGGAATATCAATTTTAGCCCTATTGACATGGCAGAGTACCAGAATTTCACATTTATTAAGAACTGATCCATTTGGGACCGTGCAGAAGGAAAAGAAAAATAGCACTGGATCGAATATAGACCCTTTGGAGGGGACCCCATATGTGAGTGGAGCTGTTAATAATTAAAACCCACCCAGTCTGACAGAAAAGCTTCAGTCTGCTGAGTCCGATGAGCGTAAACCGTTTACCAGCGCTTCCTTTAATGCCAGCTCAATGCTCCAGGTGAAAAATTAGGAAGTCAAAATGTCTGCTGAGTCTGTCTACTTACCGATTCAAGATATGCTACTCTCAAAGGTCACCATGCAAAAAGTACTCGGAGGAAATTGCGGTTTACGGCACCTCGAGCAGAAGTTGAAGCTCTTAGATGATTGCATGTGTGTCGGTTTCAATATGGCATGTATGTTAATGTACCCACAATATAGGAGAGCAACGTGCAGGTCAGCAGAAAAGCTGCAGCGCTCACGATCACTCGCATCGCTTACTGGCACACTTGCGGTAAATGTTTTGGAAGATTATCTGCTACATTCACACATTATCTCTCCTGGCAATCTTTCAGTTGGAGGGTCTGTTGGGAGACGGATTAAAGGGAATCAAAAAATCACATCAAGAAGTCTGGAGCGAAAAGCTGGAGATATTTGTGTTTTTACTTGGCCCGAAGATTTATTTATTTTTTTTAGAAAAGTTTCAGAACTCAAGTGGATGTTTTGCACGATTAGCTTGGCCTCAATAAAACCACGGTCTCGTCTGGGATCTTTGTTTGAAGGTACTCATCGCGACGTCACGGGGGAAGGATCAGAGTTTATATACTGATATGTTCATATTTACAGTACATTTTTTAGGTTGTAGAAAAGATGTTTGGGATCAAAAAGTCAGATAAGATAATTTTGCAGATTCACTCTTATATTTGAAGTTTTGTTTATATACAAAAGGTGAATATTTCTTGTTGGTTTTGATGCTCGATACCACTGATTTTTTCCAGTTCCAGTTCTGATCCTGGGTAAAACTCAGGCTGGTATCTGTGATACTAAATTTTTAAAAAGTAGTGTATTTAAAATCATAGCTTCATAAAGGATGCAAGACATCAAAATAACTTATGTATTCATTTTAAATTAAGCAGTATATTGATCTACTGTCCTTTTTTACAATATAACTGATCTAATCCAACAGAAAAAAATTTGAATTAAAATATTAAAAGCATTAAAATAAACAATTGTTTATTTATCAAGAACTACTATGAAAAGGAAAACTTGCATCTTCATTATGTTATGTTATGTGATAATATGGAAATACTGAACATGGCGGAAGAAAAAGTAGTTCCCAGTATCAAAGTATCAAAGAATCAATATTTTGATTTTAGAATTGATTCTGAGCATTAAGTTCTTGGTGGTATCAATGTTTCAGTATCGATCCACACATCACTACAGCTAAATACTTTGTTTACATTGAGTGCATACCCGCATTAGAGAACTTAATATCCATGAATCTGGAAAAATACCAGAATAAACGCAATAAAACTGCTTGATAAACTTGATAAATTTATTTCTTTTGTTTTCAAAAAGTGTCTTTAATTAGGCTTCACAATGACTTGGTTATGTTCACTGAATAAACAAACCATTATAAATGTTGTGTTTACCTCTGTCTCTAGACTCACTTGATTTTTTAAGACTACATGTTTCTGGGTCAACACAATATGAAAGTTTATGCATCTGTCGCTTGGAGAAACAAAAATTGGCCCCGTTTTACCGCCTGACAGCTCCGTGAGGGTGGGAACCCCTGATAAATGCTGTGCTTTTTTGCATTTCCCATTCCCAGCATCCACCTCATATTTGTTTCCTGCAACGATAAGACCTGAATTTATCAGCGCACTCAAGAAGACAGAAAGGCGTTGCCTGTATTGAGTGCAGAAGAACTGGGTAATTAGCTGACAGCTGACTCAGGCTACTCGCAGCTTTGTGTGTCAGGGTGGGGATGGAAAAACCGATGAAGCACATCTCCTCGGGTGTCATAAAGCTTTGCTTTATGGCCAGTTTGTGTAGCCCAGCAGATTAAGTTCAAAGAAAGGCGGCTGGTCTTTTCTCAATGCATCTTAAATCCTGTTTCCCCTCAGCTGAATCTGTAGATCAATTCTTTGTGCTGAGATATCCCTGGTGTCAGCATCTAAAGGGAAGCCACAGGAAAGATGAGAAGGACTGGGTGTCTAAAAATACATTATTAAAGGGACAATTTCACCTCAGATCTAATAGTACTTACAAAGCAGCGTGACTCTTGTAGTGAAATTGCATACTTTCCATCGTTCTGTTGTGGCTTTCATCAGCATCATAAGCAAGAAAGCTCACAGCTACCAGCAGGAGAGAATTGCAGCCTCCGTAGGAATGTGAACGCTGCCTTTTAAATGCAATGTTCACATTCAAAAGACAAGAAAATCACAGTCAGTCAGTGGTTTGTCTACAGTTTGTGCAATGAGTTTCCTTACAAACAGTGTTTATCTCGAGACAGCAGCTCCGCGTTACAAAAAAAAAAAAAAATAGGCTGGTGCTTGGAGACGGCACACATCCTTTTTTTCTGTTTAGACACAAAGTACACACAGAACTTATAGCTGTCTAATCTCTGGCTGTACGGCGCAGCAGACAGAGGCTGACTGATACTGATATCATCCCTGTGAGGTTCAAAGATAAATTAAGGTTTTCCTGCATCAAAAACAGAAGTTACCCAAGATTCATCAGAGGGATGAAGCCAAGAAGACCATCTGAACAAAAACAAATTCTGACTTGCTTAAAATCCTCTGTTTTTCAGTCCACTTTGGTGATACAAGTAAATTAAACACATCAAACAGCTCATTTCCACATGTAGATAGTTTATTTTAAAAGGTCTTTAAAAAGATGATTAAACATGTCCACCACGTAACACTGAAGCTGCAACATTATTTTTTCACAATAAAGACCCTACAGATAAAAAAGTAAATAACATCTTGGAGTTGTTGAACAGTGTCAAACATTTCACCAGCATGTCTTTGCAACAGTATTTGCCATTTCACTGGAAACAGTCCAATAATTTGGCTTAAATTAATCCTTCATCTTTGTAAGACATTCTCTTATTTGCTTTATTATCATTAAATGTATTTCTCTCCATCTGCAAATAAAAACCATATAAAAGCTAAACAATATTAATAATATTAAAAATCAACTCGCTGGAGCTCACGCTGTTGTAAGACCTGTGAGCGGTACTGAGCTCCAGGAAGGTTTCCAGCTTGGTGGAACAAAACCAGAACTTCTAATCAGCACCAACCAAAACAGCAGCTTTAAACAAAGAAAGGCCTCTGAGATCACGAGCGTTGCACCATGACCTGTTGTCAGTTTGAAATATTTATGGTAAATAAAACAAAAACAGCTTCATTAATTCTTATTTATCCATGTCATGAATGCTGTTTGTGTGCAAAAACAATCACATTTTTTGAGATGGTTAAAAAGACTTTTGGTCTCATTTTTTGAATTTGGAAATGTTGGAATAATGTGTGAATGTGTGAATGTGTACACTGGAGCTACAGCACACAGAATAGAAAGTTGATAGTGGGAGATTTTCTGTCTTACTGAAAATGTGAAGTAAGATTTTTTTTGTTTCAGTCAACAGGATGAAGCAGAAATCACTTTGTTTTCCTACATGTCAGAACAGGTGAGGGCTTAACGTCGAAACATGTAGCTGAACTAATCAAACTTATCAATAATAAAAAACCGCCATCAGAAAATGAAGCAATTCTAACATGCAAAAGTATGCATGCCCTGTTTTTGCACACTGACTCAGCTGCTCGTCTTCCAGATATTCAAGGTGGGAAATATTCACAGGAAATCCAAAGTGAATGCAATTTGCATTTTTACACGACACCCCTCATAAACATCTCCAGAACACGCCAGAACCAGAATGTCATCTGAAAATAAAATAATGATTAAAAAAATGAACTGTTTGTCTCCATAAATGACATGGATAAAAGGCGCCATTTACATTACTTCAAGCATTTATTACAGTATTTCCCTTTTTATTCGAATTATTTCTCCATCCCTAAATTCTAAGAAAAAATGCTGAAATACCCACACCACTATGTAGTGAGAACATTAACATATCAAAACAGAGAAACACTCAGTTTGGCTGAAAAAAAAAATCCCTCACACCTTCACAGTTTTCTGAGTTATTCAGCACAGGACTGGGATGAAGAGACAGAAACAGGAAAAACCAGTAAAAACAGCTTTGTGTGTGTGTGTGCGAGGACAGTTAGCATAATTTACTGAAAAGCAAAGAACTCAGTTTGTGTGTAAAGGGAGGTGCAAACATTTCAAAGATGAATAATCTCCAGAGTAGTGTGGACGGGGCCTGAAGCTGCATTTCCTTTTAACTTCATATCTGGGAATGAGGTCAGACCCGACTTTACTGAGTTCCAGTTGCAACTCGGAAAAACCAGTAGGATTTGTTAATGGTTGTGCTCAGGGATAAAGCAAACTGCAGGCCAATAACGCGGGATTTCTCTGCATTTTGTGCCTTTGGATATTGCAGCAACGTGTTTAGTAATAGCAGTGAAAAAGTACTGTAAAACAAATATTCATACGCGAGTCAGACACAATAAACTGACTTTCTGAGTCAGAAATTCAAATCTGGTTGGAGTTTCAGTTCAGTTTTATAAACTTAAAGCTCCTACTTCAGTGTACAAATTAATGCAGCATTAATCTGACATACAGCATTAAAGATATATATAATTTTAGCAGATTTTACCTTTTTTTGCATCAATACATAATGAGAATAATTTCAAAATGTTATAATCCCCTACATAGAAGGCATTAAAGGTAAAATAAAATCTCTGCACCGTATCCCAAACAAAACCACAGTTTCCAAATATCGTCATCCTACATTTTGAAAAAGCAACTATGCGATCTTCTTTTCTGTGCTCAGGGTTTATTTTCTAAGGCATTTGAACTCTAATGAAACAAGCAGTGGTGCAAGAATGTGCAAGAAACCCTCTTTTAGATCAGCAGGACTTTTACACCGAGAAGAAAATTAGATTTTTTTTCTACATTATTAATTTTTAGATCCAGACTTACCTAATTTCTAAAAAAAAAGAAAGAATGTTTTGATTCTGAAAAGGGGGTATTAAACAATAATTGAGGGGAAAACCACAAAAACCCAGTTTATTTTGTATTAAATAATTGTTGTTTCAATAAGATTACCTAAATTCTAAAGTTATTGTGTGTTCTGGCACTTTTAACACTGATCCAGCTTATTAATTCCAGTCAAAATTCATTTAAGATACATTCATTTTTATCAGCATCTCGACAGGCTGAAACTTCAGCATGAATAAAGGCGTAAATAACAGAAGCTAAAATTATGTGACGGGCTGGAAGGTCCTGTGTTCCACCAAACTGTGTGACAAGTTTCTGAGTTCGGCGGCAGAATGAACCTGCCTGTATCCCAGCAGAGCCAGAGTGTCGTTGCAAAGGTTTTGAATCGTTCTCACGATGTCGAAGCTCAGCCGGAGCCTCCAGCTCTCTGCCGTGACTCTGGAGTCTCTGCTGGTGGAGTATTTGTAGTTCCACTCAGACGGGTTCGACACGTTGCTGTTGGTGTTCCTCGCGATCCACGCCCTCACCCTGTCCTCCATCTCCAGGCCGACAAACCTGTAGACGTCCGTGGCTCTGGCCTCTGGGCTGAGGGCCAAGTCCTCATACCGCACCAGCAGGTAGCGGCCCCTCAGCCACGCTGGTCTCTGCAGGCCCGTCTCCACCGAGGCCGCCATGTCCTTGCAGGTGCTGGTGATCTGCGACAGGTCCACGTACCGGGGCTGCCGCCCGGTCACATTCCATATCTTCCAGGCGCGAAACTGTTCAGAAAAGGCCATTATGCGTGACGCCAGGATGGCTCTGGGGTCTCTGACCAGGTGGATGATCTTCAAGTCCAGGCGGGGGTCTTCGGTCAGCGTGCGCAGGTCGCCCACCTCAGGGATCCGCACGGTCTTTATGGCGACGTGTCCCCTGGACAGACACGACATGGAGGCCAACGTGAGGTTCAAAGCCCCGCACTTTTTAGGACACCAGCTTTCGTCGGGTGGCTCGACCGCGTCCGCCCCGTCCGGACACACGGGCGGAGAGCAGAGGGCGTGGCTGGAGCTGCGCCTGAACAGAGCGCTGGTGAGGTGGTCCTGAGGCTCGGGCCGGATGTAGTTCTCCATGAAGTGGAGCTCGCAGGTGTAGAGGTTCAGGAGGAGGTCTCTGTACGCCCCCAGCAGGGCCCGGCGGTCCAGGGTGCGGCGCAGCCTGCTGCTGGAGTTGGTGAAGGCCTGCTGGACGTGGTAGAGCGGCTCGAACACGTAGAAGATCCCGGGGTGCTGGTTGAGGAGCTGCCCGGTGAAGGAGGAGCCGCTGCGCGTGGTGGCGAACAGCAGTACGTGCTTCTGAGGAAACTCCACGGACATCCAGCTGTCGTCACACAAAGCCGTCCATCTGGAATCTAAAGAAAAGAAAGCATTTACTATTATGCATTTCATCAGGGTTCCTGTGGATCCTTAAAAAGTCTTAAAAGACCTTGAATTCATCAATCTAAAATTAAGGCCTTAATTAGCTTTAAAATGTCTTAAATCAATCTTTCAATGGTCTTAAGGATAATTCGTCTCAAATATTAAAATAATTGGTAACATTTATTTTTTGTAACATTTACATGCAGACATTCCCCTTTGACATCACTTCCTGTTACTTTACATGCAAATATCTCAACAACTGTCCATCTGAGCAACGTGAAATTTCTTTAGTAATATGTTTATAATGTTGTCTTTCCAAAAATGCATTCATATTTCTTACAAACATTTAATGTCACAGGCACTTTAGGGTTTCATCTACAGAATGTTGGGGTTGAGAACCCACTGTGGGTCCTAAAACTCCAAATGTTGGGTCATTAGATGATTTCCAGTAATTAAATAAGGGTTAAAACTGACTTCCAAGAATGTTTTTGCTATTTGACAAAAAAGCATATGGATAAAAACAAATGGTCTTTTAGCAATATTTGAATACTTCAACCAAAAACACTCTGATTCATGAGTTTCTGACAGTTTTTATTTTTTTGTCATTTATGTTTATTGTAAAATTGCTCTTAAATTTCATTTCACTTGGCATTAAAAAGTCTTAAACTGGCCTTAAACTGTAGGAGCCTACACCTAAAATAACCCGTTCCACAACACAGGGTTACGATTATTTCAAGCTCTGAAGGAAAATAAAATCTATTTCTCTCATTTCAGAAGAATAACTTCAGCTCATAAAAGTGAACTACAGTAATATATAACCCTGCAAAACGACTGAATAAAGCCAATAAAGCCTAAATAATTCAGAGGGTAAATATGCATGATAAGTTGCTTGTCTGCCAGTGATTTCAGAGGGGGTTTATGAAATGGCGGATCTCTAAATATAGAGCAAATAGCTAATGTGTAATTACTGCTGATGAAGAGTTGATTGCAGAGGGGATGGGTTTTTTTTTTTGGTACACAGGAGCTCATCTCTGGCAAGTTACATCTGTGCTATGAGAGGGTATTAAAGCAGATAAATTGGGGGATAATTGCCAAACAAATCACACATATTTCTCGTCTATCTAAGCCACTTACAGGGAATTCCCTTATTTAACGCTCAGCTTCCTCGCTTTAACTTTTCACATCAGGAGCAGTGATGATGAAGCCTGGTGCTTTCTGTCCTGATTGAACGATACACGTTTAACATTTTCGTTTGTTACGAGCCCGTACCTGCGTGGTGTCTGCCCTGGCACCTGTAGGCCCCCCGGCAGGGTCCGGACAGCGAGTCCCTCAGTGTTCGGATGGCCGTGTACTGGACCCCCAGAGACGCACACACCAGCAGCAGAACCGTCTTCCAGGAGCACTCCATCCTGCCCCCACCTCTGGCTCTACATCCTTCACGCTGAGGCCACCGGGAAGGCACAGAGAGACACTAAATGAGATTTCATTTTCATCGATTTTTTTTCTCCTTTTTTTTTTTTCTTAAGTTTCATGCATGTGTAGCTTCCACACATTTACACCTGCAGGGTTTTACTGATGGTCTTTTATTCTCAAGAGACGTCAGAGGGTTATATTTAATCTTTTTCTGGATTGTTCTTGCAAGTCCAGAATGCACACTATAACAGCTGGTTATAAAACACATAATAATGTAAATGCTGATCTAGCATTCATACTAACTCCCTCACTTTGTTTTATTCTTTCAGTGTTTTTTTTAGTCTGAATAATTTGTGGTATTTTAGCTTTTCTTATATCTAAATGTTCAGCTCATTCAGGATGGTTCTATGATTTTTATTTTTAATTAGTTTAATTAGTTTAATTGCACATTTCTAAATATTTTTATAATCATTTTCTGAAATATGTTGAATTCCTTCCAAAACACAGTTTTCCGTGAAATCTGGTTCAGCATCTGTTTTTGTCTTTTTAAGCTACTTACCTTTAGCTTACCTTTAGCTTCCAGAAACCGTTTCTTTTAGACATAACTAGGCCTAGAGTTTTGCTGCTTTTAGCTTTTAGGTTCCCTTCTGATGCTTTTATTTTTAAGTTAGCATTTTGCAATTTTAGCTTTAAGTTAGCCTTAAGTTAACATTTCGCTGCTTTTAGCTTCTGGCTAACCTTTGTGAGCTAGCATTTTGCTACTTTGAACTTTTAGCTTGTGTGTTGCTCCTTTCAGTTTTTAGTTAGCATCTTTTGCTTTATTTAGCATTTTGGCTAGCATTTTTCTCCTTTTAGCTAATGTTCTGATTTTTTTTTTTAAGTTTTGACGACTTTAACAGTGTAGCTTCTTCAGCAGTTATCCAGCACTCAGCAGTCGTGCTGCTTTTTCCTCCATGTTTTAATGAGAGGAGAAAATCGGTGCATTAAATATGAAACAGTCTATAAGCATTAGCGGGCTGCAGAAATACACACGGGCAAAACTTCCTAACGCTATAAGCTGAGTGGTAATTTAAGTTTCAGAAGATTCCACCAAATGTTAAACAACTTCTCAAATAGGCCTGCACATTAAAAAAATGAGCGCCTTAAGAAATGTTTTATCTACAAGAGGAAAAACCAGAGAGCCGTTTTTTATCCTTTCTGACATAAGTAGCTTAAATATAACGAGTAAAAAGTGAAAAAGTTCAGAATTTGTTTCCTGAAGAGCGCTTTTTTTTTGGCCTTTTACTGAAACGACTGAAGCAAAGGTCAGACCTTTATGTGAAAATAGCAGCGATGCTCCTATCAAACACGGCACCACTACTCGGGATACTCTGCACTGTTGCATAATTACATTTCATCTCCTCTTCCCCCTCTTCTGGGTAATTAAGCCTCTAAGCCCAGTAGAGAGCTACATACTCAGATAAATATAGCTGTCTTGAGTGGAGATGTTTCTTTTGTGTGCTTCTGAGTTCTTTGCCACTGGGCTTGAAAGAGCAAAGGGAGAAGTGAATTTCCCAGATGGAGTTAGGAAGAAAAAAAAAAGTGGTGCTGCCATTTATTTATTCATTCATAGGCATAAAAGTGATGTAGGCAGAGATCTCTGGGTGCAAACTGTCCATACCTCAAACAGGCTTTGCAGAGCCAATCATCACAACTACAGGTGAGTTTATATATCACATAGCTGACAAAAATATATATAAATTCACCCCTTCCTGTTTGCTCCCTCACCCTGTTTCTGTCTATCTCCAATCTGCCTCTTCTTCATTAATGATGTTTATGTGTCCCTGGCAGACTCATATCCTCGGGAACGTATCACACTGAGCTTTTGATGTTCCATTAATCACAAACAGCGCCAAACGAAAGACGTTTACTCCGTGAGTGAAGAGGGGGGAAGAGAGAGGAGCGAATCAAGCTGACATCATGAGCCATTCTGTTTGAATACAGCTAAAAAAAATGAGCATGGACTCATCAAGGGGGGGGGGGGGAGTTTCTTATACTGGTTTAATACTGAAACAGAGATGTCATTTGTAATAAAACAAAAACAAAACAAGTACAAATATGAAGGAAACTTTAAAAATATCATTTTAATAGTCCTGCCATCCTGCCTCTTGTACTACACGGCTAGCTTACCAAGGCGTATCAGACAATTCCTCAGTGGCAGATTTTTGTTTTCCTTTCCAGTCATGATCAGGGCTCAGAGCCTCTGCGCTCTTCACCCCGCAGCCCTCTGGAGAACGAAGACGGATGCTTCAATAGATTTAAGCAATTTGATTTGCAAGTCCTCCTGCCTCCCTGTCTTATAACTCTTCCAGCATCAGAAATAATAGACACTCTGTCAACAGCTGGAAGGAGACTGCAGATTCAGATGGTCTCAGCCGATTTTTTTCCTCCTTTTTTTTTTTTTTTTTTGGATTTGCCTCCCTCATAAAATAACAGCTCTTACAAGGTATGAGAGCCTCGGGGACAGGATCAAGTAAAGATTACGCTGTGTGGCGCCCGCTCCACCAGCAGGTTTGAGTTGTAAATTCAGTGGGCACATTCACTGGCGCAGCTGAGATAACACAGCCGGCAGCAAAGAGTGTCGATGCGAGGAAGGTAATTGCCTCTGTGGAAAATAAAAGCAACAAATGAGGTTAGAAGTTAGTGATGAGGGTGGGACTGAGGGATTTGGGGATGCGAGTTATTGAGGGATGGGGACAGCGCCAATGATTTTTCTATTAAGGCACCTCGGAGAGTTCACACGTCTTCAGAGTGGGGCTGTTTATTGGCGCGGGCTTGTGATCAATCCTGGAAAACACAGAGGAGCGAGCAACAGTAGCAACACCGGGGAGGAGTTGCAAAAACCAATGGCTGGTCTTTCTCGCTCCGCTCTGCGTCCCGCAAT
>JAUBOC010000011.1:20693909-20705292 GCA_032275365.1 Anablepsoides cearensis | reverse complement strand
GGTATACCCCTGGACCCCCCCCCCCCCCCCCCCTTAGAACTGCTTCACTCCACAGCTGCTCGTTAACATGAGCAGGTGTTCCTCGTTGCTGTCAGCAGACGTTGGCAGGTATGAGGTAAACTTCTGGTATTCTGTTTCAAATGAATTATATTGTCAACTATGTTATATGGACAAGCTGGTTTCTAACAAAAAAATCAAAGACAAACTACGTAATTTGGTATGTGAATGTATATAAACTAGTAGTGAGATTTCAAAAACTGCACAAGGGATGCCACCTGGAATCTATAGGGCACCAAATTAGCTATGGAACTGCTAAAGACGATATTCCGGTATGAGCTAATCAATCCAATTTTAGGACACATTAGTGGAAAATATTCTGCAGATATTTGTGTTGCTTTATGATTTTTGTATTTTTTAAATCATTTTTTTGTTCTGGGCTTTATGACTTTGCAGTGGGTTTGTTCAACTGGTTTGCAGGAGATGCTATAATGTTTCCTCTACCGTCTGGAAGCGGCTTCATCAGCTTCCAGCCAAGCATCAACAGTCACTCCTGCATCCCGGTTACTCTCTGTGCATCTTTACACGCACACACATACAAACACACACGCACGGAAACTGTCCCCCAATGGGGTTACGGTGACACAATGACCTCTATTTTCCCTCACTCACTGAAGATGACTGTTATCATCAGGCGTGCCTGCCCCCCCCCCTTCCCTCTGCTACAGACACCCCCCTCCTTCCTGTAGAGGGATGGACTCCGTATCATTGCCCCCTGGGGGGTTACTGTGGGGTCAGATTTAGCCAGTGACAGCTCCATTACTCCTGAAAATGTGGGTGGATTCTGTTTGCAGTCTCTCAGATTTATCTCCCGCTGAGGCAGAGTCACGCTGACAAAACTGTGTCTTTACACAGATTCACAGGGAGATTGGCGAAATAATGTAGCTGCTTCTGTTTCCTATAAATCCTGTCTGTGACAGACCCTCCGAAGCAACGTTTCTGGAAGTTGTTTCCCTTTTTTTTTCATATCAGAAAGGACTAAAATAACGGAAGGCAAAAATTATCTCAGAAATGTCAAGTGGAGAAGATGGAAATCTACCCACGCAGGTAAAGAGCAAGCTTTTCCTGGCGCTCCGAGGTTGAGGCACATTACCAATCACAAAGGACGACAAGCTGCCAAGAACACCCAGTGAGTGATACAAAAGCGTCCTCCTCTCCTGTTTGCAATCCCTCCCCCTGCCTACAGCATAAACTCCCTGAATCTGAGCAGCCAAACGCCCCCACACCGTGCGTCTTGGTTAGATTTGAAGAAAAAAAGTTGAATTTCTATGTGTGCGAACACTGACTCCTCTGTGGGCCATCTCCGTTTAGCTGTGCCCACACTTGTTCCTGACTCGCAGATGTAAAGTCTCAGATACGCTTGCATTAAAGAGTCAAAGTGCCTTTCATTCCTCTGAACAAATATTTCATCAATCTACGTACATTCTTTCTTCTCCGTACTCCTGTGATCCACGTCCATATCTAATTTTAACTCAGCTGCAGTCGTCATAATAGAGGATAAAAATGCTGCACTGTTGGTGCACTTTCCTCTTCGGTTAAAATATCTTGTTAGTCAGCCTGTCACAGGGGACTCGGGCTCTTACAAAGTTTGCCAGTAGAAGAAAGAAAGCTACTGAATCCGTACAATTCATCTAATTTCAGAGTGCTAAAACAACAGCCCCTTTTCTCAGGCCTTTTTTCACAGTTTGTGAAGAAAGCAGGTGAAAGAAATCTCATTTTACTCACTTGTGTGGCAGCACAGACGGCTAAATTGAATTCAGCAAACCAACACAGGGTGCATCAGCACGCTGCCTCTGCTTCTTTCAGACCTTGCAGTGGTAACATCCAAATCTCTCAAACTGGAAAAACTCTCTGTGAATCATTAAAGAAAAAAACAGTATGAACTGTTTCTGTAAGGAGTCGGGTCACACACTGCTTTAACTGATTCAGTCTTTATTACACACATGTTGCAAACAATACTGAAGAGATAGAACTACATCATCCATCCATCCATCCATCCATCCATCTATCCATCATCCATCCATCCATCCATCCATCCATCCATCCACCCATCCATCATCCATCCATTCGTCCATCCATCCATCCATCCATTCGTCCATCCATCCATCCATCCATTCGTCCATCCATCCATCCGTCCACTCATCCATCCATCCGTCCACCCATCCATCCATCCATCCATCCATCCATCCATCCATCCATCCATCCATCCATCATTCATCCATTTATGTTCCATTATCCATCCATCCTTCCATCTATCCATCCCTCCATCCCTCCATCCCTCCATCATCCATCCATGCATCATCCATCCATGCATCATCCATCCATCCATCCATCCATCCATGCATCATCCATCCATCCATCCATCCATCCATAAATCCATTCGTCCATCCATCCATCCATCCATCCGTCCACCCATCCATCATCCATCCATTTATGTTCCATTATCCATCCATCCTTCCATCTATCTATCCATCCATCCATCCATCCATCCATCCCTCCATCCTCCATCCATGCATCATCCATCCATGCATCATCCATCCATCCATCCATCCATCCATCCATCATTCATCCATCCATAAATCTATTCATCCATCATCCATCCATAAATCCATCCATCCATCCATCCATCCATCCATCCATCCATAAATCTATCTATCCATCCATCATCCATCCATAAATCCATCCATCCATCCATCCATCTAAATCTTTCTTAAGCTCTCATTCCAGTTGACAACCTCCAAAGGGAGTCACCCAGAATGTATCCTGACCACAAGCCTGAACCACCTCAGCTGGCTTTTTTCGATGAGGAGGATTAGTGGCTCAAATCTGAATTTTTCGTCCCCATGATAACTCCTCATTCTTTGTATAAGGCTGAGGCTGCAGAGGAAGTTTGCATCCCTGATCTTGTTTTTTCAGTCAGGATTCAAATCTCATGACTCCAGGTGAGGGATGGAACATAGATCAACTAGTAAACTTTAATTAAGTTACTCATGAATAAATATAATTCCCAAATATTTGAACTTTTCTATATGAGGCAAAGATTTGTCTTTTAGGACAGTGGGGTCCATCCCGGTCCTTAAAAGCCGCTATCCTGCAGGTATTGGTTGGTTTTCTGTTCCAACTCACATGCTTTTCATAAATGTGTGATTAGCAGGTTTCTGCAGACGTGTTGAAAAGGTAATTCAACCATACATGGAATCTGGTGTGTTGAAGCAGAGGCACATTTAAAACATGCAAGATGGCACCAGGATTGAAAACCACGGCTGTAGAACATCACTGTGAACTTAAAAATATCCCTTTTATGATGTTTTAGTGATGATGGCAACATGTTCTGCCTGGCATACGATTCACATAATTTTCATACTTATGAACCCATCTAGGACCCCTCAGGCTCTGTGGATGTGAACATCCTTCGAGGTGATTTCTTCCATCAGGACTGAAAGGTTATATTATAGCTGATCACCCGGAATTATGTCTTAAAATCTGCCAAAATGAGAAACTTCACAAGATTTAAACCATATCACCCAAACTGAGTTATTTATGAACCAAGAATAAACTGTCCCAGTTAATTATTTTGGTTAGACTTTTACAGTCTTGGTAAA
This sequence comes from Anablepsoides cearensis, assembly GCA_032275365.1. NCBI lineage: Eukaryota > Metazoa > Chordata > Actinopteri > Cyprinodontiformes > Rivulidae > Anablepsoides > Anablepsoides cearensis. The sequence goes on along the minus strand of JAUBOC010000011.1, from coordinate 20,701,633 downwards.
AACTCTAATGTGTTCAATTCAGAATCAGCCATTAGTTACTCATCATCATGCACCCAGATCAACCAGCAGCCTCTAACTGTGTAGTTCTGGTTATTTTCTAATCAACAAGCCTGGAAAAAATGATTACAGCAGTGAAAAAAATGTGCAGTAGTTTCCAACTGAGTGTACCTTTCATCCAAACTTTGTGTACTGCTTATCACTGAAGTGGATCAAGATTCTGCAAACTTCCCTTCAAACTTCATGATTATTTTCAAACTTTTTGTTTTTTTTTTAATGATTTTTCCACCACAGTAAATAAACCCTGAAATCTTGATGACTGAAAAAAATCAGAGAAATATTCCTTCATTACATTCAGATGCACCACTTTTACACATTTTAAGACATTTACTACACATTTTGTAATGATTATAAGTAAAGCAATCATTTAGCCAAACAATTTATTCAGCCAATATAAAAAATGCCTACATATAACTAATTACCATGTAAGATAAAAAATGCAGTAGCAGCTGCTGCAACAAGCTGACTTTAATCCATATTTTAGTTTTTTAAGCAGGAATGCTCTTTTAAGTGTTCAGGTTATAGGTGTTGAAGTACATGTTTTTTTTATTAAACTATTATGTTATGTATTGGCAAAAACTTGTTTTATATTTTCCACTGACTGCTCTGAGTTCCTTGAGATAGACATCAACATTGGTCATAGACAAAAACTAATTAAAAAAAATGTAAAACATAAGATTGCATTTTTTTTTGACGAAGGTTTATTGATTTTTGCATTCTTTCTTTGTAACCATTTGTCTGTGTGCAGCTTCCCCACTTTAATGTTCTGTGTCCTCCATACAAAAAGCTGTTCTTTTATCTGTTTTGTCACATTAATTCAGATGCATAACGGTTACCGAATTTGTTCCGTGGACGAACTTTGACCTTCCTTTCGCTTCAATCTGTCGAGCTCTGACACTCTGTGCCCGACGGTGAACCCTTGTTTCAAAGTCACTTGATCTGTTTCTTTTTTTGGCACTTTAATATAAAATCAGAATCAGTGGGAGCCTGTTTACAGTCCTGGTGGATGCAAACTATGATTGGATGGTAATTACTTAATTGTTTCATGCGGCGCACCTGTGTGGAGGCATCTGCATTTATTGTGTTTCTGTTTCAGGTTTGTTATCTGTCAGTGGGGTTTGGCCTTTTGTTAAAAGTGAAAATCAAAAAGAAGTCATTTTATCCTCTGGAGTTTTTTTTTATTTTATTTTTCCTTTGTTTTTAATTAGACCATCATAACATGTCTTGATTTTTAGGTGTTGCTTTGTGTTGATCATTTTTTTTATTCCTTTTTCTGCCAAACAATTGAAAATTACCAAAGCTACACAACTGATCTCGGCAACCCTCATCAAGATCAAGTTCATCTCACCAGACGGTCCCATCATGGCTGCTTTCTACAAAGAGTCTAAAATCCTATTCGGACTAATATACCAACCCTTTCACGGCTAACGCTCACCCAGCCGTGGTGTTCACAGCCCGTACGCCGGGCTAGCACAGCCTAATTTGTTAAACTTGGGTGTGAAGGGCGAGATGATGGAAGAGCGAAAGATTTCTTCTGAGTGATACGCAGGATGAGAAGAGGAAGGAAGAATGCAGGACATGACGGATGAGAGAGTTGGAGAGATTAGAGGGGAGGAAGAGCAGGAGGTGAAATAAGAAAGTTTACACACCATCTGTGCATCAAAAGGTGTGGATGTGCCGGCTTGCATTAACAATACACCACCGTGTGACTGTTTTTGAACAAGAGATCTCTTGAATTTAGATGGTCTCATTTCTACTTTCCTCTCTAGTGAGCTCTACCCCTGCCCCCCCCATTTTTTTTTTAGCTTTTCAGCTTTAATCTAACAGCACCTGCACACGAGTGAACAAATCAGCTTTGTTGTTTTTGTTTGCGGATACTGCAGTGAGCAGAAAAAAAAGTTAGGTTTCAGAGCAAAGAAATAGATAGCTTAGCACTAAACATATACATTTTCTTTGATTTCCCTTTTAATTAAAAAAAAAATGCTAATTAAATGATTAAGATTTAACCAGGTTGAGGATGACTCTCAGGTACTACCACGTCAAAACGTTTGGCTCAATATTTGTACATTTTTTGTGGTTATTTTCCTTTTTTGAATAGCTAAATTGGATACGCTGTGGCAGCCATCTTGAATGAGGTTTATTAAAACAAATCCATCCTCTGCTTAATAAGATATTTTGCTAACAGACAGACAAACAAACACAGGCAGATACATGATTGCCCATTTTTCATAGAGTGGTAATTTGGCCAGGGCTAGTCACTATCAGAATAAAAGTACAGATATTTGTACCTTAGATGGTACAAAAGCTGTCTCTCAACAGTACTTATTTTTACCCTTGTAGTTTGCACCTTGTAATGTCCAGAAATGCACTTATAGTGGCATTTTATCACCCTCTTGGAAAAGTAAAAGAAAAAAAATAGGGGGGAGGTGTGTGTGTGTGACCTTTTTAGCCAATTTGACTCCCTAGGAAGGATTGCAGGTGGCGCCCTTGTGCAATTTTCCAAATCTCTGCCAATTTACATACATTCACACATAAAAATTAAATAGTTTTGTCTTTGATATTATTCTTTTTTTATTAACAATAGAATTCATTTGAAACAGTCAACTGTTCATGTTAACAAAGAGTTGTGGAGGGAAGCAGTTCTATGGGGGTTCCAGGGGGTGTACTCCTCTAAAAATATGTTGTAAAAGATTTTCTCAAAATTATGCGATTTGAAGAGAATTCAAACAAATTCTTGGGATTAATAAAACAAGAAATTAGTATTTTATTTACTTTAACCTGAACTTTGTGTGATATCATACCTAAAGCTTCCATTATTCTTATTTTGCTTTTGTATTTGCACACCTGAGTACCAGTTAGTTTTGACTGCATCATATGATACTTTTATCACTGAATATCCTCTGCATCATATAACTCCTCATGTAGTAACAAAACAGAAAAATTTCATAAACTTGCATAACCAGTGATTATTCTACAGACTAAATCAATATACTCTGAAAATAAATGATAAAACATTTGTTTTCCTCCCACCACCTAGATGGACGGCCTCCTTAGCATTTGCCTAGCCTGCCTATGCCATGGACCGGCCCTTGGTTTAGCTGTGCTCCCTGTCTCCTGTCTCCCTCTTTGGTTTCTCTGAGTGTTTAGGTGTGGCCAGCTGGCTCGTTCCTCTGTTTGCTCTGCACACCTGTCACTCATCACCTCGCTCTCCAACTGTTTATCCACCCCTGGCTCCTCAAACACAAATCGCCAGTTCAATAAAACCAAGGCTTTGTGTATGAGGTTTCATGAAGCGCTCGGTATTTGTGGATAAAATATATATATTTTTTATTATTTTATCTTTCTGCACCTCACCTGTCTGTTCTGCTCTGAGTCACAAAGAGGATTTAGTTCCTGGATCAGTTTTCACAGCTCAGATGCTTCACAGCATTGTTAAAAGAAAGCCCTTTCACTTATCTGTTAATCTGGTACAGTTATGAAATAAAATCCGCTGAACCCAGCTCCTCCTTGTTAAAATGTGACGGATACCTCCTTTGCACCCCAATAGTTTCCTCACACAAAAGAGCTGAACGTTTCGACCTGACAGAATCCAAGTATCAGTTTCAAACTCATACACTTCAAGTCGAATTTATCGAGCCTTTAAGACCTGCAGGTTATATTAAGGACATTTGATTGTTCCTAGACTTGCTTGGATTGCCCCCCACTGCCTGTAAATAACAAACATAAATTCTTGTGGGTGCAATCCACCCAGACACGTCCACACGGCTGGGTAACAAACAGACCACTATTAGGAAAAGAGGAGCCCCAGGTGGCTCATCTCGCTCCCATCCCACACGTCTTTTGTTGGCAGTTTTCAGACCCGACGGCCTCCCTCTTTACCCATTTTTCCTCTGGCACCTTTGCTCTAAAACCAGCCCATCAACCGTGCTCTCCGGTGCATAATTGGTGCCATTAGCCGGAGCCATCCCACACTCTCAGACACTCCAGTTAGACAGGAGCAACAGCAAGGTACCCCACTCTTTTTTTTTCTCTCTCTCTCTCCCTCTCCATCTCTTTATCCCACCAACTGTTTCACACTCTCAGGGCGCGCAGCCATCACATTTGTGGGAGTAATGGACCTGGCAAATTACAGCGGATCGGGCCTCAGCAGGCTCAGCCCGGCAGCCACCGGGGAGCGTCGAGCTGACGTGATAATTCTGCTCAACGAGGCCTCCTGATCGGACAGACAGATCCGTCCAGCGAGGGCGGGGCGCGCGTTGGTGGCCGTGATTCTGATTTTGAGCATGTGTAAGATGGAAAACTTTAGATAATCCCTAGATTGGTAGTCTGGTCACACATCTTGGTGGGTTCTCGGGGAAGTTAAACAAAGCCAAAAGAACCCAGCCGAGCCTCTGAGTAAAACAACTTGTCTAAACACAATTTCCTGGCTGATTTTATTGATTGTTTCGCTAACTTTAGTTCTGCGCTTTCACTGCAGTGGCTCACTTTGCCTCAGTACAAACACTGAGAAAGACATTCACACATTTCTCTCAACTTGCCCTCCCACATACACAGATGGTCTGAGGGACGCCGCAGCAATTAAGCCGATCCATTTAAAGTCTCCGACTGTAACAGGCTGAAGGAAGTCTGTACTGCTGGAACTCAACGCTCTCCGAGGCATGAAGACGTCTCCGCGCTTTCTTGGGATTTCTGAGTGACTGAGTCTTTTCTTAATTACACCTGAGAACAACAAACAGCTGCCTTCTCTTCCACATCTGTGTCTCCATCAGTCGTGAGGAGGCAGATGTAAAGGGGCGAACGGTAGAGATGGGATAAATGGCTCGTTGAACGGATCCTCCTTCGTATCCTGAGGAGCCGTTTGGTTTTTAAAGTTTCATCATTACGTATGCAGAGCTGGGTAGTAATTACTCAGTTACATTTACTTGAGTAACATTTTGAAAAAATGTACTTTAAGGAGTACTACACTGTACCTTTTAGTTTTTCTTGAGTTATTTTATTATGAAGTAATTTCTAGTGTTGAGGTGAGGAAAATTCCTTCCAATACCTTCCTCCACCTCACCCGGCCCTTTGAAGAATGTCCATCCGGAAAAATACCCCGTAATTTAACAATATTTATTAACTAAAAGCAGAGAGAATCATACTCATGAGTTTACAGGTTAAAACCAAGATGCATCTTAGGAGACAGAGAAATACATCACCTCAAAGTATCAAGTAAAACGCCCCTGATTGTCTGGAAGTTACTGACTCATGACTCACCTTTTATAAACACTCTTTTTACAGTCTAGGGTGTTTTACTGTCTCTTTTTCTTAAGATGAACTAAACAACAATTTATTAAAGCTTTCACACTGGCAACTAAATATAAAATGGTGGTAAGTTAAATCTGATAGATATAATAATTGAACCAATCTTATTGCTAGATTAACTCAACACTGCTAATGCTAAATAAAGCATAGAAGAGCAAATTTAAGGCCTCATAATTCCACACTAGATACTCTACTCTCTGTGAGTGACTTCACTGAATGAAGAACAACCTTTTTTTCACCAAAAATTCACTACACACACCTGCAGTTTTTGTTAGTTTCATAAATTTTATATTGAAATAAATTGTATTATGTTATTTATATGAATTATTTTCATTTTGATCTAATACCTAATTTTCTACATAACTTTATATTTTGGTTTGTCTGATGATGTCAGTTTTAAATATTAAGTGATTGATGTCTTAATCAGTTACTCAATACTTGAGTAGCCTTTTTACTAAATACTTTTTACTTTTACTTGAGTAAAAATATGTTGCGATAGTGCTACTTGAGTACAATTTTTGGATACTTTACCCCACTCAGCACGTATAGCGCGGAACCCCCCATCACTCTCCCGAGCCACCGCTCGGCCTGTTTTCCATGAAAAAATGAGGCGGGAGCGATTGTTTCTGAGATTAAGGATGAAAAATAAAGATATTACAAATGTCTTTTTACCGCCCACAACTCGGTTCCTATCATTTGTTGTATGAAGTCGTTCAAAAGTTTCGGATTGTTCATGAACGTCACATCTCTGATCGGCTATCATCCATTATCGTTCCATTTATTCTCAGATTGACTGATCAGACTCTTAACCAACTCAATTTCATATGGCGGCACGGCGCCTCAGTGGTTAGCACTGACGCCTCACAGCAAGAAGGTCCTGGGTTCAATCCCCTGTTTGGACCTGAGGTCTTTCTGTGCAGAGTTAGCATGTTCTCCTCGTGCTTGCGTTTTCTCCGGGTACTCCGGTTTCCCTCCTGATTCAAATGTATAGATATTTAGATATAATTTAATTTGGAGTAGTTCAGCTTTTGTTTTTGCTGAAAACTTAAACTTATAGTTCATTCATTTCATATTTTGCTGTGGCTTATTTAAAGTTTTTTTCTCAAAAAATGGTCTTTTTAAAATAAAGTAAACATTTTTAAGTTTCTATGATGTTAGAATGTGTTTTGAACCATTTCAGCAAAAAGCCCAATTAAAAACTAAAACTGAAACACAAAACTATAATTTTTATAACGTAAATAATAACATAAATATGTTTCTGACATATGAGAATTTCTGCATTCAGTTTTCAAAAACTCATTTGTTGATTGCAGCATCACTATCAGTCTCGTCTTTAAATTAAAAATAGAAACAGGACAAGGGTTAACGTTTCCCACATATGAGCTGCAGAAATGTTTTCTGACAGAAACCATATTTCTTCTCGAAGTATTGGCACCACTGTGCAACATAAATATTTATCGAGGCTTTAAAAAGGTTAAGTGTGTAGGTGTTAGCGGAGCTGGCAGCAGATATAATACTGAAAACCAATATCTTCACTTTGTAAGATTTCAAGCTATAAGCAGTAAAACTGTTTGACATTTGCACTAAAACTACTAGAAGAATTTAAAAATACAAAAACCTGATATTTAAAGCCAGTGCTTACACGATAATGTTATATTTATAGGCTTGATATCTAAACTTTTAAAATTCTAATTACCACTGAAACTGTTGCTGTTTCAGACACTGATATTTAGCTCATTACTTTCAGATACTTTCAGAGTATTCAGAAATTTTACTCAAGTAAATGTACCAATATTTCATAATTAATACTGAAGTAAATTATAGCATATTGTGAAATAAAACTACTCCTAAAAGTACATACCCACCACTTTTTGCTCAGATGATTAACAAAGGAGAAAATTGGTCAGTTTGAGGCACCAAATAAAGAAGTGAGTTTCATTATAAGAAACAGTAACATATTTTAGTTGTAATCATCCATTTTTAAATAACAAAATGTTAATCTGCAGAATTATTATTATTATTATTACGGACATTTCTCCGTATGTGTGATTCACGTGTTTTTAGTGTTTCCTTTCTTTGACTGCAGCACACGGCGTCTCATACATTATTAATGCCTCTTGTGAAACGTGGTCAGGTGGGGAGACCTGGACAGCCCAGAGGGAGAACAGAGGTGTTTCAGTGGCCTTGCTGTGAAGGAGCTCAGGGGCTCACATCTTACCGACTGCTGCATATTAACTCTCTGCGGGGCGTTGACTGAGTGGATAATCGAGGTCTGGGAACAAGAATACAAGAGGAAGTTTTCTCATTTTAGAAGTTCTTCTAACTTGTGATTAGGTTACATAATGACACTAATACTATATATA